>CAMTDV010000009.1:63951630-64178965 GCA_947069175.1 Scalesia atractyloides | reverse complement strand
AGACATCGGTTATAACCGATGTCGATGTTAATACATACGTTAAGTCAAAGGAAACCGTCGATAATTGGCGAAATCGTCGGTTTTTCCGGTGAGGGCGATTTGGGCGCGCTGATGACTGAATTTGATTTCGAGTTACATTATATGTATTAATTGTTTCGTTATATCAACAAACAACTCAAGTGGCGGAGTGGTGAGATATGTGTTAGTTATGTCTTCCGGATGACCCGGGTTCGAAACCTGGCAGCCGGTTTTCTTTTTTAATTACTTTATTTTCACTTTTTAATAATTATAGTTTTTAAATTCTAAATTGTTTATTAATTATGTATTGTTTAAAATTAAAATAAATCATAAATACGCAACGAAATTTTATAACTTGATATTCGATTAATAAACGAAGCGGGTTTGGAAACCCGTTTTTTGACGGATGTTACAATCAGGAGAAGCTTATCAGATGAATCTATTAACTATGAATCTTTTTTTTGTCATGTATGAAACTTCCATGCTTCTTTTGGGGCTCATGTACTTCTAAGATTTAAAGCTTGATGTGAAGCTTTGAGCTTGTCGTGATGCTTTTAAACTCTTTGGCTTCCTTATGTGTTTTAAACCTTTAAGCTTCTAGCACAAGTTTCTTTAGTTGTCTTAACAATTTTGGTGTGGCAGCTTGCTTGATTTTGTCATGATGGAACAACATAGTAGGGAAGCTACGATTTCTTCGGGGCAGCATGTAAGGGTCGTTTCTAGCTTACAAGGGATGGTTATATACACTTCTAAAGCCGCCCATCCTTGTTAATGTGTGTCTAAATGTCCATGCATAGACGGAATTATCGCATTAGTGGTCTTTACTACAGGCAAGTAGTGGCCTTGAACATAAGTTCTAATGATTCACTACGTGCCTTGTATGTTGTTGTATGTATAGCCCAAATGTTCATGGCCCTATTTATGTGAGCGTCTAGGTTGCGCATCTTGATGACCTTTGGAGCTTTGTTCTAGCCCTTTTCTTTTTGCTAGATAGGAGAGCTCATGGATTTTGTTTATAAATGAAGCAGCTTACCTTCCCAAAATCTTTAGGTATTTGAAGCATTGTGATGTTGATATGAGCGATGAACCGAGCAGGTCGAAGTGAAGTGTGTATAGGAATGAGCTTCTTGTGCGTGCATGGTGTATGTTGGTGATCTTATTTTATTCAGTTGTGAGCTTCTTCTTTCTCATAAAGGTGAGCTTCTTATTCTTGGAAGTGAGCTTCTTTTATGCAAAGGTAGGTTGCAATATGTTGAGCTTCTTTTATACTAAGATAAGCTTCTTGTTGATGGAGGTTATTTTCTTTGAATACCTACATGAGAGGTTTTCTTTCCTCGAAGTGTGAGAATGAGTCTCTATCTTCTTTTCATATTCAAGTTGTCTAGATATGTGGATAAGTTCCATATTTTAGAAGCTTATGCCTAATCGTAGTTGTTTGATATGAGAAGGTCAAACTTTTTCTTGAGTGAGGTATTACTCACTGTGCTTGCCTATGCCTTTATTTAATGACATCTTTGTTGGCGAGGGTGTATCTATTTCCATTATGTCTGAAAGCCCGCTTGAATCAATGAAGTTTGTTGACTTCAAGGATTGATTCGTTGTTTTCTATTGAGCTTAGATCCATGTTATGTTTTTTGGAAGCCTTATAAGGCTCCATTTGATGTCGTGTAAGCTTCGGTAAGCCTTTTGTACAAGACTTCAATGAATGAACTTCCTTTGGGAGTTAACAATGTTTAGTTCATTTCTTTGCTTGTGAGCTTGTATTTATTTGTTTTCTTACAACGAAATAAGCTATGGTTTTTGTGCTTATTTTGTTTTTCGTAGAGAAACTAGAAGTAGCCCCCCCTTTATATATTTTTTGCTGTGTTTGCAATGTTTGTTCCTGACTGGCAGGTTTGTCCGACTGACACCACTGAGAACGGGTTTGTGTATATAGCTACTCCTACCGAGAAACAAACTTTGCATAAGCTTATTGATGATGACATAATCCGTGAGATTATTTCTCATGTCATTCGGTTGGTTATGTGTTTGCTTAAGGGAATTCAACAATGGGTTGATCTCTATGATGATGCTAATGATCTTAAAGTTTCCCTTAGGAAAGAGGGAAAGAGGGTCAGAGCTCGAAACCTCCAAATAAGAAATAGTTGTTTTTAAGGCCGAGGGAGGTGAGCTCGTTAATCAACTTGCTGCTTCTTGGTCCAAGGTGGATGAGTAGATTCAGAAGCTTGTCGATTACTCTTGCTAGTTGTCTGATTTTGTTAGTTAGCTTTCCGAGGAAAGTCGGACTTTGGTTTAAGATAGAGAAAGTTGCCCGTGATGCACATTTGGAAAATCCGAGGCAGCATGTTAGTTTTCATGCCCCTTAAAGGCTTGTCTTTGTATGAACTTGCTATTGCTTATTGAAATGGAAGCCATCATGTTGGGTGTATAGCTTATGATTGCACATTTTCTTTTGTGTTTCCAAATACTCGTATTGTTTTGACATATGGAAGTTATGTTGGGCTTCCTGACATGATACTTGTTTGTTTTTTGTTTGCTTGATGTATTATATGAGACTTGTTTGGCATCATTTTTGGAAGCTAAGCTTGGCCTTATTAACGTTTCCTTTGACTTGGCCTATGTGTTTGCAATGTCTCATCTAGCAAATCAAAACTAGATGCTGCAGTCATCTTGCCTCAATTATGTTAGAAAAGAACTGATGCAATTACCCTATCCTATCTCTTTCTAGTCCATGACTTATATTCTTGCATGGTATATTGGACACAAGCTTCTAACCTTTAATGCTTGTGGAGCATTTGGCGTGAGGTGCTCACCCTCTTTCATGGAGATATGTTTTGTCTTAAGATGTTTCAATCCATGGAGTTGTATTGTTTTAGGAACTCACCCTTTATACAGGAAGGTATAGCGCATTATTCCCTGTTGAGCGATATGGCCTAGGAGCACATCCCCTTTTCATGGGTAGAGATAGCGTCGGATCCCATGGAGCCTGGTTAGGAGGGGCTCACCCTTGGATAGAATAGTGGACAAGTGTTTAATAAAACGTATCTTAATTATTCTAGGTCTAGGAAACTTTAAGTAAATGGAAGTTTCCGATATTCGTGAATCGATGTTTGTTATATATTGAAATGACAAACTGATGAAGAAAAAATAAGCTTCTTTTTATTTAAATAGGGCTTCTAATGCAAAAATGCCAGCTGCTCCTGCTAAAGGGTTAACTTCTTATTAAGAAGGACAGCTTCTTATGTTAGAAGGTCACCTTCTCTGCTGACAATGGTAAACTTCTCAAGTATGAAGACAAATTTGTTCTTATTAGTGCTGGTTAACTTCTTTACTTCTAGTAGAAGCTTTAGAAACTTCTTGTGAGGTCAAAAAGCTTTGCATGTGACACTTAGATAAGATAAAAATACCCCGTAACAATGCTAAACAATGCTAAGTGTGAGGATTTATTTATTGATGCTTGGTGACAAGCATTGATGTTCATATAAGGTTGCCTTATCCCCGTTGCTACTATAGTATACAATTATTTTGAATCAACCATTTTATAAGGCAAGCTTGTGGGGATATTAATAAAAAGAAGCTTTCTTAAGATTGGGAAAGCCCTTTTTATCATTAGGCACTTTAAACTAGATAAATGGAAGTATGACTTTTTATCATTAGGCACTTTAATTATAGGACAGTTAATAAGTAAAAGTTCAAGGGTTGAAGTCTATTTACCTCATAGACGATCAATTTCTTAAGGCTTCAACCATTGAGGCTTTTGGAACTCCTATACCCATGCTCCGATGTTGCGAAAAATCTCCTAATTAACGCATTTTGATAACATGACAGGCTGCTTTGCTGATTCCTTAGGCAGCTTCCTTACTTCAGCAGACTGTTTGAGGAAGCTTCTTTTGCGTATTCATCAGCTACTATAGCAGGTTGCTTCTTGCCTCCGTAAGGCGCTTACATGCAACAAGAGTATATCAGAGGGAAGGTCCAAGATTAACTCCAGAAGAGAGCTCCTTGGTCAAAATTTAGAGCTAAACAAGACTCTTCTTTTATAGGTAGATTGCCTTGCCTAAGGGAGCCTTGTGATAGCTGCTACCTTCTAGTCTTTATAAGCTTATCCCCCTTAACGTTGCTTGTAGGGTTAGCCTTGCCTCTTTTGGTAAGTTCTAGGTTTCCCTGTCTCGAGGGCACCTTTATATACTTTATGGAGAGGTCTAATCAGTTTGACTTTATGGGTTCAAGTTCCAAGGTTGTATAGTAACCGCAGCTCCCTGTTTTCAGCCGTTGGTGTGTCAGCTTCCTGTCGGGGGCTTATAGCTTCCGACTTTCGGCTTCTTATTTTCATTTTATCTTTATAATTTACTTATGATTATTGTTGACCTTGGTTTTGCTGACCGGGATCTCCGATTACCCACGTATTCACACTTGATTACAATAGTGTAGGTATTTAGGCTTGTATTTTGGTTTAAACGTCATTGTTTCCATGAAGGTCCTTTAGCAATGCGTTTTGATTAAACACCTTTAATATGTGAGTTAGGTGCCTTACTTTGAAGTTTTGGTGAGGTTCAATTATGTTGTAGCAAGTTGCTTCAGTGATTGAGCAAGCTTCTTTGGTTAACTTTGACCTCGTAGATTTAGCTTATGCTAGATTCTTTGTAGAAGTCCGGCATGTGTTCATAGCAATATTAATGTTGGAGGGAAGCATATGCATTGTCCTTCTTAATGATTCTATTTGAGGCTTCTTTGGTTCCAAAGAGGCGAACTCTATTTGCTTCCATGTTCTTGCTTCCTCCTTGGATGTGTCGCATCCGCAACAAGATGCTTGTGACTATGTTAGCAGTACCCTCGATATGTGTAGTTGCTCACTTTCTCATCTTTTTAGCTTCTAGGTTTCTTAGAAAATGGGAGTTTAGGTACCTATATCATCCCCCAGTCATAAGTATTCATGACGTAGTTATGGGTGCTTGTGACTTAGTACCTTTCCCTTTAATTTTAATCCCTTTGTTTATGAGCTTCTATTGGAATTTACAAGCCTATAAATTTGTTTAGTTTCCGAGCTTCCAGACTCCATTTATTGTTTATGGTGTTGTGACATTTCCTTTGAGGCTTCGAAGCTTATGAGCTTCTTTTGTTATTTAGGAAGCTATTAATAAGGTGCTCAAAAGAACTTACGTTTGGTTCAAGTAAACCATTGAATTGGAAGCATGTGAGGCCTACCCATGTTGCCTTAAACATGTGACCCTATTTAGCATTGGTCGTTTTCGCGATTATGCTCAAGCGTTAGTTTCTTTGTGCGCCTCATTGTTCGAGGTGTCTTCGTTTTTTGTATGAAAATTAGAGTTTAGCCGTCATGTGGCAAGAATAGAACAACTTCTAAGCTAATATAGTTGAAATAATTCATTTGGCTTTTGATGGTTCTCCATTGTTGGTTCTCGTTATGGGGTATGGCCATCATTGGTAATTAGCTTACTTGTTTATTCCTGACGCTACCATGTGTATGCTTATTGGTAGAGGTTGTTATTTAGAGGCTCCATGAAAGTTGTGAGAAGCTTTATAGCTTCAAAGCTTCTTGGCTGAGTTGTGATGGCTGCCTAATGGTGTGCAGCTAAGCTTCTAGGGTCATGATAGGCAAAGCTGGCTATCTTTTGGACTCCTTAGATTACCATGGTTGAGGACCTACTAAGCTTATTATCACGTGGGCTTCCGAGATCACATGAGGTGATGAACTTGGAAGCTGTCTTCCTTCTGAGTTTTTAAAGGTTACATCAGGTGAGGAGCTACAAAGCTGATTACCTCTAAGCTTCTGGTCATATCAGGTGAGGAGCTATGAAGCTGATTACCTCTAAGCTTCTGGTCATATCAGGTGAGGACCTGAGAAGCTTGTTTACTTCTTAACTTCCAAGGTCACGTTAGGTGGGGACCTGAGAAGCTGCTTATTTGTGGGCTTTGAGGTCATGATAAGACCGGGGAAGCTAATTTTCTTTCGGATGTATTCTTTTATATCAATAAGGAAAGCGACTTGTCTTAAAAGCGCTTTAGATGGAAATGTATGTGGGAGGTTGTTGTATACTTTTCTCAGCGAACAAGCCTAACTTTTATTCTTTTAACAACTCCTTAGCCGGGGAGGCATATTCTCTATTTCCAAAGTTATCCGTCTTTTTAAGGGGAAGGTAAGCATTTGCCCTAGGCGACATGCTTCCCTTAAGGATTATGGCATATAGAAAAGAGTTCAATCTTGTAGGGATGATTCAATAAAAAGTTCGTTCATCCTTAGAAAATGTTTGTTTGGCTTGTATGGTTGAGGTGTTGAGCTTCCAACCACTTTACCTTCTTTGCCTCTAGTTGGAAGCTTCTTGACATAAGCGGTTTTATCCATTTTGGTAGCTTCTGGCCTGCTTATCTTCTTTAGGCTAGTAGCTTCCGGGCTTGTAGGTTTTTGGCTGCCATCTTCGTAACCTGTTGCTTTTGAACATATAGCTTCAAGCTTGTGGCTCTAAGCTTGCAACTTTCGACCTTATAGCTTTTGGGCTTCAAGCTTGTGGCTTCCGAGCCGATAATTTCAAGCTTGTGACCTTTGAGCTTGTAACTTTTGAGCTTTATAGCTTCTGGGCTTCAAGCTTGTGGCTTCCGAGCCTATAACATCAAGCTTGTGGTCTTTGTTTGGGCTTCAAGCTTGTGGCTTCCGAGCCTATAGCTTCTGGCTTCTGACCTGAGCTGATTTAGTAGCTTCTAACCTGAACTACCTGGAGATATAGTACGCAAGCTTCTGGCTGCCATTGTTCATGTCTCAGCTTCCTGACTAATGCTTCCTCATCACAAGCCCCTAATAGGTATAGGTGCCTGACTAATGCTTCCTCATCACAAGCCCCTAATAGGTATAGGTGCTTATGACTTAATAAAATTGGTTAAAGGTTGAACTTCTAATCACTAAGCTACAATAGCACTTAGCTTGTTTATAAGAGTTTTGTTTCGGGGGAGTTAAAAGCTTTAGCGTATTAGCCTAAAGCTTTGGTTTGGATGTAGGAAGCGAGGTTAACATGGGGAAGCTATTAGCTAGAAGCTTTTGTGAGAAGCTACTTGCTGGAAGCTATTTGTGTGTGAAAAAATGTTGTACATATACTTGTTTATAAAGTACGAGTGTTTGAGGTGCCTAGGGCACCCTATATATAGTTGTTATCTGTCCAAGGATGGCTTTGTCATATGCTCCATGTCTATTTTGGGCTACTCGCTTATCTGCTTTCAGCTAGGGAAGGTCTGACATTTTCCTTTTTGGTGTAAGACCTGCAATACACTATTTGGATAGAGCTCTTTTATCAATGTGACTTTTCTAAGATTCGTGTTTTATCAATACATGTTGACTTTCTGATCGTTATATTGTTTGGTTACTCCAACGGGATGCTTACGAGTTTATGAGCCAAGAAGCTGGTGCGCATGGATGAGAAGCTGGTGCGTGTAGCTTTCGAGCTTCTTGACTTCCTTGAAAAGTGGGTTTATCCACCTCATCATCAGCTCCCTTGTCAGTAGTCCACATGAAGAAGCAACGGGTGCTTCTGTCTTACATTTTAAGTTTTTCTGCCAAGCTTCTTGCCTCTTTCTGGAAGCTACTTGATGGAAGCTTCTAGCTTCTGGCTTCCAGCTTCTCGGTTACTGGGTTATGCAAGAAGCCGATATGTCGCATGCTCAATGTATTTTGACTAGGTCAGCGTACCTACTTCCACTATTAGTCCTCAGTTAGAGGTATTTTATGGTGAGGATGTAGGTGCTTCATGCTTAGGTTGTTATACTTTTAGCTTCCCTCTTATTGTAGCTTCTAATCGGGAGCTGTCTAGCGTTCCTTTACGCTGTAGAGCTGAGCTGAATAGTGTAATGTCCTTTCAAAAGGCTGTAAAGCTGCTCAATACCTTGAGATGAACAGTGACATGTCCTTGTCTTACTTGAATAGTGACAATATGTCACTTTTTGTGAAAACACATGTGTTTGTCCAATGTATTCTTTCAAGCTATCAAGGTTCCCAAGAATATTTATATTTTTTAGGTACATGAATATTACAAAAATATTTATTTACACTAAATGTGCTGAAAATGTATGCACATATTAGAATGGTAGGGGTAACTAGGTTGTGAGGTTTCACATTATTATACCCACTTTAAACAACACATAGTTTACGTTAATATTTACCATTTTTATGGGAACTACCTTTGCAAGCATTCTCTAAAGAAATATATCGCAGGAACATGTGTAGTACATGTTGTGAGTGATGTTTATTCATGAAAATACGTTTGTAGATATTTAGTGTAAGCATGCTTTAAAAATGTTAAGGTAGAGAAGCTAGGAACCAGAGCTTCAGGCTAGGAACCGGGCATCGTGTAGGGCAGCTACGTTCAGGAGATCTAGAAACTCTCACTCCACGAAAAACGTTCTTCCTAACCTTAGAAAGAACTTTGGAACATATGGGCTGAACTACAAAGAGTTTCATGTTCTAAGCAGCGCAGCCCCACGGTGGGCGCCACTTGTTGAAACAACAAGGATAAGGTCAAGGGAAGGTATGAACGTTCCTCGGGGCAGCCTCGTGACCTCCTAGATTGTACCTACACATGAAAGAACCCGTTAAAAGGGGCCAGAGACCAGGGTCTCTGGACCACCCTCCGACGCTCAACATTAGTAATCTATCCCCGAGCAATGTATAAACATAAAGTATAGATATATGAGTAAGTATAAGAGAGATAGAGAATGCTTAGGGAGTTTGTGGTCGAAACCCAGCGGTTAGCTAGCTGTTGTGGTGATTCCAGGTAGCATAGCTCGTGACTAGGAGCTACTAGTGTAATCCCTAAGGAGCTCGTGACCTTAGCAGCTCAGGGGAAAGCAGCTTAGCCAAGTGACTTGTGTTCTTGAGAGAGAGTATGTGATTTTAGAGAGAGTATGAGATTCTAGAGAGAGAAGAGAGAGTACGAAATGAATACCTTAGGCTGGCCCAAAGTACTCCCTTTTATAGACCTGGTGATCTACCCAATGGAGCTCCTTTGCCAGCTGCTACCTTCTCCATTAGGTAAGCATCTCCTTTGCTGTTGGTTGCTTGCAGGAAAGGCCTTGCCTTTTATGGTAAGTTCGCAGGTTTGTGTGTCTCGAGGACTTTGCTTGTGCTTTTGGTAAAAGGTCAAGTCAGTTTGACCTTTGTTGTACGAGTCCTGAGGTTGTACAGTAACAGTAGCTCCCTCGTACTGTCCCAGCTCCTGGTCGGGAGCTAGCTGCTCCACTTGGTCAGTCTTTGCTTTTCTTTATTTTGGTTCATTATTGTTTGTTTGAGCTTCCTGATTTATTCTTATGTTGTTGGTTAGGGACTTAGTATACCTACGTCATCAACAGTTGATTTGTTTATTGTTTGAGGTTGTTTTATGAGGTTTGCCATATGACATACAACATATTTACTTACATTGGTTAATGCATGTTTTCTCAATACACAAACTAAATATATTATTTTCCTAATAATAAGGAGGTTCACTCACCAACCTGTGTTGACAAAAAAAAACTATTTTACACATGATACAGGTGAACAAGCATAAGGAGAAGATTGGACATAGGATGGGTCTTAGTTAACAAGAAACGATTGATGAAGTTTAAATGCTTTGAAAAATGTCTCATATGTAATAGCTTTTATTTGGATTATTTGCCATGTGTAACCTTTAACATGGAATTAATGAATATTTAACCATTTAATAGCAAGTCATAAGCTTTGGATCAATCAATCATGCCCAGTCACCTATTCCGCTGCGAGTCCGGGTGTGACAGATTGGTATCAAAGCCAATGACTTTAGGGATATAGGATAGGTTATTTGTAGGTCTGCGATCAGGCGGTTCTAGACGGAAGATAGTGCGTAGACGTAACCGATTCGGTAGAATGTTATTACAGAAAGGAGTAGAAGTAGAATGCAGCGGAAGTCTTCATTTATACTGAAAAGGTATATATCTTTAAGTCCAGCTGCCGGAGTTCCTGGAGAGAATCCGGCAGCACCTCCCCGTAGGGATTGCAAAAACTTAAAAACAAATGAACACACACCACCAATTTATAGGAAACAACTAGTTCGTTTGAAATGTGGCATGGCCAGGACAAGTTCGGCCGAACTTGTCCACCACATGACAAGTTCGGGCGAACTTGTTCCCATTTTCACTATTAGCTCCGTATTTTGGTCGTGTGTTCGATTATAACCTATACAATATTCAACACACGCTCAATCTAGCCTATTCGACAAGTGATGAACACAAAGTGCATCAACAATTTCCCCCTTGATCGTTATGTCGAAGCTTGATCTTGATCTTCAAAACTCTGAGCCGTGTTTGAATATTCTGCAACTTCAAGCAAGGTGTCTGTCGATGTCGTTGAAACGTGTCAACAAATTCCCCCTTAATTGATGATCTGGGATTGCATTATCAACATTCAATTTCTGCTGAAAACTCCAGTTCCGATCTTTGGTTGCACGGTTTCCGACCTCCTCTGATTTGCTTGACCGGTAATTTTCTTGAATAATCATCAACTCGAAGCTAATCAATGCAACAGCTTCTCCATTTCGATCGTTAACCACATCCGAGTTTAGTTTTTGAATAAGCATTGAGCATCGAGGGTTTATTCCGCACACTCTTAAAGTATCAAAAACTCAACCGGCAATTGATAGAAACTTCGAATCACCGCACCGAAAAACTTCAAATCAACGAATACCCTCGAAAATCTGAAATCCCGATTTCCGTAATCGCAGTTAAGCACCCTTAAGCATCAATCTGTGTCTTGATCTAAAAAACGGAACTTAATCCCAAATATATAGTCTCTTTCGTCAGCAACCAGTACACAACTTTGTCTGAAAAACCCATTATATCATCTTCCTTAATCATGGTACCGCGTATAACCCAGGGCAACTGGAACTACAGAGCATCCTTATCTCCTGGCGGTTAGTCCAGTCAATAATTCATGTGCAAAGCAGAGTTAAAGATAGGCAGTCCCAAGTGCTTCCAAACCATACGCGCGACTCAGGTGTCAATCCACAACCATGACGGCAGAATCTGATAAACAACTCCTCCAAACTCAGTTATGTAACCACCCGCATTCAAAGTAGACATCAATTTGAAATACCCAATGAATCTCGATCCTCTGCATTTCCCGATAATCTGCAATCGGTAACCACCCGGATACTACTGCAGCAGTCACGAATTTCAAAAATGCCGGAATCTTCATACATTGTAAAATTTTTATTCCCCCTCATTTTTGCAAATTCTGACCATACTGAAATTTCACTTAAATTCCCCCTAAAATTCAGAATTTTCAGTATACATCAAATGCGGATTTAACGTTTAGGCCCATTACTAGTCATGACACCTAATGATCAACGTTCTGCACTGGTATCAGTGACTATCCCGTTATCTTCAAAATTTTGTGACCGTATCACCAAATCTGTACTCTGAAGCTCTAGACGGTGTCCCCGAACATCCCGGTTCGGTCATCGAAAACTCGAAGAAAATTTCTATCGCCAAATTTTTTCTGGACACTCCCATCAATAGATCAACAAAATTTTTCCATGCCTTTTTTTAGGCTACCTGTACAAGTTCGGGGGAACTTGTACACAATGTTACAACTTCGGGCGAAGTTGGTCACCAAGCGCCAAGTTTGGGCGAACTTGGTTGGCCAACACCAAGTTCGGGCGAACTTGGTCACAACTTCGGGCGAACTTGGTCCCTCCAAATCCAACCTTTTCACATTTTTCGATCCAGAATCCTTATTTCTTCAAATTTCGAGATGATTCCACCATAGTTCTGGTCGAAAATCGTTTTCTAACAATCCTATCCATTCAATTTTATATTTTATCCGTGGATTGTATGTTTATTTCATGTTTTACGTCCAAAACCCCTCCTAATGTCCATAAATGTCCAAATTCATGAGCGTAGATGATAACCATAGCTCTGATACCAATTGTAGGTCCGTTGTACGAATCGTTCTAGTCCTAATTTGGCAAACCTAAGGTAAACGTGCGGAATCCGTTTGCATAGGCGACAATGGATACAAGTTCTTTACTGTTTGATCACTATTTCATTTATTAGTAAATGTTACAAAACCTGGAAACACTTGGACAGAGCTTCGCCGTCTAGTACACAAAATCTCTCAATCTTACAAATGAGAGCTCAACTATTATATTTATACTTGAACAAGTTCGCTTGAAAAGTGTCATGGTCAAGTTCGGGCGAACTTGTCTCATAACAATACATAAACTTAACGTTTCACTCCTAAACACAGACTCAACGTAATACGATGATGTAGGCAACAGACATATGCAACAACAGACTCCTCCTTTGATGTTGCCGTAGTCATCATTCTTCAATTGAATTCCTGAGTCTTTAATATTTTCTTGATCTTTATTCCTTGAATACGAAAAACCACTAAACCAATCATTTATTCTTTCAAGCTCAATATCTTCCATTTCCAACAAAAATTTTGGTTTTCAAAAGCTTTTATGCAAAATTTGACTTTTAAATCGACAATTTTAATGTATCGGTTCGCTAAATACGTTTAAATTTTTTCCGAAAACTTTTTTTACCCGATTATGTCTTTAAAAGCGTCTCATCGATACAAATCTAACGATATACAATGTTCGAGACGTTTTTCGGGATTTTCATGCATTTTTTTAGAAAACCCTTGAACAAGTTCGGGCGAACTTGTAACAGCTTGTGAGACAAGTTCTGGCGAACTTCTGCAAAAAAACACTATCAGATTCAACAAGTTCGGGCGAACTTGTATCAAAGTTTTAGAATTTTCACTTTTTAACCAAGTTCGACGAACTTGTGATGATTTTTGGAAAAATTTCCAAGTTTTACAAAGTTTGGGCGAACTTATGTAAAATTTCAACAAGATTTTGACAAGTTCGGGCGTACTTGATCAAAATTCACTGAAAATTCCAACAAGTTCGGCGAAGTTTCTTAAAATCAACAAAAATGATGATTTTAAGCCAAGTTCGGGCGAACTTGATGTATAAGTTCGAGCGAAGTTGTGTTATCAAACATGGATTTTTGACATGAAATCGGTTGTTTTTAGCTCTGATATTTTCAAGGGTTTTACTATTATGGATTTTCCGTATTATACTTGAAAATCAATCCATTTTGTCCGTGAAATGTCCAAGAAAAGTTTAAAATGAAAGAAATGAGTAGAGAGTGAGATGTTCTATGTCCAATGTCTTCATTCATACCGAAAGAGTATACATCTTTCAGTCCAGCTGCCAGAGTTCCTGGAGAGAATCCGGTAGCACCTCCCAATAGGGATTGCAAAAACTTAAATAACAAATGAACACACACCACCTATTTATAGGAAACAACAAGTTCGTTTGAAATGTGGCATGGCCAGGACAAGTTCGGCCGAACTTGTCCACCATACTACAACTTCGGCCGAACTTGTCCACCACATGACAAGTTCGGGCGAACTTGTTCCCATTTTCACTATTAGCTCCGTATTTTGGTCGTGTGTTCGATTTTAATCTATACAATATTCAACACACGCTCAATCTAGCCTATTCGACAAGTAACAACACAAAGTGCATCAACATTGTTAGACCCTTAGAACCGATACTTTAGTCAACTAGCACCTATGTGCTTATGTGATTTCATGTTTTGTTTAACTTATGATTTGCTATTGCTCCCACATTTACAATTCCTTTCATTCCACACACAAACATATGCAAGCACTCTATTTGTTACATGATTATGTGATACATTTAATGTGTTATATTTATGTCATAAAGTCTACATACAAGAAAAGTGACCATTAGAGACTAAATTATTAGCAACTGATATATCAGTCTCAAATACGTAATATCTAGGACTGATTTATCAGTCACAAATAATATTTGGGACTGATTTCAACACCACATATTTTAGTGACAAAAAATCAGTCCCTAATACCTTGACACTTAATTGAGACTAAATTTTAGTCGCGAATATGTTCCGCCATATAACTTTTTGGAGGGACACTTATTGGCTATTGAATTTTAGTGTCAATTTGTTCCCTCTATAATGAAAAATGGCGTAAATGTATCAGCAACTAATCTTCAGTCTTTAATGTGGGGGAACATATTAGAAACTAAAAATCAATTCTTAGTATTCCAAAATTAGATCGAATTAGGGACTGATATTCAGTCTTGAACGTGTTTTATATATGAAATGATTAAGGGCTGATTTTTAGTATTAAAAAAGTATAACTTTTATCATATATAAGTTGTGAATATATTTTACAGATATTTTATAAACATAATTTAACGTATGAAAAACTATGAAGACTTATTCAGTTATTCTTTTATTTCTCCATCTAAAATTTCTAATTTCCATGAAAACTTAAATTCCCACCCAAAAATTTTCATTTTGCCATCCTTCCCAAAACTCCCGCTGCTTTCCAAAGACCTAATTTCCACATGATCTCTCTACTAAAAATTCCTAATCTGTCTCTTCTCCAAAACTAACTCATAGTTACCCATATGGTTTCCTACCTATAATCCCAATCGTTTGACCATGCTTAGCCGCGAGCGACCACCAATCGACTGTTTGCAATCGTTCGACCTGAGCAATCAACCCATTCAGTTGCTTCAATTACAACAATCAACCACGTTCCAGTCGACCCCTTTGTAAGTGTGTATACGTTACTATTTGTTCCATTTGTTTCTTATCCCAATTGCAATTTTTTTTGACATATTTGCTTTGCACGCCCTAAGTTTTCTACTTATTTTTTATTAGGTTAATGTTTTCTGTAATGTTGTTGTTGGAATTTTGTGAAAATAGCGTTTTTCACAAATATAGGAAATGAGTATTTCCTAATTTTGGATAACAAATAAATATTATAAACTAAGGTTTATTGATATATTTCTTTGTGGGTTTGTGTTCTATGTTGGAAGGAGCTTCGCAACGAACTAAACCACGTCCAAAACGGAGCTAAGAAAAATGAGATATCGATGCTCAAAATTTGGTGTTTGAAACATTAAATGCTGAAATAAATGTGAAAGTAGCATCTTGTCCCACATAGGAGGAGTGATGAAACTTAAATGGGTATTTAAGTGGGAACACTCCTTCCTTATTGTTTCATGGAAGCACACACTAAGTGTACTCGCGAAGGGTGTGGAGCACCCTAACTCCACTCGCACACGCGCGCGCGCGTGGGTGGGCGTTGAGGCGCAATGTGGTGTTTTGACGGCGCACTTTGCACTTCGCATCGCCGCGAGCCGCCATTGTATTTTTGACTGCGCGCGCGGATCAACAGAGGCTGCAAGGACCAGGCGGCTTGACCTTGGAGGGTGGCGTGCAAGTACACGGGTAGTGGCGCATGGTTCAAGCAGTCCGGGTAGGCGCGAGGACTCCTGACATGCGCGCGCGTGGCGCATCAAGGTAAACCAGTATGGCGCGACTGTGTGGCGTGACCAGATAGGTTCCCTGGTGACGTGGCGTACGCGCGCAAGGGGTGGCGCACCAGTAGGCTCGCGCCAGAGTGGCACGCATGGAGGAGCACCGCTGACTGGCGTATGGAACGAGCCAGTATGGCCCGCGCGAGCTAACTGCAACTTCCTGAATTCAATGACAAAGCAGTTACACTTCAGCATTTGAAACTGTCGTTGACTGAGACTTTGAATAATGAATTAAACTGCATTAAAGACGTTTAATGCAGAATAATTCTGCCATTCAATTCAGTTTTTTCGGTTTCATCTACACCTCCACTATAAATAGGAGGGTAGATCATTGTAGCAAACACACCAATATCACCAACGAATTCTCTACAGAAAAATTCATCTTTTTCTCTTTTCTTGAAGCAAGGTACACCTTTGGGTTGTCGTCATCTCCGGCAGTGCAACTGCTTGGCTGTTGTATCCTGGAAGCAAACGAGTTCTCCTGGGAGACTCGAAATTTGTTTTAAGGGACCCGTGTCTAACACGATCCTCAGCCAAGAACTTACTTTTCTGTTTGAATTTTGTTCTTGTATTTCGCTTATTTTAGTTGTAAAAGTATTGTAATTTACAGCTTTATTTATTTCTGTATTGTAATTCGAATTTATAAAAGTTTTATTCATTTTATGCGAACGGATTCCTACAATCTTAAAACAAAATTTAAAACACCGTTCGTGTAGAATCAAAACCACTATGTTTGTGATTCAAACAAGTTTTGTTTCACTCGGTTTGTGTTTTAAAAACATTTTTTTCTTTTCGTTTTCATCTTCAAAGGAGCGACTTTGGTTGAAAACGATTTCGGATTACTTCGTTTCGTTCTTAAAATTACTTTAAAAACTTTCTGTTTTGGTCTTCAAAGTTGGACTTAGAAGCCAAACAGTAAGTGTGCGCTAAAAATTATAAGAATTTTATGTTTTTGGTCTTCAAAGTTGGACTTAGAAGCCAAACATTAAATTCGTGGTAATTTAAAAATTGGAGTTTACTTCTGTTTTTATTGAGTTTAAACAGAATTTGGACTAAACCTTTAATTTTTATTTCAGAATGTCGACTGAAAACAATACGAACGTGAACACGAATGTTAACAACCTTGTCGTTGGAACCCCTGCCAACACTGTGGGAGCGACCACAGTGGCAAATCATGCTGAACGACCCAAGAAATTCACGGGTCTCCACCTCAAAAGGTGGCAACAGAAGATGTTCTTCTACTTGACCACCATGAACCTTGCGAGGTTCTTGACTGAAGTCGCTCCCCAACCTGCGGAAGGGGAGACCGACGCTCAAGCACAGTGCCCGGTTGATGCTTGGAAGCATACGGATTTCATATGTCGAGGCTATGTGCTAAATGGCCTTTCGGATGCATTGTATAATGTGTACTACAATGTCAAGACTTCCAAAGAATTATGGGATCTCTTGGACAAAAAGTACAAAACGGAGGATGCGGAACAAAGAAATTTGTTGTCGCCCGTTTCTTGGACTATAAAATGGTCGATAACAAGACTGTTATGAACCAAGTCCAAGAGTTGCAGATTATACTTCATGACATCCATGCTGAGAGCATGGTTCTTAGCAAGACTCAAGTGGCAACAATAATTGAAAAATTGCCTCCTTCGTGGGTAGAATTCAAAAACTACCTAAAGCATAAGCGAAAGGAAATGACGGTGGAGGAACTTCTGGTCCGTCTTCGAATCGAAGAGGACAACAAGGTCGCTCTAAAAGGCACCATTACGCAAGCTGCGGTTAAAGCAAACATGGTGGAAGTTGGGGAATCTTCCAAAGGCAAAAGGAGCAAGCCAATGAAAAAGGACAAGGGGAAAGCAAAAGTTAACAACCTTGGACCAAGAAAGGGGGCTGTGAAAAAGAAGTCTGTGCCTTTCCAAGGTACTTGTTACAATTGTAACGAGACGGGGCATCGTGCTAACGAATGCAAGAAACCGAAGCGTGAGCGTGCGCATATGGTTGATGAGGATGGTATGCCTCTAATTGCAATGATAACGAGGAAGGGCTATGATTGAAAAAGCAACGTGGTGGGCGCCAACCCACTAGGATGGTTCGTTGACACGGGTGCAACCCGCCATGTTTGCGAAGATAAGGTTCTTTTCTCAACATTGAAGGAAGCAACGGGTGAAGAAAAGCTTTATATGGGAAATAAAGCTACCGCCGACATCAAGGGTGAAGGCACAGTGATCTTGAAGATGACTTCTGGCAAGGAGCTAACGTTGAGCAAAGTCCTCTATGTCCCGGATATACGGAAGAATCTCGTATCAGGTTGGATGCTCAACAAGTTTGGTTTTCGTCTAGTGTTTGAATCGGACAAATTTTTTTTATCTAGACGTGGAATGTATGTTGGAAAGGGCTATGCTCTTAATGGTATGTTCAAAATGAATGTAACGGTGGTTAACACCAAGAAAAATATGAATGAAATTTCTACTTCTACTTACATGATTGAGTCTTCTAATGTTTGGCATGGTAGACTAGGACATGTAAATTTTAATTCATTACGAGTTTAATGAAATTAAATATGATACCAACATTCCATATCGAGTCCGACTACAAATGCGAGTCATGTGTAGAATCCAAACTTACAAGATCATCATTTAAATCGGTTGAAAGAATAACCGAACCCCTTGATTTAATTCATATCGATGTGTGTGATTTAAAAGTGGTTCCCACACGTGGAGGAAATAAGTACTTTATCACGTTTATTGATGATTGTACTAAATATTGCTATGTATATTTACTTAAAAGTAAAGTTGAAACAATAGAAAAGTTTATCTTGTACAAAAACGAAGTTGAGAATCAACTTAAAAAGAAGATAAAAGCGGTTAGAAGCGACCGAGGAGGTGAATATGTTGCACCATTTGCGGATTTATGCGCAAAAAGTGGCATTGTACATGAGTGTACACCTCCTTATTCTCCAGAATCAAATGGCCCAGCGGAACGAAAGAACCACACATTAAAAGAAATGATGAACGCCATGTTGAATAGTTCGGGTGTGAACCGAGAAATGTGGGGGGCGCGATTCTCTCAGCGAATTATCTTTTGAACAAGATACCTCTCAAAAATAGGGACGAAACTCCATATGAGTTATGGAGAAAAAAGAAGCCTTCGTACAAATACTTGAAAGTGTGGGGGTGCCTAGCAAAGGTGATTGTACCACCTCCTAAGACTCTTAGGATAGGACCCAAAACTATTGATTGTGTATTCATAGGATATGCACATCAAAGTAGTGCACATCTTTTTCTTGTACATGAGTCCAAGAATCCCGATGTCCATGTAAACACTATCATGGAGGCAAATCCTAACATCGTCTCATATTTTGAAAATGTGTTTCCTATGCTAGGAGAACCACATGAAACTTCACCAACAACGGTTGATAAAGCAGGTCCAAGTTCATTTACATGGCTAGATGAAACACATGATCGACCAGAGGTCGACGAAGGTGACCTTAGATGAAGTAAACGGACAAGGATTGCAAAATCATTTGGGCCAGACTTCATGAGCTATATGGTTGAGGGTGAGCCTAAAACCTATCGCGAAGCTGTTTCTTTCGCGGAAGGACCTCAATGGAAAGAAGCAATTAAGAATGAAATTGATTCTATATTGCAAAATCATACTTGGGAGTTAGTAGATCGTCCACCTGGTTGTAAACCACTTGGATGTCGTTGGATATTCAAAAGGAAGATGAAAGCTAATGGAAGTATTGATAAATACGAGGCGAGGCTAGTAATAGAAGGGTTTAGACAAAAACAAGGTCTAGATTACTTTGATACTTACTCACCTGTGACACGAATAAACTCTATAAGATTGGTTCTTGCAATTGCGGCTTTAAGAAATTTGGAAGTTCACCAAATGGATGTAAAAACCGCATTAAATGGCGATTTAGTAGAAGAGATTTACATGGAACAACCCGAGGGTTTTTCCGCCCCAGGAAAAGAGGGCAAAGTATGTAAATTGGTCAAGTCTTTGTACGGTTTTAAGCAAGCTCTAAACAATGGCACCAAAAGTTTGATCATGTCATGATTGACAATGGTTTCAAAATAAATGAGTGCGACAAATGTGTTTACTACAAAGACACACCAAGAGGTTATGTGATTTTATGTCTTTATGTGGATGATATGCTTATCATTGGGAGTAACGATCATATGATCAACTCAACTAAAGACATGTTGAAAGCGAGGTTTGACATGAAAGACATGGGCTTAGCGGATGTGATTCTTGGTGTAAAAATCGCTAGAACGCAAGATGGTCTTATCTTAAGTCAAACTCACTACGTGGACAAGATCCTTGGGAAATTCAATTTGGAAGATACGAGTATAGCTCGAACTCCAATTGATAATACTCAACGTCTAAGGAAAAATAGAGGCGAAGGAGTTGCTCAGTTAGAGTACTCAAGGATCATTGGTAGTCTCATGTATCTAATGACATGTACTAGACCCGACTTAGCATATGCAGTAAGCAGGCTAAGTAGATACACTAGTAATCCAAATGATGATCATTAGAAAGCTATCACACGGGTGCTGAGATACATAAGATACACGAGAGATTACGGATTAAATTATACCCGTCATCCAGCAGTGATCGAAGGATACACTGATGCGAACTGGATTTCGGATATAAAGGATCATAGATCGACAAGTGGATATGTGTTTACACTTGCGGGAGCAGCTATAGCTTGGAAGTCATCCAAGCAAACGGTTATAGCTAGATCCATGATAGAATCCGAATTCGTCGCTTTAGATAAAAGTGGTGAAGAGGCGGAGTGGCTACGTCAATTTGTGGAAGATATTCCAAGATGGCCAAAGCTGTTGACGGCGATTTGCATATATTGTGACAATACATCAGTGCTTGTGAGAGCACAATGCTCTATGTACAATGGTAGATCAAGGCACATTCGACGTAGGCACAACACAGTACGTCAACTAATCTCAACGGGTATTATCTCGGTTGACTATGTGAAGTCAAAAGATAATATTGCAGACCCGTTAACGAAAGGCTTAAGCAAAGATTTAGTTTATACGACGTAAAGAGGAATGGGACTAAAGCCCATGGATGAAGGGAATATGAGGGAAACCTAAGCTAGTTGACTGGAGATCCCAAGATCTAGGTTCAATAGGCAAACTTAATCATAAACCCAAAAGGGAGCCACTGTGGGGGGTGCCCCAAAAGATTAATAAGGGAGTCGTATACTTCCTAGTCCATTCCAATCAGTGACATGAAGTAAGGTTAAGCATATTGAGGTTAAGGATTTAGGGAAATCCAAATTAACCATGATGCTTTTAATGATTCGAGGAATCACCTATGTTAGAGAGAAGTGGGGTCGCTTCGAATGGATTTGTGGGGAGGTGCAAATCCTAGAGCTCTCGCAGAACCAGGAAAGTGCTCCATGACCATGAACGGACACAACCATGAGGAGTTGACAAAACTAGGGAGAGTATTGTGTGAATGTATATTGTCGCCTACATAAATGGGGGATTGTTCAAAGACACCGCGTCTACAAGACCCTAGGAGGCTAAGTATGCTTCACAAAAGAGGGTTCAAAGGTTACGCCTAACTATCTTGCAATACTTGACTGTTGAATTTGTATCGTTGAAACTTGAAAGGGAAAAGATCTATTTCCATTCATGTGGGGGATTGTTGGAATTTTGTGAAAATAGCATTTTTCACAAATATAGGAAATGGGTATTTCCTAATTTTGGATGACAAATAAATATTATAAACTGAGGTTTATTGATATATTTCTTTGTGGGTTTGTGTTCTATGTTGGAAGAGCTTCGCAACGAACTAAATCACGTCCAAAACGGAGCTAAGATGAATGAGATATTGATGCTCAAAGTTTGGTGTTTGAAACATTAAATGCAGAAATAAACGGGAAAGTAGCATCTTGTCCCACATAGGAGGAGTGATGAAACTTAAATGGGTATTTAAGTGGGAACACTCCTTCCTTATTGTTTCGTGGAAGCACACACTAAGTGTACTCGCGAAGGGTGCTGAGAACCCTAACTCGCACACGCGCGCGCGCGTGGCGTGGGCGTTGAGGCGCAATGTGGCGTTTTGATGGCGCACTTTGCACTTCGCATCACCGCGAGTCGCCTTTGTATTTTTGACCGCGCGCGCGTGGATCAACAGAGGCTGCAAGGACCAGGCGGGTTGACCCTGGAGGGTGGCGTGCAAGTCCACAGGTAGTGGCGCATGGTGCAAGCAGTCAGGGTAGGCGCGAGGACTCCTGACATGCGCGTGTGTGGCGCATCAAGGTAAACCAGTATGGCATGACCAGATAGGTTCCCTGGTGACGTGGCGTACGCGCGCAAGGGGTGGCGCACCAGTAGGCTGCTCGGCCAGAGTGGCGCGCATGGAGGAGCACCGCTGACTGGCGTATGGAACGAGCCAGTATGGCGCGCGCGAGCTAACTGCAGCTTCCTGAATTCAATACAGAGCAGTTACACTTCAGCATTTGAAACTGCCGTTGACTGAGACTTTGAATAACGAATTAAACTGCATTAAAGACGTTTAATGCAGAATAATTCTGCCATTCAATTCAGTTTTTTCGGTTTCATCTACACCTCCACTATAAATAGGAGGGTAGATCATTGTAGCAAACACACCAATATCCCCCAACGAATTCTCTACAGAAAAATTCATCTTTTTCTTTTTTCTTGAAGCAAGGTACACCTTCGGGTTGTCATCTCCGGCAGTGCAACTGCTTGGACTGTTGTATCCTGGAAACAAACGAGTTCTCCTGGGAGACTCGAAATTTGTTTTAAGGGACATGTGTCTAACACGATCCTTAGCCAAGAACTTACTTTTCTGTTTGAATTTTGTTCTTGTATTTCGCTTATTTCAGTTGTAAAAGTATTGTAATTTACAGATTTATTATTTCTATATTGTAATTCGAATTTATAAAAGTTTTCATTCATTTTATGCGAACGGATTCCTAGTGTTGTTTATAAGTGAAAGGGTTGATGTTGCACGCCAACTGCTCGATCAAATGCTTCATCCAAACTGACTCTTTATTTCATATGCCTTTTTATTAGATAAGTGAATATTTGATATCTTGTTTTTTAGTAATATTTTTTGGTTTGCAAACTGTGAAGACTTTGAATCATGCTTTAGAATCAATTCTTTATATTTTATAAACTTGATTAGTTTTTAGTTAGTTTTTAACACAATTGCTATTAAGAAAATATGATCATTTGAATAATATTCTTTTAAAGGCTAAATGATCTACCTAATAAAAATTACATCTTGCTGCTTAGTGGCCAGCCTCACCCATTCCAAACGGGAGGACGCGGGTTCGAGTCCAGCTCGGCCCGAATAATCCTGCTGGGTAGTAACCGCCAGACAGCTATGGGGCTAAGCTAGCTTGGGGAGGGAGAACCCTCCCGCGGTCATGGGTACCGTGCATTTACCCTTTTTCAACTATAACTAATTCAGCCTTATCCCTTTTAAAATACATCAGGGGAAGCGAAGCTGCTTACCATGGGTCATTATTTTGGGAACATTGTGGATTATCCATAGAGAAGTGTTCTTAACGATCTAGTATGTTGTTGAATCTTTAACCAAATGTTAAATGTTTACATTTGCGGTGATTTTGCAGCTGAATATATGTAACTATTTACTTTGAGTTACTTACTTGAGATCGGCTCGAAACGAGCCGAGTTTAAATGAGCTCAATCCTAAGTGTCAAAACAAGCTCGTTTAGTAAACGAGCCCAAGCTCAAGCCGGTTCGCAAGCCTAAATGAACTTGTTATTTTTATAATTTTTAATTAATCACTATCTATGAAATTATGAAAAAATAGCTAAATTATATATAAAATAGTAACCATAATTAATATAAAATAGTTAATAAATAATAAAATATCCGAGCCAGAGCGAGCTTTAGAAACAAAGCTCGACCGAGCCTAGCTGTAGTCTAGTTGAGCTTAGTCTCTACTCGGATCGTTTGCAACACTAAGTAAACTTCATGAATAATTTTTTCCCTGGTTGGTGTTGTAATCTTGCTTCATCGAAATAACTACCATGGAGGTTAGTCCAATTCTTCTGTCCCTTAAGTAAGCATAAATTTATTGTCTCTTATTTGTCATTGATTCATCTGCTTTTAATTGTCATCAAAGTATATTGATTATAATATCGCATTCCACATTCTTTAGTTGGATACTTAGGATTATGAGTTACTCCACTAGTTTAACATTATTTTCATTTCAATGTACTGATCAGCAACCATTTTGATTTGTTTTAATCATCGTTTGACAGGTTGCGCGTAAGAAACTCATTTAGAGGGCTGCACAAGGCAAAGATAAAGGTTATAATTTGGTTTTAAACTTAAAAGAAGCAATATTTGGTGCTGGAAAAGACATCAAAGTAACTCGTCTCGAAAGTTGTGGACCTTGCGACGAGTCTTGTGCCAAACCTAGGACTAGTGCGTCGAAAAGCACGTGTGGTGATCAAAGTCAAGTTGCCTATTCAGCCTTTTTTATGCAATTTTAGCTCTCTATATTTGTAGAACTTACACATTGTTGTAAATCTTTATGAATATAATATCTGTAAAATATGTTTAGCACCGTATTTGTAATAGACCTTAGTGAAAATCATTCGTTTTGTATTAAGACATGTTGGATACTAAAACTAAATGTTACCTGATATTGATTTCTAGTCTCTAAAACCATACCCGAGTCTAAAATGACATGATATTTTAGATTAATTTCCAGTATTTAAAAGAATCATATTAAGAGCTGAAATGATGCGGTTTACTAATTTTTAGTTTCCAAAACATTTTATTAGAGACGGACTAGACATGGTTTAAAGTACTGATTTTCAGTCCCTAAAAAAATATGTAGGGAACTGATATATAGCAGTATCAGAAACTGAATTTTAGTCAAGGAAAAAATGCATCGGAGACTGAAATAATGTGGTACCAGGGTACACATTTAGGACTAAATTGAAATGTAACAGAGACTCAATGATAGTTCCTGTTGGTGGTATCCATTGGGACTGATTTTTAGTTACGAAAACCGCTATCTAGGATTAGGTATCCGGGACTAGCTAGGGACTGACAAATCAGTCCCTGATACCCATTAGGGACTAATTTTGATGCATTAGATACTGATTTTTCAGTCCTTAATACTATTTTTTTTGTAGTGGATTATATATATATATAACTCCACCTGAAATGTACCGTACGAAACTTATAAAACCCTTATTTATAAGTTCTCGAGTTCCTTTAAAATTTTGAAACATTTCCCTCCATTTTCCAAATATTTATTCTTATGATATTCAAACTTTTGTGACACTTTCGTTTCAAACCTCATCAAAGTGAGTTAATATGACATGCATTTAGTAATTGGAAGGGTTCGAGTATCGGTAGTCGGGACATCCTGTCTAGGATTGGCATTCGTATAAATCCAAATTAACGGACCAGTATGCCTACCTGGGGACTAATGATGAGAGTACGAAGGACCTATTAGGCCAAAGCATGCCACACCAAACATCGGGTGAACTAACCCCACTTTGAGTTGTCACCGTGTCCACAGTTGGATGCTCTCCGACTTCCATACGTTACATTCACATTTTTCGATTTTCTCCGGGTTTTAGTGTATGTTGCCAGGCTAACACATGCGAACCATACGAAAGCCGGTAATCATGGGGCCCACATGATTATGAAGGTGAAGTATGGCGGCATGCAAGGCCCAATTACGAACAAAGCCCAAGAACACTTTAAAAATGTTGTATTATCATGAATTATTGTTTTCTAATACACCCAAAAAGTTTTCCTTTTATCCCATACGTTTATTTTTTTGCATATCTGCTAGCAAATCCATCAAAAATCTCACATTTTCGTTCACGCTGATTCCTGTAGATGTCTTCTAGGCACCTTCGCGGAGGAAAAAGAACCGGAAACTCCGGAAAATGCATGGTTGCCCAAATTGGCAAGCAAATGGCTGTCGTAGTTCCCAACATTATAATCCAAGTTCAACAAGGCCTCGCTACTAACCAAGTTGAACCTATTCCTTTTAACGCTCCCGCTAATCCATCCAAGTGCTCCTATAAGCACTGCAAGTCTTGTGACCATCCAAAATACGAGGGAACCGAAAGGGTCACCGCAGTCCTTTGATGGTTCGAGGAAATGGAAAGCACCTAAATTGTGACTGCCCTGACGACCGCAAGGTGCGCTATGCTACCGAACGTCTCATTAGGGTGGCTTTAACCTGGTGGAATGCTAAAAAGAGTAGAAGAGGGACTAAAGTTGTCATGGCCTTAAGTTGGGAACAACTCAAGGAACTCATGAATAAAGAGTTCTACCCAAGGAGTGAGATCAAGAAGTTAGAGGATGAATTTTGGTTCATAAAGCAAATTGATGGAGATCATATGACCTATAACAAGAGATTTCTCGAGCTGAACCAGATGGTCCCAACTCTGTTCACTTCTCTTTTTCGTCTCATTGAACATTACATCAGGGGTCTTCCTTCCGGTATCCAGGATCCTGTGATGAGCACTGTACCCGCAACTTTGGAGTTGGCCACCGAACTCACTAAAAACCATATCTGAAATGGAGACTTTAACAAAGAGATAAAGAAGGGCTCAACTAACAAGACCATAGTAGAAGAGCCAAAGACAACCAGGACCGAATCATCCTCCTGTTTCGATGTTAAACGAAAGCGTGAAGGTAAAAACTACGTCGTTGCCTCAAATAACCCCACCCCACAAGTCGTACCTCTCCAAGCCATCCAATCACCCAAGTGACACCCAACCCAGTTTACCCAAACAAGAAACCTTACACTGGTTCTTACCTTCAATGCAACAACTGCCACTACCACCAACCCACTGTTCCTTGCCAACCGTGTGCAAATTGTGGGCGTTATGGTCATTGAGTAACACTTGTCGTGCCCCTCAAAACCAAGCTCCCCCTCCTACCCAAAACATGACACAACCCTACCAGCAGCCGAACTACCCATGGTACCTTATGTTAGAGCTTGTTTCAATGGTGGAGACCCTTCCCATTTCAGAAACACGTGCCTTAGACTAGTTAACATTATCAACGCACAAGCTCAAGCTGATCCAATTAATCAAGCAAATCAGGTAAACCCAAGACCCCCACCAGCAAGAGGTAGAGCCTACAACATCAACGCAAACCCAGCTGAGGCCAACGACAATGGTACGAACGGGCAACCCAACTAGCCCTTTTTGCCACCATGAAGACACATGACTCCGCTCCAGTTATTTATTTTATTTCCATTTCAAGTTTTTATCAGTTTCGTTTCTTGTTTTGAGTATTCAAGCTACCATTGTCCTCAATTTGGGTTTCAACGTTCCAAGTTAATATTATTTCATATTATTTCCATCGTTACAATTAATAATATTGCGATACCAATTGTTTTTCATTACATTTCACATCATGACATTCTTGCGTCAATTAAATTTCATGTCATCATACATCATGATGGACCTCATCTCATAATTTAGGGAAAGTGGGTCACGTCTCACTTTTTCATAGGCTGGCGAACCGTTTCTTAGTTGTGACCTAAACACAGTGGAGTAAATTGTTTAGGTTTTAGTCTTTCATGAAGTATTGGTTTATAAGTTCAAGTTTCACTTTTTTTTCGGTTATATGTTTGCATACAAGGATTTGGGTTACTTTGACTCCATAAGTAAACTAATGGGTTCTATGTTTGCATACAAGGATTTGGGTTACTTTGACTCCATAAGTAAACTAAAAATCATTTCATATTTAAAATAATTAGATTGAGTTGGCAAATTTTAAGTTACTTCAATTAATAAATTATATGCGTATACAAAACAACTTTTGCAAACTTGTTTTGCAAGTTTTTCTTTTTATTTAAGTCAGGTTTTTCATAGATTATTTTATGTATGTTTGTTCCATGCAAAATTGATTTAAAAGTTTATCAAGTTAAGAATTAAATGATAAATAAGTTTCAGGTGACTCATTGTTTAAATTGTTATATTTTAAAGTCTTTTATATAAATAGGATCAAACTTTTTTTTCTTTCACAAAAACAAGGTACTCAAAATCCGAAGTCTTGCAAAAAACGTTTCTTTAACAACATTAATCTCAAATAACATTATGTCTAGGATGTCATAATTCATCACTAAGTTCAAAACTAACGAAAATTTAATAAACAATAGCGAAATATGTTCAAGTATTCTTAACATGTAACCTCAAAATTCAACCCACCAACATTTACCAAACAACTTCAACCACCATAATTGCTTATATAGTATTCAACCATGGTCCTTACAATATATGCGTTGTAGACACAGTGTAACAAGAACCTTCGTCAACCTTAGCAAACTTTTGTGTGGATTTTAGCAACACATCAAGTGATTAGATTTATTTCTTTTCTGTTTTTATCATTAAATATTTTTGTGGTGTATCATGTGTCTTGTTTTCTATTGTTTTCTAGTTGAATAAATAACATACAAAATCAGTGTGTCGCAACGTGTTTCGTACTCATTGTTTCTAGTATCTATTGTAGCATATACGTGTATCTATGTGTTTACTCGCTTTGTGTCACATGTTTTTATTGTGGATCCACGGCTGACTAGGTTCCCCACAGCCATTGGTTGAATTTAGTATCGCCACCATTAGATTCACTCTTCGGGACTTGAATCTCATTGTTTCTATTATGCATTATTGTTGATGTGGTTGGTTGTTGTTCTTATTGTGCTTATTGTGGTAATTGTTGTTATTGTGAAATGATACGGATGTTTCTACAACACTTGAAGTTGCATGTTAAATTACTTCTTTTAAAATTATTAATATTTTAATTAAAATAAATCAAGTAATAAAGCAATATTTTTTATATAAATTTTAGAACTATTCACCAACTTTATGTTGACCCAAAAACCTTTTTACGCATGATACAGGTACACAAATATGAGATAGAGTTGAAGGCAAAGACACATACACGTAGGACGTGCCTTAGATTAATAAATTGGATTTTATTTTATGTTGATGAACTTTAATATTGTATGACTCATTTGTGATATCTATGTAAAGTGTGAAAATTTTAATCTGATCATGTTTTAAATATGAAACTTATAATAGTTGTCATGAGCTATGGGCAATCATCATGACTCGTACCATTCCGTTGCGAGTCGGGGTGTGACATCAACTGTGGGGATCCCATCCAATTTAGAAAAACCTGCCCTAGATAGTTATCATCATCAATGCCTAAGCTCAGGCTAACCCGAATAACCAAGCAAATCAGGCGGCAGGGGGTAGAGCTTTCAAAATCAATGTGAATCAAGTTGGGCCTAACAACGACACTAGGAAGGTGTAATCCAAATCTGAATGGAAAAAACTTCTCTTTTGTTTTATTCCTAAGGCAATTGGGAAGTTCCGATGTTAATATTTTGAATTATCATTGTTTTTCATTTCGTACTTACATTCTGTGTCAATGTTATCTTGTTATAGACATTTTATGCTACTGACATTTATCACCTTTATCACTTCATTGTATTTTGATACTGTTATCGTTATTTCATATTATTTCATGTTGTTGTCATTTCAAGATTTATTATCATTACTATTTCATTACATACAATTACACGACCTGATTCGCAAGGGGCAAAGACGTGGTCACCGTTTAACTGATAAAAGTTAAGGATCCCCACACATTATTCTATCAAGCTTTGGTTGTTTGTGGTTTGGTTATAAATAGTTTGTGAGTTAGTAGTCTTGTCACATAGAACCAATCATGATCTGATAACGAAGCAGATGAAATTTGATAAGGACATGGTGGATACGCCACTGATACTTCCGATATATAAGTTTACTTATCAAATTATCAAAAGCCTCGTTACACTGGTCAAAACTAGTATTGTGTAAGTTTTCTTGTGTCTATCAATCATGATTCGAATAACGATGTGGATGTATGTTTGATGGAGACATGGTGGATACGTCGTTGGTCCTTCCTATATATAAGTGCATCTGCCAAATTCGCAAAAGTAGCGTTTGACTAATCTTGAGATATTTTGTGTTAGTTGTGTTTGGTGATTTAATTCTATGGCATTGTGAGTTCAAGCTTATCATTGTGGTATTTTGTGGGAAAAACTTATTTTCAAAATCCCAAGTTGTGACACAGTTTGTAGTTTAGGCTTTACGATGTAATTCCAAAGTCCATTATCATTATTTTTCGTATTCTACAAAACCCCTCTATCAATTTCTGTGATAAAGGGCATCTTCAATTTAAATTGAATTCTCAGATAAACTAGGGTTCTTAGTTATTGAAAGTTAGGGCTTTTTGATTTAGAATTGAGATTTGATAAAATTGAAGTTAGGGAATTGCTTATTATCATCCTAGATTAGTTTATGTAAATTTTAGGAATTTTTAGACACGTGGATTTATTTATGAATTTTGGTGTGTTATATTATGTAGAAAATTATATAAAGTTCTGTAATTATCAAAATAAAATCGTATAAATGTTGAATTCTGAATTTTCTATGAAAATAAACCATGGAATTTCTATAATTTTCATGATTTTTGGCGAAATTATGTTATAATAAAAGGACTAGATAAAATATAGAGTTAATTACATGGTTAGTCTCTATGGTTTATATGAAGTAACAATATCAGGGACTAATAGTTTAAAGTCACACTTTGAGGTATCAACTTTTAATTTTGTAACAACTTGGGTATTAAGACTGACATATGTTAGTTTTTCTGCTAGGTTCAAGGGCTTTTAAATCATTTTACATTTAAAAGACTAATTAAGTAAGTATGTGTTTAATAAGGGACTGTTTTTGTAATTTACAAAAAAATGGAGAACTAATTATAGATTATCATTATAATTATCAAGCTATTAAAACAGAATGGTTGGGAATAGTAACTTTGATCATCGTGATCGTCCACTTGACCTCTTGATCTAACGGCGATGGTCATGTCAACCTTACTTCGTTATCTCTCTAAGGCTCTCTTCTTTATAGAGATAATCTTAGAGAGAGAGGACGAGCAAGACGGTCATTGTTCATTCCATTCCGACATCTGCTTCAAGCTTTCTTTTTCATCTCTCTAAATCACTCTACTTATGGCCGTCTACGGATGAAAGGGGGAATGGTTCGACGCTGTTGGTGCAAGTGGTGGAGGTTTCGCGTCGGTGAAGATGACTGGATTGGCGATGGCAGTGGCCTTCCGTCACCCAAACGGCGGCTTAAGGTTTTCTAGTGGCTCCCTTCTGTTTCCAATAAAGATGGTAAGAAGCCAAATATTAGTTTATTTTTCGGTGACTTGTTGGCTTAGTAAATCAATGCCTTAATTTAGCCTTTGGTAAATATCAATTAACCAAAAATCGATTAATATAAGGGATCACTTTGTATCACTTGGTCAAACGAGTATATATAACAAAAATAAGTCTGATTGTTATTTGCAACTGACACTAGCTTCTGTATATAACAATAATAAGTCTATCACCGAATAGTAATGTCATGACCCCGAGATCTGTGAATGTAGTTTTTAAAAGATTTAGTTTTGTTATTCAAAAAAGGGCAACGACGCAACTTGTTGCTCGTTTACCTTCTATTTCGATGTAATTTCTTATGAAGTTTAATATGATAATTAGTATAACACAAAAAAGAATTCTATCATTGTAATTTGCAAGAAACACTAGCTCCTTTTATTCTATCATGTTAATTAAACGACCTACATACCGCCTAATATTTCCATTAGAACCGGTCTTGACCCCAATTCTGCTCTTTCTTACCATGGAAATCACAAAATCTGCCTCAAATGATGGTCCAAAAAATGGAGCCAACTCCCCGAAATACGAATCTACTATTCCTCTTGTTGTCAAGTCGTCCATAAGCTTTGCATCCGATTGTAGCACCGCAAAACCACTCCTAATGTTTTGTAGGATTTGAATGTCAAATGTGTCCTCGCTCCCATGATCCATTGGTAATCTGATGCCAACGTCTCCATTTTTAGGGCATGTCGATGTCAGTTCAGGTAGCAAACGAGGGTTGATACTTGGGTCTGGACCACCAAGCGATGCAAAGTTGTAGAGCCGTTCTTCCATGAAGAAGCACGTAGTTGAACCAATAGTATGTGCAGCTGAATATTACCGATAAAAGAAAGTATTAAAATTCTCATGTTTTTGGTACAAACTTTTAATACACAAATACTAATATTTGTGTTCTAACGATCAAACAATATTTATTACAAACATTAATGCACATGGTGTGGGACGTTACATCATCATGCCATTAAATTTCACCATCGTAACCGGGTGAAAATGCATTATTTTCTTTTATGTATCTATAGCTTGACTTTGATGACATGTTAATATTCGACCCCTTATGATGTCAACTTAATTTCTGAGTGGACCATGTCAATTAGCTTAATTTCGTTGTTTTGAACTAATGTTCAAATATCGTAAAATATTATTTTTTTTATTTTTTTTGAACGGCAAATTGGGATCACTGGCGGACCATTGGAGTATCATCGTGCCACCAGCAGAACCACCCGATCAAATCCATCTTCAATAGGCAATAATGCCTATACACCAATTCAGGAGGAAACCCAACAAATTTTTGGAAAACGCCCCCTTTGGGAATCGAACCCATGACCTAATAGTCATAAGCCTTATCCCACCTCCAATATGCCAGCTGGCAAAATGGGTAAGTTGGGCGGGTTTGGGTCACGGGTTAGGATGAGTAAAAATAAAAACAAAAAACCAGAAAAAATTAAAATATATAATATATAATATATATATATATATATATATATATATAATATATATATATATATAATTATAAAGTAAAAAATAATAATTAAACTTAAAAATTAAAAAAAATACACGTTCTTGGACAGCTTATTCTTTCATAAATTTCTACACTTATTCACCTCAATCAAAGCATCCAATTTGAATCCGAAAAGCCCCAAAATCCTTAAAGAAAATAAGTGTTTTCACCAATGACGAGGTGTCAAATTAATTAAGTTTCAATTCTGAGAAAATAATTTCAATCTGAAAAGCATCAAAATCCAATTTTAATTGTGTTCCCCATTGTAATCAAAACATCCAATTTCATCTTTGATTGATCAAGCTTAAAATCAAATAATTTGGAATTGGAGAAAAACTTTATGATCGAACAGCAAAGTTCTAATAAATTCAAAGTCAATCAGCCAACCAAAAGTCAAAATCATGATGTATGAAACATCCAGACTACAATCAGGTCTCGATTTGAACATAAGTCTGAATCAAAGAACAGCAAAACAATTTATAAATCAAATCCCATCGACAAATTTCCTATTAGATTCAATGGATGATAAACGAAAGTTTCAAAATTAAGTGAAACATACCTTTTAATCATTGATATTTGCAAACAAATCAGAATCAACGAATACATTGGGTAAATTCACTGGAATGATGTGATGTTTTTGGGAATTTGATCGCTTGATCAAGAGATTTATGGTGAATTAGTGTTCGATGTTTAGTAGCTGATGAGCGCTAATCCCCAATCGTCCGCTATGTTGTATTGGGTTCCAAATAAACCAATCTTGACCCATTGGGTTTTGTTTTAGTTTTATGTTTACCCATCCGAATCCATTAGGGTTTTTTTTTTAGTTTTAAGTTTATCCGTCCTAACCCACTTAAATATAAATTCTTACCCAAATTAACCCATTGCTTTGATTTTAGCACCCAAAACAGCCCAAACTTATCTAGGTAGGTCAATTTTGCTACCTCTAGTTATTATTATAAGAAAAAAAGAAACTCATGAGAAATTATTTTTTATTCATTTATTATTTGTAATTTATGCAGATAAAGTCTATATTAACGAAGTACACAAAATATTCCATAAAAACTTTAATTTATGCTCACATATCGATATAAAGAATTATTGCTTTAAATATATAAACTTATGAGTGGGCTACATGACGCTTTTTATCAAGTATCTAATTTTCACACGCCAATCACCTTGTGATCGTGGAAAGTGTTTTAGTTTTCGAAAGAGGCTTAGGTTCAATCCCCACTCACTACAAGTGAGGTGGTAAGGTTTACTCACCTTGGTGGGGTTCCTGACCGGGGTCACGGGTTCGAGCATAGCAGTCGGGATTAAGTTTTCATGAGGTGCGAGGAAGGGCTCTCCACTGCACTCCCCCTCATTCGAACCCGGGTGAGTGTGCTTCCGATAAAAAGGTTGAAGCGCAGTCGGTAGTGGGTTTCCAATCGATCTACACCTTTCAAAAAAAATCTAATTTTCACACATATCTACATTTTCCAGATGTATTTCATTAATTCAGGAACGTATATTAAATGCAGTGGCGGATACAGGGTCGGATTCCACTTTTTGATAGTTTCTCACTAATTTTCATTATTTTTTCCCAAATCATACAAGATTTACACTAATTTTTTCCATTTTCTTCGATCGAATGGGTTTCTGGAAACCCAAGGAACCATACTAAATCGCCCCTGATTAAATGGATATGTGTACGTACTGTATAAATATACTCCAAAATATACTTTTTTTTTAATCCCTACTTAGAAAACTAGATTTGCTTTCATTTATTGCAGAAACAATAAAAGCATTTCAGGCAGGAAAGAATATGGTTGGTATAATCACAGAAATAGTGAAATATATTATGATTAATAACACACATTTCAAAGTCAATGAATGGAACCCAAAAGATTAAGGAAAATTATTAAAATAGTGTAGTTGACCCAATATTTTTAAAAAATTGTCAGTGAATCTTAGCGATCCTCAAAAGGCGTGGTTAACCCTTAGCAAGCATCCAAAAGCGGAGACTTGGCCGACCCTTTTACCAAAAGTGCAGTCTTAGCCGATGGCCAAAAGTGTAGGCTAAATTTTAACCGTCTCAACCGATGAAGCTTTTGTGACGGGCCTCGATTTACGGAAATGAGTGATTACTAGTATGGTAATGACTAAATTTTAGAAAATTGTTTGGTCAACATAAGTATTTTTGTAATTTTCCCAAAAGATTAATAAATATAAACCGAACAAAATTACCACTGAGAATCACAAGGTCTTGATCATTAAGCCCCTTCTCAATGAACTTTTGTTTCAGAAGCTGAATTGAATCTCTCACATCAGGCTTCTATTAGCAAGATCAATATTTGACACTAGACCATCCTTCCTTCCCGTTTCAACATGATAAACTGGTCCATGACTGTCAGAAAAAAAAACACTCATTATCAGATGTCATTTTTACTGTCTTTCTCTGACACATACAGGGACGCTCCAATGTTTCTAAAGGCCCTAAGAAAACCACAGAGTCTTGACACACAGTGTAAGTATATGTGTGAGAGAGAGTAGATTCAGTCATTCAGATTATCATTGTACATGTTCTTTAACTTACGAATGCAACCGCATCTCTTGCAGCCATGGCCACAATATCCGCACATGAAACCACACCAGGACATATACTTTCCAACTTTGCTTTTGCATCCTCTATTACGTTAAACCCTAATAACCCTTGATGCCCGAATGCACCTTTCTATGAAGTGTTACCCTTATCTATTAATATGGATCCATCACACCCCTGCAAATGAACACAATTGTAAGCATTATGACGGCATAAACGATCACAAATCGGTCGCTTAATTAATTTATAAATGTTTTGTGAGAGATGGAGAACCTCAACAAAGCAGTCATGAAAGTGAAGCCTGAGCAAGCCAGGAGGAATACGATGGTCGGACTTTGCTGCATCTCTCACAATATTAGTGACAACTGATTCTGCGGTGGGACACACCTCATTGAAAAACCCTACTTTGAGTTGACCTTGTGAATTGGCTACAATTAAAAACTCAAAAATTATTATGATAGCCTGCAGCACCATGGTTATTTTGATCGATTTTATGATGTATAATGGATGAAGAAAGGAACGGGGAGTGGTATGAAATATGAATGCAATCAAGTCAACTAAGCATTTAAGTCTTATGTTGTGTTTTTATTACACTATTTTATATTTATCAGAGCGTTCACATTCAACCTACACAACCTTTTACCAATATTATACTAAAAATTATTATATTTTTCTTTTTTAATTAAATAATAATTTTATCATTACATTTTCGATCTATTCCACTCATAACCACTTTCAAAATATGTTAAAAAAATTATAAAGGATGAACAGTGTCCCCTTAAATGTACTCAGTAACATTTTTACTATCCTCTACTTACAACCACCTACAATCACTTTTCATAAAACAAAAACCAACCTCACATAATTTGGGTGGTTGATGTGAACGCTCTTACTATTTGGTTGCTAATTAATTAACGGCATTTAACACACGGCACGTATATTCCTTTTTTCTCTTAGATATGAGAGAATGATATAGGCTGTCCAAAAAGCTAGCGGCTCGGAACTCGCTTGAATTTAGCTCAAAAAAAGCACGCTTGATATGGCTCAATTTGAAACTGAAGCGAGCCCGCTCAGCTCGGTAAGAAAGTGAGGTTAGCTCGGCTCGGTTTGGCTCGCTTTTTAGCTCGCCTCGGCTTAGCTCCGATTATTTTACTTTTAATGTATTTATTTTTATCTAACTTGTAACATATAACAAAAAATCTGATTATTATTTACATGTATTTATGATTGTAATTGTATATCTATGACATATTTGAAGGTGGATCACTATGCCAATAAACTCACATTGTGTTTCGTTGAAATTTGAAACTTATGTTGTGTTGTTGAACTTGATTTTCGCTTGTTGTATTAGGTTGACTCATTTTAGATATGCTTTTTTAAACTATCAAATAATAGTTTAGATTATTAAACTTTAAGAGCTATGTATTAATTTTTCTTTTTAAATTAAAGCCGGCTCGAATTAAAACCAAGCCGAGCCCAAGCTTGCCTTAGTTCGACTCAGCTCATGAAAAACCCTAGAATGACATGGTGACAGAAAAGATACGCTTTTAATCACTATCTTTAAAAAATGAAATATCTTATTTTAGAGTGAAAAAAGAAATGAAATTTTTTTTTTATTTTGGAATGGTTTTGATCTTGTTGCTAGCTTTGCATTGTGCAATAACTTTCTTTTAATGTTATTCTAAAATGGTATTCCGTAACGATTCGTAGTGATTCGGGGTGTAACGTTTTGTGCCATCGTTGTGGTTTGATTAAATAAAGTGATATTGGATTTAAATAACCCTAACTTTCATCCATTGGTCGATAACACTTCCAACTTTCAATTTGTACACCAGCACTCTCAACTTTCAACTTATTGGTCGGTAATACTCCCTAACTAACTTCACCCTACCCAGTTAGCTTATGTCAGCTGCCACATCATCAAAAATGTCACGTCACCTGCCACATCAGTTGTCACGTCATCAAAAATGCCATGTAGGCTGCCACATCACCAAAAATGCTACATCAATTGCCACGTCAGCAAAAATGTCCACGTCAGATGCCACGTCGGCAAAAACTAACTGGGTTAGTGTTCAGTTAGTTTGAGAGTGTTATCGGCCAATAAGTTGAACTTTGGGAGTGCTGGTGTACAAATCAAAAGTTGAGAGTGTTATCGACCAATTGGTGAAAGTTGAGATTATTTAAATCCAATATCCCTTAAATAAATATAATCCGGACAAAATCGGTTATTGTCCACTTAAGTTAAGCTGCATACTTTTGTGGTTAAAATTTACATGGTAAATCAATCTATTATATTTGACCCTTATATATTACTAGGTTATAACCCGTGGTACCCAGAGGTTAGTTTTTTTAGCTATTAATTTGGTATTACTTTCTTATCCAATAAAAGGTATGATAATATTATTTATGAGGACATGTATATATAATGATTTACTGAGAATTGTAATATACTAATATATTGAAAATAATACAAAAATAATATATTAGCCTAGAATTTTTAACATAGGTAGAAAGATGCAAACCAAAGTCAAATAATGTAAGCCGTCTATCCATTGTGTAGATACAGATTTTTAAGCGATGAATTGATATAGCAATTAGGTTGGTTCTTATTTCAAAGAGTAACATCTCAAAATTATTATTAACCATTGTAAAAGATAAAAGTTTCAAAAAATATGCGATTATGGCGATGAAATCCTTACATTTAAAACGATAGTTTCAATAAGTTAAAAGATTAAAAAATTAGTACAAAAGAATGTATTTATTCATAGATATGAAAACCATATAAAGATCAAAGAAGCACGTGAAGCTTATTGAAAAAATCCAACATTAAACATTGTTTAAAACCATAGATTGAAAATATATAATAATGCTCCTGTTTTTATATGACATATGTACTGATTCATTGAACATTTATAAGTGTATATGTAATAAGTAAAAAAAATTAAAAGTCAAAAGGTATCTAACCGAGATATAATGTTGGACATCAATGCGGTTGTCGTGTAAGGATATTGAGAGGAGGTGTTGTGTTATAGGATTGAAGAATGAGATAGTCTCACAATAATAATGGGTATTTAAAGGAGTTTTAGCATATTTTTTAAATAGTATAAAATATAGTAACGAATATTATGGTAGAAATATAAAGATTTTTAAAACATTCACTATCATTTCTAAATATATGATATGAGATATGGAAATTAAAATCTTACGTAAAAAATCGTTAATTTTGATAACTTAAATTAGACCGATCCATGAATAAAGAATTATAATATTCCATATTGTCGATTGATTAATTAATGTACTTTCTTAAAAACGAATAAAGGATGGTTTAAAATTGAAATTTTATATATAGTAACTTTTAATAACATAATTTTGTAAATACTGTTGATTGTAAACTCAGTTACATAAATTTAATATACCATTTACTAAAATTTTAAAAAGATTTTGAAATACGGATTACCAATTGCATGACACGAGTACAAAAAATGTATGGACAAACATGTAATTGTCACCGGTAGACTCGACAGTCATCATAATACAAAAAGAGTTCTACGAAGTAAGGTTTTCATACATTACGTACAAATATATTAATTAGGTTAATTAAATAGGGAGTTTGTATAAGTTAGAATTATACCAATTTAAATAACATTTGAAATGATGACCATATCGTTGATATCAAATCATGTCAGTATACCAATACGTTATTATATGGTTCCTATTAATTTGTATAAATATAAGAGACGTGTGTAATAAAATAAAACTCCTTCGATATCTGTTTTATCAAGAAGAATTGATTTGATAGATTTAATTGATGGTTTTCAAACGCAATGTGAATAAACACAATGCATTAATTAACAATAGAAACTTATATAAAGGATAATAAAAATAAATCATACATAACAATAACCATGATATAAAAGACAACCATAACCATCTTATTAATATTAATAATGTCTTAACACATATGAAAACCATTAGAAACCTTCCAAAGCATAAAAACGACAAAACAAATCCATCATATCACAAAACAAAAAACCAATTGGACAATCATTCGACACCAGAAAAACAATCAGGAAAGGACACACGCTACTTCTCGATTTTTGGAATCAGAAGTTTGGCAGATTCAGAGTTTTGGGCTTCATCTTTGGCATCACTGGCACGACGTTTAGTCCCAGAACACCCGATTGTGTCGTCGACATCATACACCTCATGAAGATTACGTTTAACATCGCCAGAAGAAGATGACTTTTGATCAGTCTTCATCACATTAGACACAAGGGTTTCGTTATCTCCGGTGTAAGAAACCTCATCCTGGGGAAAAAATTAGATTAAAATATATGATGTAAGTTAATAATTTAAATGAATATATTAATTACAACACTTCTTTATTAAAAAATATACCTTGGAAACATCACAAGGAATAGATCGAATGTCAGACACTTGAATGCTAGATGAATCGGATTTCTCAAACTAAAACAATACCAACAATTATTAATTATAATTGTAATTATAAGGGAGTGTTCATATGCTAACAGATTGTATACCTCATGAATTTTGAATTTAGTGTATAGTGCAGTAATAATTTCTGGATCTGATGTGAGCATTGAAATACCATAATTCTCAACTTGATACCTCGGATGCACGGAAACGCCTATGAGGTGCCGTCTCCCGTCCCGGGGACTGCTAGGGGACGGAAACGGCACGGGGACGGCCGTGAAACGTCCCCGGCTTGTTGGAGACGGCCTGGAAACGCGCTGCGGATGGGGACGGGGTTTGGGGACGTGCAGGAAACGTTTCCCTGAAGTTTCGGTTTATTTTTTTTGGTTTTTATACTGATTAAAGTTCTAACGGTGAAGTTTATTGATGCTTTGACCCATCAATTATCGTCCTAGTTAAAAGAAAGCAGAAGAGAAGAAGGTATTGTGAGTGTTACATGATTCTCCGGTGGTGGGTGACGGTAGTTCAATGAGGGTGCTGGCCGCTGCTGTTATGTCGGGAACCCTGTTATGTTGGAAAGATGAAGACGATATCCCCTTATTTTTTAGGTGGGCCTTTTCATGTTGTTTTGTGGCCCATAAAAGATCCATTATAACAAATGTGAAAATAATTTAAACTAATTTTTTATTTGATCTAATATTAAAAATATATAAATCCTTTTGTTTTGTTATTATTTATATTTTAATTAATAACTTTAATACGTTCTACTTATTATGTTGTTTGGATCCATTTTTTAATATAAACTTTCATTAAAAAACTCAAAAGTATCAATCGGTAAAAGGGTCTAGCTTACATTATCTTTTATATATATTTATTTTTTATATGTTTTTATTCCCGTACCCGTCCCGTCCTCGCTTCTTAAATTTTTTAGTTTTGCCGTTTCCCGTGCCCGTCCCCGTACCCGTACCCGTGCCCGTCCCCGTACCCGTCCCAGTGCATCATAGCTTGATACTTAATGTTAAACCCGGACACATTGATGATAAAAGCAAGTTTCTGGCCAATTAATTGGTCAAACACATGAGGATATGATTTGGGGTCACCATCAGAAGCCAACTCCTAAAAAAGTTAGGATAAAAGCGTATTAAATTATATTATAGCTACAAAGTACATTAGCCTACAAAAAGTTAATTACAACGAATTTCGTATTATATAATACCTCTTCTTGCACTTGCACCAATTCTTTTGCTGTTTTTTTGAAAATCTTGTAAGTTTCGTAATCAAATAGTGTCAACGTAACGGTACCATCTGAGTCTTGAACACAAATAGGAATCTTGTAACTGTTTATATTTAAAAAAAAGGAATGTAAATGTTTGAATGTTGATAATTAACATATTCATACAACATACATATTTACGGTATTAAACACTAACATACCGAGGATAGGAGACAATATCAACTGCTTTACAATCACCGTTGGTATACAATACATTCTTGTCCTCTAAACCATCATAACCATCCTCCTTGTCAACAGTAACAAACGTTTCTTCAACCCCAGATTTGCAATGGTTGCAAGCACTGTAGTACCATAATTTATCAGAGCAAATCGCGATTATCGTACCAACCAATATAAACTTCTTCGGCTAATTAAAAAAAATATTAAGAAATAAATTTCTTTAAAACATGAATAGCTTATCATAGTAAATATAATAAGAATAAGTATAAGTATAAAATTATATAAAAGAAACTTTGTACCTCGGATATGGTACTAAGATAAGATGACAGAATGAAACCAGCGTTGTTCAAAAATTCATCCTCAACAGATGATATCATATAAGAACCTTTGTTGTCACTTGAATATGGTGTTGATCCAAACTTCTCAATGTAACTATTTATTTTTGAATATGTAAACGTGTTATTTATTAGATAATATTTTTAAAAAATGGGAAAAAATATGATACTAATGAGTTATTTTTTAAGTAAACCAAATAAAAGTAAACTACCGCTTCTTGAAAGAAGTTATCTCGTTAATTTCAGAGTCGATGAACATCCTACTGATATCAAATGAACTTGATACACCTCGTTTATCTAAAAACAACCAAAAATTAAACGTGTAATAATTTAACCAGATTCAGTGATAAAAAAAAAAAAGATTTGTACCTTTGTAAAGATTGACAACACCAAAGTGAACAGCTACAACAACATATTTGGCTCTTTTTGGATCATTAAAGTATGCATGCATCTCAATGGCGAAATCATCCCACAACGTACCAATAAGTTCCTGCCCCCTATATATAGTCTCAAAATATTATCTGTGTCAACTGTATGAAACATATGTAATACGGAAGGATCAAATACTAAATAAAATAACTCACTCAAGATCTTTTAGCTTGATATTCAATCTTTTCCCTGTTGTTCCATCCTTTTTATTTGTGTCTTGCAGATTAAAGCAAACTTCAACATACCCTATAAAATCTATAAATATGAAGAAAAAAAATGTATAAAACATGATTTATATTAATTAATAAAAATTTGAATTAAACGACATACCAACAATCATACCAACTTCAACTTTATTTTGAATAACATCAGCAAAGTTGACAAAAGAGAAGCTATAGTTGGGGCCATTCCAATCAATGCATTTTTGAATCTGGGTGTAAAAGTTAAATGTTAACTTCTGCGCATTTTGGGTGTATTTGATACTTGCATTGTTGGGTGCAAGAGATGGCCTGGTGATGAGAAGACACTCATCGAGTATGAAGTGATGCTCAAATCTTGGCAATGTCCTATGGAGACAGCTTCTTGGATCATATGACCCTAAACAAAATAATTATAATCGTGTTCAATACTGAAAAGACGTTAAATAGAATAGCAAAAGTAAATAATAAAATAAATATAGAAGAAGAGTAAATTGCACAAAACGTCCTTTAAGTTTCACCAATCTTGCTGGTTTCAGCCTTAATCTTTAAAAGTTGCCAAAACCAGCCTTTAAGATTAATTTTGTTGCAGGTTTCATCCTTTATCACTAACCCAGTTACTAATCCATGTTAAATGGCCTCACATGCATAGCATGTGAGGGTAAAACCGTCTTTTCCACGGATCCAGTGGAGATATATCATAGTTCCAGATCTCCATCTCCCCCGTTCTCCACTTCCTCATAAACCCTAGAAACAAGACCCAAACCCCACCACCGTCTGCGGTCAGTGTGGCATAGACGAACCAAAACTCCTCCACAAATTTCATTCTTCCTTAACAAATCCCATCAAAAAAATCTCATCTTTCACCCAAAATCCCTCCAAATTTCAATGCGACCCAAACTAATCCCACATCAAATCCCTCAAAACCCATCACAAATTTTCTAGGGTTTCTGAAAAATAATAAAAACAGAGTGAGGGACCAAAACAGGGGAGAATGTCGGGAAAAGAGGATATGCCGGAAGGGACGGTGCGAAATGTAATGGAACAGGAGAATTTGAAGTGGGTATTCGTTGGCGGAAAGGGGGGTGTTGGGAAAACTACGTGTAGTTCGATTCTTGCGATTCTTTTGGCGTCTGTTAGATCCTCTGTTCTCATTATTTCAACTGACCCTGCTCATAATCTTAGCGATGCGTTTCAACAGAGGTTCATCACCGTACAAATCACAGATCTGACGTGATACTTTTTGAAGATCTGTTTAAACTTCAATCCAACGCCTTTGTCGTCGGTTGATGATGCGAGGTGGTGGTGGTTGTGGCAGATCTAGATGGAGGCGGAGGTGTTGTGTGACGATTCGGATGGAGGTAGTGGCGTGGCGGATCTGGATGGAGGCGATGTGTTGGTGTGGTGGATGTAGATGTGTTGTGTGACGATTCGGATGGAGGTGGTGGTGTGGCGGATCTGGATGGAGGCGGTGACGATTCGGATGGAGGTGGTGGTGTGGCGGATCTGGATGGAGGCGATGTGTTGGTGTGGTGGATGTAGATGGAGGCGGTGATGAGTGGTGGATTTGGATGGTTCTGTTGTTGCAGACAATTCATAGAGGGAGAGAGATTGAGAGAGAGGGGGGCATGGATATATTAGAGTAAACTGAAATTTGAGTAAATTGCACAAAACGTCCTTTAAGTATGAAATAGACGGTTTTACCCTCACATGGCTTGCATGTGATGCCATTTAACATAATTTAATAACTGGGTTAGTGATGAAGGATGAAACCTGCAACAAAATTAATCTTAAAGGCTGGTTTTGGCAACTTTTAAAGATTAAGGCTGAAACCAGCAAGATTGGTGAAACTTAAAGGACGTTTTATGCAATTTACTCATAGAAGAAAACTATGTTAATCATACCTCTTCATCCATGCAAATCACATCCACACGGAATGTTTCGGTTTTACGGCCATGCATCATCTTCCTCCATATAGAAACGATCTTCAACTTGAGAGTATAGTTATTTGACAACGGATTAAGATTAGACAACATCTTGATGTTCTGAGGTTCCATTTCGATAAGTCTTGGAAGAGATATGGAACGAAAATGTGAATGAAGGAAAGCAAGGAATGTATATATAACAAAATTATTTTAGGAAAGCATATAATAGGTTACTGTAAAAAAGATATTGATTGGGTTGACCTTAAACATTTTGGAATAACTTATTCAAACTTTTAATTTATATTTTAGTTTTAATACATTTTCCTAAATATATTTAGTTGACTAATTTGATGACATAATGTACCATACATTATACAAAGAATGTATAAAAATTTAAAATTATCACGGCAATTCATATTTTTTAAGGGATATTATAAAAATAATTATTTGGTATTTGGAACGAAATATGAAATTTAGTTAACAAAAAAATTGGTATCAAATTTTGTTAGCAAATAAATCGGTGATAACGAATAATTGGGTATCAAAAATTGAATAATGGTCAATCTATCTGTACTACAAATAAAATGGAGTTAAGTTTAGAAACTACATAATTTGAATTTTAAAAATAAAGTATTAACTTGAAATCTATTATAACATAAAGTTCAAACATAATATCATTGAGACTTAAAATATAACTTCTTTCCTAAATATATGTAGTGGTTTAGTTTTAAATTTTTTGTAAAACATAAGTAATTTAAATTAACGTAGAAAATAACCGAAAACCTAAATCATAGGGATTGTTGAAATAAAAACATCATACATCTAAAATAAAAAAAATAATATGTTATTTGTAACACATAAATTGTAGTTATTTTTGTAAAATTGAATTGAAATATACGAATACACCTCTATACTTATTACAAATGACTTCACATACCAAACCATTTGCGCATTTGATGTTAACTTCACTGTTTAGATCACATTTGATAAGTACTTGTTCCAATATTGATATGGTACTTCCTTCAGAAAAAACATACAATAAAATCTATTAATCTATTATTTACAATAAACATGAAATAAAATTATATCTACCTGTGTATTATATAAAAAAACTTACCAGATATAGAGAATAGTCGGACGAATAGATGGTATAAAAAGACACCATATTGATTTGTGGCTGGACAGAAAACATAAAAACAATAACTTATAACCAGAATATAAACTAAACCATATATTTTAAAACTTGCAGCCACTGAACCGCATTATAGAAGCACTTAACTTGAATGGCTCAGCAATAAGTTTGATAAAATAAACATAACGATATCCTAAATTACATTATCCCCAAACACCTATTAACTGTAATGGAACATATATCATAAAAATGGATAACTATATCATCTTAAGGCTTACTTACATCTGATAATATATCCAAAAGGATTTGAAGGTATTAACACCAAAAACAATCAGGATCACTCATCATCAAATCAATGTAGAAAGTTGTAGTAAAAAAACCATATAGAGTTTATTATAAAACTTGCAGCCACTGAACCACATGATAGAATCACTAAACTTGAATGGATCGGCAATAAGTTTTATAAAAAAAACACAAGGATTTCATAAATTACATTATCCCCAAACACCGATTAACTGTAATGGAACATCTATCATCCAAATGGATAACTATATCATCTTAAGGTTTACTTACATCTGATAATATATCTAAAAGGATTTGAAGGTATTAACACCAAAAACAATCGGGATCACTCATCATTCAAAATCAATGTATAAAGTTGTAGTAAAAAGAACCCTAAAGAGTTTATTATAAAACTTGCAACCACTGAACCACATGATAGAATCACTTAACTTGAATGGCTGGGAAATAAGTTTTATAAAAAAAACATAACGATATCCTAAATTTCATTATCCCAAATGTCCGTTTTACTTAAATATATTCTACAATATACAACTGTATAACAGAGTGTCAGAGTACATAAGTAAGCATAAAACCACCGATTAACAGTAATGGAACATCAATCATACAAATAGATAAGTAGATCTGGTTAATTTTTTATTTCAAACAATACTCTATCTACAACTACTCAAAGGAATTAACAACAAAAAAACAAACAGGAAAAATATTCAAACAATCAATGTAGATGGCTGTAATTAAATAAAACCCTAACAAAAGCAGCCGATCATATTCATACCTAGTTGAAGAAGCGATTGAAAGTAAAAACCCTAGAATATCCGGTCAGTGAAGATAAAGTAAAAACACATAAATTATGAACATCTACCATGAAAACATGAAGAAACTAAAGCCAATAACATCAACATTGTTCTAAAACCAAACAGAGGAAACAAAAGACGACAATGGATCACAAAATTAAACAAATTACATAAAGAAAGTACAATAAAACGAAGATTAATTTTCCATACCTTTCACTTTAACAGATTCAAGATCAAAGGGTTTTGTTGATTGTTGAAGATGAAAGGGTTTTCTGGCGATTTGTAGTGATGAGAGATTGAAGAGAGAGAAAGCAAACGAGAGTTAGGTGCATAAAATGATGACATAAGGGTTTTATAATATCCATATTTTCGGGTCGGGTTATATCCAAAGGGCTTCACGGAACATGCAAAAAGCAATGGTAAAATTTTGGAGCCAAAAACCAAATCTAGATGAGATGGCCTTATCAAATAACACATCAGTAAATATTTAACATGTTTATTATATGTAATAGATTTATAAAAACATAGTAATCTTTTTGAAGGTGAACCTGAAAACTAAATGCGTTTATGAGAATTCACATAACTTGTTCGAGCTTAAAAAAATGTGTTCTTTCGTAATGTTTTATTATTATTTAAAAAAAATCAAATTAGTATTAAACTCAATCAACCTAATGTCAAGTAAGCTAAATTCAAAACCATAAAAATAATTTGTAAATGGACCAATATTTGAATTGGTATGTGTTTACTATTTAAGAAAAATAAAATATATATCAGATTTAAAAAAAACCGCGAGCCCCTTGAAATTACGGGCCTTGTGCAGATGTCCTCCCCGCACACCATCAAAGCCGTCACTGTTGAAAATATTAATCATTTTGAAGAGTGGAGCTAAAGAAACAAACTTGTGATTAATGTTGTACAACAAGGTCTCCAAGGCCGAGTACTCTCCGAGTAATCGCTCCAAGGTAGGTTGTCGAGTCGACTTTCTTCAACTCCGCGTAATTACTCAGAATCGATCAAAGGCGGTTAACCTCGGCCATAATCAGATCTAGTAGGTCAACCCGGGCCGAGTTTGACTTTAAAAAATAAAACATAATTTCTATACCAATAATATCAAAAGAATGAATATTATTTTCACGTATTTTATTATAAATATTAGTAAATTTATGTTGTTTGACATGTATTTATTTCTGAAAACTAATTTCTTTATAATTTAATATGTTCGTGTACTCCCCAAATGCTCTTCGCTTAACCAGAGTACTCTCAACTCTCTAATCAACCGACAAGAGAGCGCTTAGAGAATTTTGTAACCATCACTATAATAGCGTGGCATCTATTTATTCAGTTTTATCATAGACCATTAACATTTACCGGTATTACCACAAGCCCTTTTTAAGCAAAATATTAATAAAAACTAATAAAAAAACCATAGACGGCACTAAAAGAAAAAGGAATATTGGATTTAAATAACCCTAACTTTCACCAATTGGCCGATAACACTCTCAACTTTCGATTTGTACACAAGCATAACTTTCAACTTATTAGATGATAACACTCCCTAACTAATTGAACCCTAACCTAGTTAGTTTTTTCTGACGTGGCATCTGACGTGGCCATTTTTGCTTACGTGACATATGACATGCCAGTTGATGTTGACATTTTTATGACGTGGCAGCTGACGTGATATTTTTTATGATATGGCAGCTGACTTGACATTCCTGATGACGTGGTAGCTGACATCAACTAACTGAGTTAAGATTCAGTTAGTTAGGGAGTGTTATCGGCAAATAAGTTAAAAGTTGGGAGTTCTGGTGTACAATTCAGGGGTGTACCCACCCTATGTCGTGGGTGGGCGGGCGCACCCCTTGAAAAAATAATTTTAGTGTTAATTTTCGCCGAAAATTCCGACCACACCCCTTGAAAATTTTCAACCGCCCCACTCAGGAAAAATATTATTATTAATTTATAAAAAGTTAAACGCTGATTATTATTTAATATGTAAGTATATAACACAATTTATATAATTATTCTTTAACCACTATTCACTTAATTACTTAATTTAATTATAGCCCAATCTACAATCTATTTTTATTAACCCAACCCAGAGAATTGAACTAAATAAAATAACCCCAAACCCATCCATGATCCACCGATTCCAATTCCAAATCCCACCCAAAAAAAAACTCCCAGAGACTTGAGCCACTGCTCACGACCGGACGGCTTTTTTTGCCAGAAAAATCAAAATTCTGGCAAGACCGACCCATATTACGCGAGAATTCCGATATAGAACTAGTATGGTTTCCTTATTGATTTTTTTTTTATTTTATGTGATGATTAGGAGAAAATATAGATGTCTAAGGGTTTAATGTTTTTACGTTTTTTGATGATTTTTTGATTGTTCTAAACTTATAGTTAAATAATTTTCTTGTTTTATTTATAGCTTTGTTTGTTTAAATGATTAGTTAAAAGTAATCAACATTTAATACTAGGGGTTGAATATTTGAAAATAAAATTGAAAATTATAGACTATAGTTGAACATAGTTGTTTATTTTGTTTTGGTGTAAGTGTTATTTTATGAATTTATGGAGCGATTTATCTGTGATAGGAACCACGAGTAAGAATGTAATGAACTTATGGAGTGTTTAGTATCTCTAGATAACTTTTTAATAAATTTCAAAAAAAATGAACGCCTGTAGGGCACAATTTTAAATACGTTTAATACGTTTGACGTGTTTTTGATGATTATATAAATTTTAGTTTGATGTTCTTTTGTCATACATGACCGATAAGATTCGACCCGCTATGAACTGATTTTTTTATATAACTAGGGGCCAAAAATCTTTAGTATATTCCGCATCCCTTGGAAAAAATTCCTGGGTCCGCCACAGGTGCAAATCAAAAGTTCGAAGTGTTATCGGCCAATTGATGAAAGTTTGGGTATTTAAATCCAATATCCCAAAGAAAAATAATAAATAAAAAAACCATAGATGACATGTAAAATCATATATAGTCATGAATGTTGAATATAATATGTAATCAAGATGGAGCAATAAGCTAGCTACATAAATGAAATTGGAAGATGGGTGATATGCATGATTCAGACTTTTATTTTACTTAAACAATGATGACAGAGATGAGTTACAAACAAAAATGCTTAAACATGATGATAAGATCTTGAAAAACACATGAAGAACGCGTGTACCGGAGGAAATTGAAAAGTTTTATTCATTCGGTTTTCTTGTCATCCATAGCCTCTTTCTGCTTGGGTTTTCCCGGTTTAGGCTTCAGAAAGCAGAAACAAGAACAACAAGGACCTTGAAACAAAAACTTCATCTCTCTCTTCTCTCTCTTTAATTTTCAAAATGAAAATGAGATGATGGATTTAATTTTCAAAATGAAAATGAAAATGAGATGATGGACATTCTATAAGTAAAAAAAAAAAAAGTAGCCTTTGCTTCCTCTTTTTCTACAACAAAAGTGTTTTTTCATCATTCTGACATACTTTAGAAATACTCTTAATAATTCAGAGGTGGAAATGGTTTATTCTTTCTTCCTTTTTTTTCTTCATTATATTCAAGAAACCAAAGAAATATATAGGCTGTTTATTATTTGTTTTCTTTACAGTAATGAAGGTTCCTTTGTTATTTATTTTGATCTCCAAATATAGATAAAGGTTATGGGTTGTCAAGCAATAGTGGACACAGATCTAAACTTTATTTCTCATGTTATTATTCCCAACAGACTGGCTGGCTACTTACATGCATGCTGCTAGTAACATGAAATTGGCAAATAAGCCTAAACCTCGATTTTAGCAATTTACTCAAAATCTTTTTAATTTCTTTTATTTAATCAATTTTGTCACATATATATAAAAAACAGAATATACATGCAGTTTTTGTAAAACAAAATTAATAGTTTTGTCACATAATTTTTGTAAATTTTCATCCAAACCACTAGCTTAGTTTATTTTTCCTATTAAGGTGAAGAATGTTTTAAATTTTATAAATTAAGACAAAAATTAATTTCCTTTTTTTATATAGATCAGTTTTAGAAAGAGAAAATGATATACGAAATAAATATCAAGGGTGTGCGACACATAACTAACTTTTAGTATTTAATCAATTGTAGAGATAGACAAAATTTGTAAAACGTTACATATTTTTTAAATGTGTTAAGCACCTAGGAATTATGTTGGCATAAATAAAGTAATTTTTTAATTAAGATTATGAGGGTAACTAACTAATATTTATTCTGAGTGGTTTGATTACTTACTATTTGGTGGGTAATTTTAAAGTTTGGTAACGATACATTGTTGTTTGATAAGGGGGAGCACTGGCTTCTGTTTTTCGTTAGGAGCGAATTTAAAGAGCAGAAGATGAATTACAAATTTGGTCCATATGATAAGATTTGTTCATTTGACCGTTTTCTATAAGGTCACTAGCATTTTAGTTTTATAAAATTTAGAGGTTAAAGTTTATTTTTATAAAACCGGTCTATATAAAAAAATTGGAAAGTAATTTCGGTATTAATTTATAAAATTTAAAACATCATTCACCATAATAGAAAAAGTTAACTGAATTAGTGGTTGGATGAAAATTTATAAAAGTTATGTGACAAAACTATTAATTTTTTTTATAAAAACTGCATGTATATTTTGTTTTATATATATGTGATAAAATTAATTAAATAAAATAAATTAAAAAGAGTTTTAGTAAATTGCCAAAATCGCCCTGAGGTTTTATATTTGCCATTTTCAGCCAAATATCTTTTAACTTAATAGAAAAAAGTAAACTATGTTTAGGCCTATTTGCCATTTTCAGCCAAAGGTGAAGGCTATTTGCACACAAAAAAAAGTCATTTTTTATGAAACCGCCAAATAGGCCTAAGGTTTATGGACGATTTTGACAATTTACTCTAAAATAATTTAAAATTAAACAAAGCTAATTGTTTATTTTTTGAATGAGTAAAAATATTACACAAATAGAGGGAACTTATAGTGCACATTTAACATTTCTAATGTTTTTGCGTCTAAAAAAGACAATTAAAAACATATTTGTAGTCGGTTAAACTATATATATATATATATATATATAAAATGCTATGAACCATAACATATTTAGGTTAAGTGATTTACAAGGGAAAAACAATAGTCCTGCAGTATATCTAAGTGTCCCCGCACATGATAATACTGAATGAAGAAATGTTCATAGCTTCCAAGGAGTTTTTATCCATATTCCCTAAATCTGATACTATCCTATTTTGTACATTTCTTTTCTTTTGGACATCCGAAAAATAGGAAAAGTAATGTCAAAACCAAAAATTAACCGATAAACATGCCACCCCACCCATCTCATAACGATCGAAGCTAGGTGTCCAAATTTTATTATAGGTCGATCGACAGACATGCCACCCCACCCATCTCATCTCTCGTCTCCAATCTTCATGCTATAAACATAATTAATAAACACCCTCTTTTATTTCATTGCATTGTTAAGGGGATCATACACACATAGCAGTGCACACAATATGTATTCAATCAAAATTGAAGCAATGATAGCACGTACTATCCGTCAGCATAGTCTCCTTCAAGCCACCATACCCGCTCCCTCTAGTAACGGCTTTTTAGGTAGTTGCTTCTCCTCCACGTCCGAGGTACCCATACAAATATACCGTTATCGATATGATCGAAAAGATTATGAACAAGGTAGTAACTATTGAGGTTTTTGCAGGGTGGAAGTGAAGGAGTGGGAGATAAGGCAAAGCAAACAATGGATAATGTAATGGGTGCGGCTAAGGACTCTAGTCAAAAGGTTAAAGATCGAGTGACGGGATCAGGAACCGGAACCGGAACGGGTACAGGTACGGGAACGGGAATGAAGAACCCTAGCAAAGACCCTGATATGAATCATGGGGTTGAAACAACCGACAGTAGTTGTGAAGATGTGAGGGGTCGCCCTGGTGGATACAACTGAATGATCGTGTCAACATAAAAGATTCATGTGAACGTATGTCTTAGGTTTTCAAGTTTTGATTTTTTTAAAGATTTTTTATTGGTATTTTTTTTCCAAATAAGAAAGTATTTTATAGATTACTTTTGCCGTTTTTTAATTCTTATGAAGATGATGCTATTATACCTTTAACCATCTAATCGTACTTCTAAATCCAATGTTATAAAAATCGAATCGGATCAAACATTAAACGGTTGTTTTACCTTGTCTATTGACTGAACCCGGACGGGTTAAACCATATTAACGAACAAGAGAGTGGTAATATATTTTTTAATATTTGCTCGAATCCACCAAATTACATTTTACCAACAATTTCATCTTATAACATTTCAAATATTTAATGGTTTCTTTAATTATTAAACTAGTATGATCCCTACGTGCATTGCGGTGCAGGCGTCATGATGAGGAAACTAATATCTTTGATAGTAAATATCCGACTGATTGTATAACACCATCATACAAAATTTACTCATTTATTATAGTTACGATTGCTACGAAATAACATAACACTCTATAATATGAGCTATTCTAGGCGCTCCTTTTCTACTTCCACTACATAATGCGCGTATAGCGTACCGATTGCAGCTATATTAGCTACCCATTGATTGTAGCTCTAGTTGTTTCGCACGAATATTGCTACCTCTGTGTAAGCTCGTCTATTTCTCTTTAATGGGTCGATCGTATGCATTGACCTCGTCAACCAAACTTTGCAAACGTGCCAGAAATTGTCTCTCGTTCCTACTTCGCATATTGAGCACTGCAAACATATCCAAAATGCCTTTAGAAAATGGTTATGAAAAATTACTTTTATTTTTCTAACATATGTTTTGGATAATGTTATGGCCATTAGGATATAAATTTAAAACGTTACTGATAGGCCTAAAGAAATTTCTTCCATAGCTACAACAGATTGTCATGCCAGCTAAAGACATCGTGTTTCATTGTTCTATTTAATCCAAACATGAGGCTTAGAGAAGACGAGATATCGGGGTTGCAAATAAAGCATTCGCCAAGCAATAACAATAATCATGAAATATATGTTATCATCATCGCCATGAATAGGCTTGGTAAGCACACAATGCCTACAAAATGCAAATCTCAATTATATAGGCTCTGGCAATATAAAAACCATGAGGAATCCAATTAACAAAAACAGGTGGCAAACCTAAAGCACACTAAACAACACTTGGTTGCCAGGCCTAGAGCCCAAGAAACAACTCATGGGCGTCGGGACCAGAGACTAAACACAACAAATCAAACAAACAATAATGTCGAACGTACAACAACGTAATGTGGAACAACAACAACAATGCACAACGTACAAACACATAAAGCCTACAAAGGTTGATAATTAATAATTACATAAATAAATATGTACTTTATCTTTTATCTTATCTTCAGCCCAACTAAACATCACTTGCTTGATGCGTTGATAAGCGTTGATAATTTATACAATACCAATTATCAACTATTGTACATAAATCAAACACATTATAAAACCTGTGATTCATAAATAGTAAGTAAGCGTAGCAAGCTGCACATGCATTACATGTGAACATAGGCTCACAATCAAGTAGGCGTGGTTGCTTGTTAAAAGCCATCTCAGCTGCAAACCCAAAACGTTCATCCTCACTGCTTAATACTAGTTAAGTCGAATCTGATATAACCAAAAAACAACTTAAACAACAAAAAGGCTCAGCAATGCTTCATAGCCCAATTTTCCAACACATGCGATTAAAAATACGGGAATTTTGCTTCATTCATGCCCTCTTAGCCACCAATCCAACAAAGGCATGATGAACATCCCATACGCCACTTTGGTAGGTAGCACATGTTTACCGTTAACAGCTCAGTCAAGCATCCTTACCCATGAGACTTAGGTAAGCTTCGTAGCCTCGATATCTTAAAAGACACATCTCTCGACATGGAACCTTTGTTGGATTTGGATATTTATGTAATGGCATGTTTATGCTTAATATTAATGTCCCGTTTGTTGTTGAATCAGTGTGTATAGTATCTACATCTTCTAGTAATGTTGAGAATGATTCGCGTATATGACATGCTAGATTAGGTCATGTTAATTTTTATAGGATGAAAGATATGTCTAAAATGAGCCTAATTCCTGCCTTTGACACGCAAAACTCTAGTAAATGTCATACTTGTAAATTAACTAAAATTACTAGGAAACCGTTTAAAGATGTTAAAAGGAATTCTAAGGTATTAGAATTAATTCATTCTGATACATGTGACTTTCATAGTACGCCCTCGCTTGGAAATAAAAAGTATGTGGTTACCTTTATTGATGATGCCTCTAGGTTTTGTTACGTCTATTTGTTGCATTCAAAAGATGAAGCTCTTGATAAATTCAAAATTTATAAACAAGAGGTAGAGCGAAATCAAAGTTGTTTGATTAAGAACCTTCGTACTGATAGAGGTGGAGAGTATTATGATCCAGTTTACTTTCAGTCTACTGGTATAATACATCAAACCACTGCTCCTTATACACCACAGCAAAATGTGTATCAGAGAGGAAGAATAGGACTTTGAAAGAAATGGTTAATTCCATGCTATCCTATTCTGGGTTAAGTAAAGGATTCTAGGGTGAGGCTATGCTATCAGCCTGTTATTTGCTGAATCGAGTTCCTAATAAAAAGTCTAAAGTAACCCCATATGAACTCTGGCACAAAATGGCACCAAACTTAAGTTAGCTTAGAGTTTGGGGTTGTAGAGTTGTTTTAAAACTTACTGAACCAAAATTGAGAAACATAGGTGAAAGAGGCATTGATTGCATCTTTATTGGGTATGGTGAACATTCCCCTGTTCATAGGTTCTATGTCACATAACCAAATAACTATGTTTCTGTTCACACTGTGATTGAATCAAGAACTGCTGATTTTGGCAATGAGGATAGATTTTCTTCTGTGCCTAGACTAAAGGATATGCCTTATAGTTTGAAAACATTAGCTGTAACCGAGTTTGGTAGTAACTCTGCTGGTACCAGAGATGTATCGTCTACTAGTACAGAACCCAGGAAATGTACTAGGGTTAGGAAAGCCAAGTCTTTTGGCTCTGACTTTCATCTTTATTTGGTGGAAGGAACCAGGAATGGGGTTGAACGTCAAAATCAATATTGTTTCAATATTGAGAAGGATCCTAAGACATACAATCAGGCAATGGCATCTAGGGATGTTGCTTTTTGGAAAGAAGCCATCCAAGATGAGATGGACTCTATCATGCATAATAATACATGGAAATTGACCGATTTGCCTCCTGGTTGCAAACCTTTGGGTTGCAAATGGATTTTAAAAGAACGATGAAAGTTGATGGTAGCATAGATAAGTTTAAAGCCAGGTTGTTTATCCAAGGCTTTAGACAAAAGGAATGGATAGATTTCTTTGATACCTATGCTCCTGTTGCAAGAATTTCCACCACAAGGCTTCTTTCAGCTCTTGCTTCAATTCATAACTTGGTAATTCACCAAATGGATGTCAAGACCGCGTTCTTAAATGGTGAATTGGATGAAGAGGTATACATGAAACAACCTGAGGGTTTTGTATTACCTGGACAAGAGCACAAGGTGTGTAAACTCGTCAAATTATCATATGGTTTGAAACAAGCACCTAAGTAATGGCATCAAAAATTTGATGAGGTGATCTTATCTCATGGTTTTTCTTCTAAACCAAGCTGATAAGTGTGTCTATAGTAGATTTGAATCCTATGGTAAAGGAGTGATTATTTGTCTATGTAACATCCGTCGAAAAACGGGTTTTCAAAACCTGCTTCGTTTATCAATCAAATATCCAGTTATAATTTTCGTTGCGTATTTATAGTTGTTATTAATTTTAAACGATACATAATTATAAATATATTAGAATTTAAAAACCATAATTTAAAATTACTAATAAATAATGAATAAAAAAATAAATGCAGACGCCGGGTTTCGAACCCGGGTCACTCACAAGACAAAACACACCACACACCGCTCCGCCACACACTGATTTTGTGATAAACATGGAAACAAATAACTATATACTAAAACTAGAAAATCAAAATCCGGACCTCAGCGCGCCAGAACTCGCAATCACCGGAAAATCCGGCAATCCGCGAGTTTAGCCATTTTCCTTTTGACTAAAACACTATAACCGACTACGACATCGGTTATAACCGACGTCTAACAGTCAATTGCGGTCATAACCGCCGGAGAAACTTTGACCGCGAATCAAGACTCAAACTCGGACAAAATTCATCCAGTTCTACCCTATAAATACCCCCTCAACCTTTCGGGAATCCTTTCGCTCAGAACCGCACACTTTTTCGTAGTTGAAATTTCTCAGAAGCTCGTCGCCGGAGATTTCCAATTTCGCCGGAACATCGCCGGAAATCCTTGATCAGAAAACCGTATTCATTCCTCGACCGGTATATCTATCTAAACTTCTCTGCTATCTCTTAATTCATACTTTAATCGTTCAAATCAATAATCAAAACTGCTAAACAGTTCATAAAGCCGGACATCGCAAATCGGAGCCGACGACACTTGCCGGAAAACCGAAGCACGCTGTTCTGGTACACCATATCATTTAATTTCTCTGTTCATTTCAATCAAGTTTAAATCATGAACGATTAAACAAGAACAGTCGAAATTCACTGTTCTATGTTCTTAAACGAAGAAGATGAAGTCGCAAATAAGTATAAGTATAATTAAAATCAGATATTCGAACGGGTTAGACACACAGTCCAGCGGTGGACTTTGTGCACAAACAATACACACGTCCCGGGTTCGAATCGCACTCGTTACCGAATTTCAGAAATAAAACCAACATTTTTAAAACTCAATTAGATTAAGTCACAGAATGTTTATAAGAATAATATAATCCATAAGTTAAACATATTTGACACACAGCCCAACTGGTTGGGCTGTGCGCACTCGAACCGAAGGACCCGAGTTCGACTCCGGGTCCCTGCAACCGGTTCGGCAATATAAACCATTTTTAAATAAAACCAAATAAGTTTAAATTAATTAGTATATAAATATAATTAAAACAGAGAATATTTCGGGTTAGACACGTAGCTCAATTGGTAGAGCTGCGTGCACGTAAACGAGAGGTCTTAAGTTCGAACCTCACTCAGCGCATACAAACACACAGTCCGGCCGGTCAACGGTCAACGGTCAACGGGGTCAAAAAGTCAACATTTTTATTTCTTTTTATTTATTTATTTTATTTAAAAATCAATTAAAAACACTTAAAAATAATATTTTTAAAGTTAGGAAATGTCCTTAAACTCACAAAAATAAATCTAAAAATTCCATTAAGAGCACTAATTAAAAACATTAATTCCAAATAAAATTTATCTATTTACCGAATCATTTCGTTATTATTTTAGGTTAGTTTTTCCTCGTCGATCAAATCCTAAAATTCGTGCCATCCAACGTAAGAACGCACCCAATGTGAGTGAATCTCTACAAATTCCCCGTTTTAATCATGTTTTGGGGTGTATCATGTGTCGTTTAATTCCTTATTATATTTAAACACTTGTGCATCCATCATATCCGTGATCAAATGTGTATCAATTGTTGTGTGGATTATATGTAGTTTGGATTTATCATTTTCAGTGCACAAATATGATTAGGCCCATCAGTTCCCCATGGGAGACGGGTTGAGCATCAGGTGCCTCATACGATCGGCTCCGTTTGATTGAGCTTTGATCTCACATTCATCATCATTCATATCATATACTCATTCAAAGTGGTTTGTGTTTGTTATTTATATATGTTTGCTCACATGTGATTATTGCACAAATTTTCAATATTAAATAAAACAAGAAATTAATAACAATGTTTTATCAAGGTTCACTCGCCAACTTTTGTTGACCCAAAATATTCCCCGTTTTACACATGATACAGGTGATCCAGTTGAGACAAGAAACACATAGGAAGGCCTAGAAGAATAAATCAGTTTAAGCTTTGGATTGTTTATATAGTTTCATTTCCTTGTAATTGTGTGGATTTTGATTTGGATATTTAAGTTGTAATTTGAATTTAATAAATATGAAACATTTTAGTAAACATCATGAGCTTTGGTGATAACCCAATTATGCCCCGACTCTTATTCCGCTACGGGTCGGGGTGTGACAGTCTATATGTAGATGATATGTTGATCTTTGGCACTGACCAAGATCAGGTTGATAAGACAAAGGAATTGTTGTCTTCTAATTTTGAAATGAAGGATATGGGGGAGGCGGATGTGATCCTTGGAATAAGGATGAAAAGGAGTAACAATGGAATAACCATGACAGAGTCTCATTACATTGAGAAAGTGTTGAAGAAATTCAATCATTTTAATTCTTCTCATGTTAGTACTCCCTTAGATCCTAGCATCCGGCTAATGCCTAATTTCGGTGATTCAGTTTCACAATTAGAGTATTCTAAGGTCATTGGATGCTTGATGTATGCTAAGATTAGCACAAGGCCTGACATAGCTTATGCTGTGGGTAAGTTGAGCAGATTTACTAGTAATCCTAATGCTCAACACAGTGAATAGACTGCTTAAGTATTTAAAAGGAACCATGAACCTTGGTTTATGTTATTCCGGTTTTCCTTCGGTTATAGAAGGATACTCTGATGCAAGTTGGATATCGAATAGGGAAGATCACTCTTCTACAAGTGGGTGGGTATTCGTACTTGGAGGCGGAGCCATTGCATGGGCTTCAAAGAAACAGACTTGCATCACTGACTCAACTATGGAATCCGAGTTTGTGGCTTTAGATGCAGCTGGTAAAGAAGCTGAGTGGCTTAGAAATTTGATCTGTGAGATTCCATTATGGCCAAAACCGATATCACCAATCTCTATCAGGTGCGATAGTGTAGCTACTTTGGCTAAGGCATATAGTCAAGTGTACAATGGGAAGTCTAGACACTTAGGTGTTAGACATAGTATGAATAGAGAATTAATCATGAATGGTGTGATATCCATTGAGTTTGTTAGATCTGAGCTTAATTTAGCTGATCATCTAACCAAAGGGTTAGGAAGAGATCTCGTAAAGAAATCAGCTAAAGAGATGGGTTTAAAGTCAATTTAAATATCTTATGCCAAGACACCCAATTCCCATCTAATACAACCTTAGATGCAGAATTCAATGCGGAAAGCTTGTTATAACGATATTGGAACACATTAGCAAATCATCCCAAGGTATGTGTTCAGACTGCAAGATAAAGTTGGTTGAAGTTGAAATTAAGAAGGGCCGACCCATGGGCCATCATAGTGAAGCTAAGACTTTAGGCCCCCACTTGATCAGGGCCTCCAATTTTATAAAAAAAAATTACATTAGTAAATTGGGATTGAGGAAAGAAAGTATGGAACTTGGGCCCGTGTAAAAATATGAAATTAGTCGCCTTTAGAGTTTAGGCGCCAGCAACCAGATTTGGCAAAGACAAATTAGGTTGGAACTTGGGAATTGAATCGTTCTCCTGGCGTTTTGCCTTCTGCTACTCTCGTAGTTCGATGGTGGAATCAGGGATTCCAAGTATAACGTCTCTCTTTCTATTCGAAATCTAAACCTTATGTTCTTCTGCGATTGTGTGAAGGTTCTGGTAAGTTGATTGCCTAAAAAAAGGATGCAATCTGTTCATTCAGTTTTATTGTTTGAAGAAATGAAGCACTTAGTTCAATCTGGTACTTTGAGGTACAAGTACTAATCTTTTAACTATCTTTTTTACTATGTTCATTCGCAATGCTCCTATCTAATAATAACCTGTTTATGCAGTGTAGTTTGTGGGTTAATATATTTACTTTTGGTGCATTTGGTCTGTGATTTGTGTGAATCTTTCTTACTACCCAAAAAATTCCATTTTTATATTTGTTTATTTACTTTTTCATGAAAGCATTTAGAAAAGATTTAGTCTGTAGATGATCAGCTACATGGTACCTAAGGTACAATCAGTTTATCTATTCAACTGAAAACAAATTGTTTTTCTTACTAGGGATTGAAGGGTATTGAGTTCCAACTGATTATACAATCAAATAAATGATTTATGAGGTTTGTTTTTCTATAACCAAATCCTACATTTCTAAAGGATTAGACAGTTTTTATTGTTTATGCTTATTTATATTGTTTGTTATAATGCAAAATCAGTCAGATGAGACTACAAGAGCTACTAGGGATGTGAATGTGCAAAGGAGACAACCCAACTGCAAACATGAACCTTTTTCTTGGTACATTTATTGTTTTACCCTTTTACTATAGGCATTGTTTATATTTAGTATGTTAATCCCACCGTCTCATATATGAATTACATGTAATCTTATTTTCTAAATTTCAAATGGTGTTTCAATAGTCGTTTAAAGCCTAGATAAAAGATATCTCGGTGTTTCAATAGTCGTTTTGAAGCCTAGATAAAAGATATCGTTGTTGATAATGAAAACTAGAAAGGCCCCAAATTTTCGTTTCGCTGTAAGTCTCTAAAAAGGTTGAGTTAGCCCTGCTTAATAGTTCATTGATAAATTGCAGTGCAGGTGCAAGAGTAATGAACTACCTATAAGAATATGAAGTTTAGCCGCTTCAAGAAGCTTTGGACTTGAGCTTTGATATATTCTTTGAAGAATTAGGACACAGACTAGTAAAACATTGTGTCAAGTGAAATTTGGATTTGTAAACGTTTGTGTATATTACCTACATGTATTTAAATGGATAACATGGGTTCAATCCATAGAGACACCCTGTTAATCTAATATTTGTAACGTGTAATATACTAAGTGAAAATTCAATCCTCAGGACATTTTCATTATGCATGTGTTTGTGTTTCTGTGAGGATGGTTAAGTTAATCATGGATAACACTAAAATGGGGAGGATAGTTGGTAATTTTAGTGTTATCAACGGATTTTAGGGTATTGGATTAACTGGTAGATCGAGGAAATAATGTTAGAGATTAAACGAGTTAGGTGACGTGGGAGTGCGGACTCAATTTAATCCTAATATTATTTGAGTTTATTATGTAAATAGTTTACACGGGCCTTGTATTTAACAACTGGTTTGCCCATGGCTTTATAGCCTAGTGGCATCTTTGGGATGGGATAAGACTTTGGGACTAATAGGTCCTGCGTTCGATTCCCACGAAGGGGGGTTTTCCCATATTTATTGGGTTTCCTCCTGAGTTGGTGTATTGGCATTATGCCTAGTGGGGATGGATATGGTCGGGTGGTTCCGCTGGTGGCACGATGATACTCTAGTGGTCCGTCAGTGATCCAAATTTGCCGTTCAAAAAAATTTTAACAAATGGTTTGTTATATTATTGACGATTGGGGCTTGATTATTTTGGAAATTAAAGTTATTTAACAAAGTCATTAAATTGACAGACTCCATTATAATTGGATTTGTTTTAGTCATTAAATGGAAAAGACCAATAAAAACGTAAAGCCCATTTTGCTTTTGGATCCATTAAATGGATTAAAGTTATTTAGCCAGTTATCACAATTTGGTGAGATCTCTCGACCAGAAGACATAGATACGCACAAAAAGAACAACGGTTACGAAGGCAGTGCGATCATCATCATCATCAATATTCACATAATCATCAAATCCAATTCCAACAAGAGTGATCTCTGTCTAATCCGATAAATCATTACGTGTAACCCGCAAATAGGTTTATCTGATAGTTCTCATACGATTCAGAGATTAATCCAGGTTTTATCACAAACTTTGCAATTACAATTCGATTTCAGGTTTGTTATTTCTTTGAACTCACTGTTCTAGACCAATTATACAACAAGAACAAAGAAGTCAATTGCCGGTTTGTAGAAAGAAAGAAAAGGTTATGTGATGATGAGAGAAACAAACAAGAGGTGAAATAAAAACCAAATGAGAAATCCACCTAACATAGACGTGTTGCAGACCTAAAGCCCAACAAACAACACATAGTCATCGGGCCCAAAGTCTTTACACAAAAACAAATCAAACTAACAATAATGCCAAACGTACAATAACCTAATGCGGACCACAACAACAATGCACAGCGTACATACAAACAAAGCCTACAAAGTTCGATAACTGAAATTATAAAAATATTATGTCACACCCCCACCCCCAGCGGAATAAGAGTCGGGGCATAATTGGGTTATCACCAAAGCTCATGATGTTTACTAAAATGTTTCATATTTATTAAATTCGAATTACAACTTCAATATTTAAAACAAGTTCATACAATTACAAGGAAAAAGAAACTAAGTAAAACAATCCCAAGTCTAAACTGATTTATTCTTCTAGGTCGTCCTATATGTTTCTTGCTTCAACTGGATCACCTGTATCATGTGTAAAAATGGGGGATTTTGGGTCAACAAAAGTTGGCGAGTGAACCTTGTGAAAAACATTTGTTATTGATTTCTTGTTGTATTTAATATGGAAAAATTGTGCAATAATCATATGTGAGCAAACGTATATAAACAAACAAACACAAACCACCTTGAATGAGTGTATGACATGAATGATAATGTACATGTTGGCAACGTCACGTTCCACTCATAGGTAATGGGGAACGGACGAGCCTATGATGATGTATGTGAGATCAAGGCTCAATCAAACGGAGCCGATCGTATGTTGGCAACGCCACGTTCCGCTCATAGGTAATGGGGAAGCAGACGAGCCTATGATGATGTATGTACTGAAAATGATAATTTTAATCTAAACATTAACCACACAACAATTGATACATCTTGGATACACATTTGATCATGGATATGATGGATGCACAAGTGTTTTAATGTAATAAATAATAAGCGACACATGATACACCCCAAAATGTGATTAAAACGGGGAATTGGTAGAGATTCACTCACATTGGGTGCGTTCTTTTGATGATGTTGAATACGCACGAGTTTCGGGATTTGATCGACAAGGATAAACTAACCTAAAATAATAACGAAAAGGTTCGGTAAATAAGTGGACTTTATTAGCAATTTTAATAGGATTTTTAGATTTATTTTTGTGAGTTTAAGGTCATTTTCTAACTTTAAAAATATTATTTTTAAGTATTTTTAATTTATTTTTAAATTAAATAAATAAATAAATAAAATAACAAATTTGACTTTTTTGTTGACCGTTGACCGTTGACCGGTCCGTTGACCGGTCGGACTGTGATGTGAGTGTGCACTGAGTGAGGTTCGAACCCGGGACCTCTCGTACGCGTGCACACAGCTCTACCAACTGAGCTACGTGTCTAACCCGAAATATTCTATGTTTTAATTATATATATATACTAATTAAATGTTTAATTTATTTGGTTTATATTAAAAGAATTTAAATGGTTGAACCGGTTGCAGGGACCCGGATCGAACTCGGGTCCTTTGGTTCGTAAGCGCACAGCCCAACCAGTTGGGCTGTGTGTCTTATCTGTTTAACTTACGGTTTATATTAATCTTATAAACATATTGGAACCTGTTCTGATTCAGTTTTTAAAAAAATTGGTTTTAATTCGGAAAGTCGGTGCGTTTGTAAGGTTCGAACTCATGACGTGCGCTGTGTGTTTGCACACAGTCCACCACTGGACTGTGTGTCTAACCTGGTTTAATATCTCGTTTTAATTAAACTTATACACAATGTCGACTTCGTCTTCTTCGTTCAAAGACACAGACAAACGATATTCGACTGTTCTTGTTTAAATCGTTCGTCGAGCATTTTATTGATTGAAATGTAATGGATTAAGAGAGTTACGGAATCAATGTACCGAATCGAATGTTTTTCTCAGAATTCCGGCAATGGTCGTCGGCTCTGATTTGTGAATTCCGTCTGATTGAATCAATTAACAATTTTGATTGATGAGTTGTGAAATTAAATGACTAAACAAGAGATATCAGGAGGTTTAGATGATTGTACCGATTTACAGTGTCACACCCCGACCCGCAGCGGAATAAGAGTCGGGGCATAATTGGGTTATCACCAAAGCTCATGATGTTTACTAATATGTTTCATATTTATTAAATTCAAAATTACATCCTCAATATTCCAAACAAGTTCATACAATTACAAAGAAAAATAACCAACTAAACAATCCAAAGTCTAAACCGGTTTATTCTTCTAAGCCATCCTATATGTTTCTTGCTGCATCTGGATCACCTGTATCATGTGTAAAAATGGGGGTTTTTGGGTCAACATAAGTTGGCGAGTGAACCTTGTTAGAAAACATTTATTATTGAATCCTTGTTATATTTATTATGGAAATTTGTGCAATAATCATATGTGAGCAAACGTAAATAAACATACAATAACAATAACAAACAATAACATACAATAACAAACCACCTTGCATGAATATATAACATGAATGATACTGTATATGTTGGCAACATCACGTTCACGCTCATAGGTAATGGGGAACGGACGGCCTATGATAAATGTATGTGCGATCAAGGCTCAATCAAACGGAGCCGATCGTATGTTGGCAACGCCTCGTTCATGCTCATAAGTAATGGGGAACAGCTCAACGCTCATAGGTAATGGGAGCGGCGGCCTATGATAATGTATGTATTGAAAATGATAAATTTAATCTAAACATTAACCACACAAACAGTTGATACATATTGAATACACATTTGATCATGGATATGATGGATGCACAATTGTTTAAATGTAATAAATAATAAGACACATGATACACCCCAAAAACATGATTAAAACGGGGAATTTGTAGAGATTCACTCACATTGGGTGCGTTCGGTTGAAGATGTTGAATGCGCACGAGTTTAGAGGGTTGATCGACGAGGATTAACTAACCTAAATAATAACGAAAAGGTACGGCAAATAAGTGGATTTTATTAACAATTTTAATAAGGTTTTTAGGTTTATTTTTGTGAATTTAAGGTTATTTTCTAACTTTAAAAACATTATTTTTAAGTATTTTTAATTGATTTTTAAATTAAATAAATAAATAAAAATATAAAAAAAATGTTGACTTTTTTTGGGTTTGACCGTTGACCATTGACTTTGACTTGTTGACCGGTTCGGTCGTGTATATTGTTTGCACTGAGTGAGGTTCGAACTCGTGACCTCCCGTACGCGTGCACGCAGCTCTACCAACTAAGCTACGTGTCTAACCCGAAATATTTCTGTTTTTAATTATATTTATATACGATTTAATTTATTCCAAAATTCATTTCTTAAAAAGGATTTAAATTCTATCGAACCGGCGTGCGTATCAGGTCTCGAACCCGGGACCTGTTGATTAACGTTGCACACAGTCCACCGCTGGACTGTGTGTCTAACCTGGTTAAAACACTTGTTTTTATTTCTCTTATATACTAACTGGAAGTTTTCATATTTGGGTTTTATAAAAAGTCTGAATATTGTGACGAATCGGAATAAGGACGGAGTCGAACCCGGTATCGCTGTGTTTCAATTGCACACAGTCCACCGCTGGACTGTGTGTCTAACCCGAGATATAATCCAATTTATATTAAATTTATATACAGACTAACTTCATCTTCTTCGTTACAATAACCAAGACAACTGATTTTCGACTGAACTTGTTCAATTCAATTAACAGGCGTACAAGTGATTAAAATGTAACGGATAGGAAATGTTTTGGGAATGATCATACCGGAATGATGACTTTTCTAAGAACTCCGGCAAAGTCGTCGGCTCTGTTTTTATGAACTCCGTCTGAGCGGACCAATTAACAATTTTTGATTAACTAATTTCCGAATTGAATGATTAAACAAGAGTTATCAGAGAGTTTAGATGCTCATACCGATTCACAGCGCGATTTAGAAATTTCCAGAAGTTTTCCGGCGACTGCAGATTATCCGATATCGTCGTCTGGGACCGATTCTGATTGGAGGGTTTGAGTTAGTAAAAGTCTAACAACAGATAGAAGATGAAAGAATTTAGAAATTTACCGTTTTGATGAAAGACACGGTTTTTCGCCGAAAGTCTGGCGAGTTCAAAAAGCGATTCCGACGATCAGAAATTAGAGTAAAAGTGAAATTAGAAGTTCTGTGAATGTTATCGAGTTGCGAGATGATGATATTGATGGAATAATTCAGAAAGTAAAAGATTTCGGTTTCTAAACCCGAACATCATATGAATTCAAGTTCATTTAAGGCTGAATTGATTAAGAATGTCGGTTTATCGGTTATAATCAAGAATCCGTGATCACTCAAAAGTCCCTGGACGTTTGGAAGCCGATATCGGTTTCAGTTTGGCGCAAACAGGTTGATTCACGGTTGCGCTAATGTTTTAATTTTTTCCTAGATTTCACAAAGTCAGCTAGTGGCGGAGTGGTTATGTGATTGAGGTTTAAGGGTTCCAGCTGACCTGGGTTCAAAACCCGGCAGCCCCTTATCATTTTTAATTGTTTTAATTTTATTTTTTTAACAATTTTAATTTCCATAATCTAAAATGTTTATTAGTTATGTATTGTTTAAAATTAAAATAAGCATTAAATGAGCAACAAAAATTAAAACTGATTATTCGATTACTAAACGAAGCGGGTTTGGGAAACCCGTTTTTCGACAAATGTTACAGTATCCCCTACTTTTAGAAATTTCGTCCCGAAATTTAAGTAGTAGTGGTAACAGGAAAAAGATGCGGGTATTTTTCGCGCATTGAGTCTTCACGTTCCCAAGTAAACTCAGGTCCCCGTTTCGACTCCCAGCGTACCCTAACAATTGGAATACGACTCCGTCTTAAACGTTTTTCTCCAAAGTCCATGATCTCTACTGGTCTTTCAATGAAATGCATAGATTCATCGATCTGAATATCTTCCAGGGGAATATGGAGGTTTTCATCGGCGAGGCACTTCTTCAAGTTTGATACGTGGAATGTGGGTTGAATTCTGTTGAGTTCTTCTGGTAGATCAAGCTTGTATGCTACAGGTCCTACTCTTTCGAGTATCTTGAAAGGTCCTACGTAGCGTGGTGCTAGCTTGCCCTTCTGGCCAAAACGAACTACTCCCTTCCACGGTGATACTTTTAAAAGTACATGATCACCAATGTTAAACTCCAAAGGCTTTCGTCGTTTGTCTGCATAACTCTTTTGACGACTTTGTGCCACTAGAAGATTGTTTCGAATTTGATGGATCTTGTCTGTTGTTTCTTGAATTAGTTCTGGACCGGTGATTTGAGCTTCCCCAATTTCATGCCAACATACTGGAGATCGGCACTTACGACCATATAAAGCTTCGAAAGGTGCCATGCCGATACTTGAATGATAGCTGTTGTTGTACGAAAATTCAACTAATGGTAGATGAGCGTCCCAATTTCCCTTGAAATCTATGACACATGCTCGAAGCATATCTTCAAGAGTTTGAATGGTGCGTTCGGATTGTCCATCAGTTTGAGGATGATAGGCGGTACTGAGGTCTAATCGTGTACCCAAAGCGGCTTGTACGGCTTGCCATGTTCGTGAAGTGAAACGACCATCACGATCTGAAATAATGCTTAACGGTGCACCATGACGGCTTACGATTTCGCTGATGTAGATACGAGCTAACTTCTCGTTCTTGAAATCTTCGCGGATCGGAATGAAGTGAGCTGATTTTGTAAGACGATCAATGATTACCCATATAGTGTCATACCCACCAGAAGTGCGAGGTAACCCGGTAATGAAGTCCATGGTTATGTTTTCCCACTTCCATACAGGTATTTCAGGTTGGACCAGAAGTCCTGAGGGTCTTTGATGTTCAGCTTTTACCTTGGAACATGTAAGGCACTTGGAAACAAAACAGCAATATCCTTTTTCATTCCATTCCACCAGTAGGTGTATCGAAGGTCTTGATACATCTTGTCGGCTCCTGGGTGTATAGAGTATCGTGTTTTGTGTGCCTCATTCATAAGGAATTCACGAAGGTTGTTGTGGTCAGGAATCCATATGCGATCTAGATAGTACAGAATACCGTCGGATTTAGTTTCAATTTTAAGTTCAGCTCCACAGGACAGCTCCTTTCGTACGTCGTCTTCCGTTACTGAAACATGTTGGGCTTCTCGAATTTGATCTTTGATGTCGGTTATGATTTGCGAACATAGAAGACGAATGGAGTTCGCATAACTCTTTCGACTGAGTGCATCGGCCACCACATCTGCCTTGCCAGGATGATACCGAATTTCACAGTCGTAGTCATTAAGAAGTTCAACCCATCTCCGTTGCCTCATGTTTAACTCCTTTTGGTTGAAGATATGTTGAAGACTCTTGTGGTCAGTGTATATTTCACACTTAGTACCGTAGAGGTAATGTCTCCATATCTTAAGAGCGAACACAACGGCTCCAAGTTCTAGGTCGTGGGTGGTGTAGTTCTTCTCATGAGTTTTGAGTTGTCTAGAAGTATAAGCTATCACCTTTCCTCTTTGCATTAGAACACAGCCTAGTCCTTGCCCTGACGCGTCGCAATAAACCACGAAGTTATCACAACCTTCAGGAAGAGTGAGAATAGGCGCGTCACAGAGTTTTTGTTTAAGGGTTTGGAAAGCTTCTTCTTGTTTGGGTCCCCATATGAAGGGTTTTCCTTTATGTGTTAAAGCCGTGAGTGGTATAGCGATGCGGGAGAAATTTGCAATGAAACGGCGATAATAACCCGCAAAACCAAGGAATGATCTTACTTCGGTTGGTGTACGTGGCGCTTGCCATTCTTGTACTGCTTTGATCTTTGAGGGGTCGACATGTATTCCCTTTTCATTGACGACATGTCCAAGGAATTGTACCTCTTTTAACCAGAATTCGCATTTGGAGAAGAGCTTTTCATTCCCTAAGAGTGTAAGGATGAGTCGAAGGTGTCGTTCATGATCAGACTTAGACTTCGAGTATATGAGGATGTCGTCGATGAAGACTATAACGAAGCGATCGAGATAGGGTTTGCAGACTCTATTCATTAGATCCATGAAGACAGCTGGAGCGTTGGTTAGACCAAATGGCATAGCCATGAATTCATAATGACCATAACGAGTTCGGAAGGCGGTCTTTGGGACGTCTTCTTCATGTACTCTGAGTTGATGATAACCAGAACAAAGGTCGATTTTCGAAAAACAGCTGCGCCTTGAAGTTGGTCAAGAAGATCATTGATGCGAGGTAATGGGTAGCGGTTCTTGACCGTTAACTTGTTGAGTTCCATGTAGTCGATACACATGCGAAACGTTCCATCTTTCTTCTTCACAAAAAGGACAGGTGCACCCCAAGGCGATGAGCTAGGACGTATGAGATCTTTGTCAGTCAGCTCTTGTAATTGACTGGCTAGCTCTTGCATTTCGGATGGGGCTAACCTATAAGGAGATTTTGCAACTGGCGTAGCTCCAGGTATAAGATCAATGCGGAATTCGACTTCTCTCACGGGAGGAAGTCCTGAAATGTCGTTAGGAAAAACTTGCGGAAAATCTTTTACTACTGGGATGTCTTCAAGTTTCTTCTCCTTGGTTCCCTTTTTGACGACATGAGTTAGAAATGCGACATAATTCTTGCGGAGATATTTTCGGGCTTGAAGGCAGGACATTAATTTGAGCCCTTTCGAAGTGGTTTCTCCAAAGATTCGTAGAGTCTGACCGTTTGAAAGAGGAATGCGTATAAACTTTTCGCGGCATACAACTTCAGCATGATGTTGGCTGAGCCAGTCCATACCAATTATAATGTCGAAACTTCCCAACTTCATAGGAATGAGGTCAACTGGAAAATCGTGATCGTTTAGGGTGAGAGTACAATTGCGTATAATAGAGTTTAATGAGACCGGTTTTCCGTCAGCAACTTCTACCGTTATGGATTCCATGAGTTTATCACGAGTTTGGTTGAGGATGGGTTCAAATTCTAAGGACACAAAACTCCTATCCGCGCCAGTATCAAATAACATGGATGCATAACTACCATTAATGAGAAACGTACCGTTGACCACGTTGTTGTCAGCCCTAGCTTGATTGGCGTTGATGTTAAAAGCTCTTCCTTTTGCAGGTGGAGGAGCTTGGTTAGCCTGGTTTACTGGATTATCTTGAGCTTGGGCATGGATGATATTCACCAGACGTGGACAGGTGTTCCTGAAATGGTTCGGGTCTCCACAGTTGTAACAAGCCCGCATAGGTTGCACCATGGGATAGTTGGGTTGGTAGTAGGATTGGGCTACATGTTGGGTAGGTGGTAGTAGTAAAGGTTGTTGGGCTTGACCCACTATCTGATGGTGGGCTTGGGTTGAGGGCTGATGGCGGTTCGTTCGCTGAGGTACGCGACAGGTTTGAATGGTGTGACCTGCGCCACCACAGCCGGTGCAATGTTGGCAGGGATGATCAGGAAAGTGATGGTATTGGCAACGGTTGCACTTTGGGTATGGGCCGGAGTATGGCCTTTTATATGGTGCAGGTGAGGGGGCAACTTGGGTAATGGGTGCAGCAGGGATAGGGAAATTTGTTTGTGTGACAACAAAGTTTCCGGTGTTTCGTTTCCTCTTATTAGCAAACTTTGAGGAGGAAGTGGAATGGTTTGAAGTTTAGCCCTCAACGGGGGCTTTCTTTTTCTCGAATTTAAATTTGCCATTGCGAATACGATTCTCGGTAAGCTCGGTAGCTTGTTCCATAGCAGCTTCGAGTGTTGCAGGCGAAGTGCTGAGAACCGAGTCTTGAATTTTAGAGGGGAGGCCTCGAATATAGTGTTCGACTAAGCGGTAAACTGGGGTGAACAAGTTAGGGACCATTTGGTTCAACTCTAAAAACCGTTTGTTGTAGGAAGTTTGATCTCCCTCCTTTTGCTTCAACGAATGAAATTCATCCTCTAACTTTTTGATCTCACTTCTTGGACAGAAGCGTCTCGTCATGATTTCCTTAACTCCTCCCACGTTAAGGCCATTGCATCTTCGATTCCTCTCTTACCCTTTTCAGTATTCCACCAGGTAAGAGCTACCCCAAATAGCCTCCCGGTTGCGTAACGTACCTTGCGATCCTCGGGACAATCGCAGTTGAGGAAGTTGTTTTCCATTTCCTCAAACAAGTGGAGGAGAGCAGTGACACCTTCGGTCCCTTCAAATTTCGGGAGATCGCAAGACTTGAAATGTTTGTATGAGCACTTTTTGGAGGGAGGGTTGTCAACATTCTGGTCTTCTTGCTGGGGAGGGGTGAAGGGATTTGCGGCGAGAGCTTGTTGGACTTGAACTACGATGTCAGGAAGCACCGCGGCCATTTGTTTTGCGATTTGGGTGGCCAAGCGTTCGTTTGACCTTCCTGATCTTCTACCCCCACGTTGTTGCCTAGCCGACATCTACAGGAATATACATAAGAAGATTGTGAGTTTATGGAGTCTTTTTAGGTGTCATGTGTCTTAAAAAAAATAAAAATAACATAAACATCAATAATGCAACTACATCCATAGGATGTCTTGGGTTTGCTCATGTTGGGCCTCAAATGTCCCCCATACCTTCACCTGTATAGTCATGTGGGCCCCCATGACTATTGGCTTGGTAGGATTCACATTGGTATTGGCGGTTTAACACTCGCATCACCCGAATGAAAACCATGAAATATGTTTGCGAGATGTATGGTCGGAGGGTGTCCAGGTGTAGACATAATGACAACTCAAAGTGGGGTTAGCTCACACGACGTTTGGTATAGCATGCTTTGGCCTAATAGGTCCTTTGTACTCTCATCGTTAGTCCCTAGGTAGGCAAACTGGTCATTTATTTTGGATTTATACGAATGCCAAGCCTAGACAAGACGTTCCGACTACCGGTACTTGTACCCTTCCAGTTACTACATGCCGGTCATGAGAACTCACTTTGATGTGATTTGAAAATACAAAAATCGTTGCAAAAGTCATGGAAATTGTGTGGTGTGTGCTCTCATGGATATGATATGTTATGAGAATATGATTCATGGTAGGCATTGTATAATAATATGTACTTATGAACATGCTTGCATAACATTGAATGTAACAATAAACATAAAACATATAAACATCATGAATTTTGCATGTGACACACAAATAATTTTAAAAATTCTAATCAACTATAGTATAGGCTCTAAGGGTCTAATAACCTATCCTATATCCCTATAGTCATGGCTCTGATACCAATCCGTCACACCCCGACCCGCAGCGGAATAAGAGTCGGGGCATAATTGGGTTATCACCAAAGCTCATGATGTTTACTAATATGTTTCATATTTATTAAATTCAAAATGACATCCTCAATATTCCAAACAAGTTCATACAATTACAAAGAAAAATAACCAACTAAACAATCCAAAGTCTAAACCGGTTTATTCTTCTAAGCCATCCTATATGTTTCTTGCTGCATCTGGATCACCTGTATCATGTGTAAAAATGGGGGTTTTTGGGTCAACATAAGTTGGCGAGTGAACCTTGTTAGAAAACATTTATTATTGAATTCTTGTTATATTTATTATGGAAATTTGTGCAATAATCATATGTGAGCAAATGTAAATAAACATACAATAACAATAACAAACAATAACATACAATAACAAACCACCTTGCATGAATATATAACATGAATGATACTGTATATATTGGCAACGTCACGTTCACGCTCATAGGTAATGGGGAACGGACGGCCTATGATAAATGTATGTGCGATCAAGGCTCAATCAAACGGAGCCGATCGTATGTTGGCAACGCCTCGTTCACGCTCATAAGTAATGGGGAACAGCTCAACGCTCATAGGTAATGGGGAGCGGCGGCCTATGATAATGTATGTACTGAAAATGATAAATTTAATCTAAACATTAACCACACAAACAGTTGATACATATTGAATACACATTTGATCATGGATATGATGGATGCACAATTGTTTAAATGTAATAAATAATAAGACACATGATACACCCCAAAAACATGATTAAAACGGGGAATTTGTAGAGATTCACTCACATTGGGTGCGTTCGGTTGAAGATGTTGAATGCGCACGAGTTTAGAGGGTTGATCGACGAGGATTAACTAACCTAAATAATAACGAAAAGGTACGGTAAATAAGTGGATTTTATTAACAATTTTAATAAGGTTTTTAGGTTTATTTTTGTGAATTTAAGGTTATTTTCTAACTTTAAAAACATTATTTTTAAGTATTTTTAATTGATTTTTAAATTAAATAAATAAATAAAAATATAAAAAAAATGTTGACTTTTTTTGGGTTTGACAGCTGACAATTGACTTTGACTTGTTGACCGGTTCGGTCGTGTATATTGTTTGCACTGAGTGAGGTTCGAACTCGTGACCTCCCGTACGCGTGCACGCAGCTCTACCAACTAAGCTACGTGTCTAACCCGAAATATTTCTGTTTTTAATTATATTTATATACTATTTAATTTATTCCAAAATTCATTTCTTAAAAAGGATTTAAATTCTATCGAACCGGCGTGCGTATCAGCTCTCGAACCCGGGACCTGTTGATTAACGTTGCACACAGTCCACCGCTGGACTGTGTGTCTAACCTGGTTAAAACACTTGTTTTTATTTCTCTTATATTCTAACTGGAAGTTTTCATATTTGGGTTTTATAAAAAGTCTGAATATTGTGACGAATCGGAATAAGGACGGACTCGAACCCGGTATCGCTGTGTTTCAATTGCACACAGTCCACCGCTGGACTGTGTGTCTAACCCGAGATATAATCCAATTTATATTAAACTTATATATAGACTAACTTCATCTTCTTCGTTACAATAACCCAGACAACTGATTTTTGACTGAACTTATTCAATTCAATTAACAGGCGTACAAGTGATTAAAATGTAACGAATAGGAAAGGTTTTGGGAATGATCATACCGGAATGATGACTTTTCTCAGAACTCCGGCAAAGTCGTCGGCTCTGTTTTTATGAACTCCGTCTGAGCGGACCAATTAACAGTTTTTGATTAACTAATTGCGGAATTGAATGATTAAACAAGAGTTATCAAAGAGTTTAGATGCTCATACCGATTCACAGCGCGATTTAGAAATTTCCAGAAGTTTTCCGGCGACTGCAGATTATCCGATATCGTCGTCTGGGACCGATTCTGATTGGAGGGTTTGAGTTAGTAAAAGTCTAACAACAGATAGAAGATGAAAGAATTTAGAATTTACCGTTTTGATGAACTAATGTTTTAATTGTTTCCTAGATTTCACAAAGTCAGCTAGTGGCGGAGTGGTTATGTGATTGAGGTTTAAGGGTTCCGGCTGACCCGGGTTCGAAACCCGGCAGCCCCTTATCATTTTTAATTGTTTTAATTTTATTTTTTTAACAATTTTAATTTCCATAATCTAAAATGTTTATTAGTTATGTATTGTTTAAAATTAAAATAAGCATTAAATGAGCAACAAAAATTAAAACTGTTTATTCGATTACTAAATGAAGCGGGTTTGGAAAACCCGTTTTTCGACAAATGTTACATACAGCGTGATTTCGGAAATTTCCAGAGTTTTTCCGGCGAGTGAAGATTATCCGGCAACGTCGTCTAGGACCGATTCTGGTTGAAGGATTGGAGTTAGTATAAGTCTAACAATGGATTGAAAACGAAAGAGTCGAGAATTTTACCGAATTGATGTAAGTCTCGGTTTTCCGGTGAATGTCCGGCAATACAGAATATCTCCGGCGAGTGTAATTGCTTCGAGAATTTGTGCGATTTTGAGCGAAAAGATTACCAGAGACTTGGGTGTGTATTTATAGGGAAGAATCATGATGAATTGAGTCCGAATTTAGTCTTGATTCATGGTCAAGGTTTTCTCCGGCGGTTATGACTGAGATCGCGGAATTTGACATCGGTTATAACCGATGTCGATGTTAATACATGCGTTTAGTCAAAGGAAACCGTCGGAGTCACGCGAAATCGTCGAGATTTCCGATGACTGCGGATTGGGCGCGCTGATTCACTGGGTTTGATTTAGAGTTTCAACATAAATGTTATTTGTTTTAATACTTATCACAAATGAGTCAAGTGGCAGAGTGGTTGAGTGTTGTTTGTTTCATCCGGCTGACCCGGGTTCGAAACTCGGCAGCCTCCTTTCTTTTTTATTTAATTTATTTTTACTTTTTAATCATTATAGTTTTTAAATTCTAAAATGTTTATTAATTATGTATTGTTTAAAATTAAAATTAATCATAAATACGCAACGAAATTTTAAAACTTGATATTCGATTAAGAAACGAAGCGGGTTTTGGAAAACCCGTTTTTCGACGGATGTTACAGTATCCCCTACTTTTAGAAATTTCGTCCCGAAATTTAAGTAGTAGTGGTAATAGGAAAAAGATGTGGGTATTTCTCGCGCATTGAGTCTTCACGTTCCCAAGTAAACTCGGGTCCTCGTTTCGACTCCCAGCGTACCCTGACAATTGGAATGCGCCTTCATCTTAAACGTTTCTCTCCGAAGTCCATAATTTCTACTGGTCTTTCAATGAAATGCATAGATTCATCGACTTGAATGTCTTCTAGAGGAATATGGAGGTTTTCATCGGCGAGGCACTTCTTCAAGTTTGAGACGTGGAATGTGGGATGAATTCTGTTGAGCTCTTCTGGTTGGTCAAGCTTGTATGCAACAGGTCCTACTCTTTCGAGTATCTTGAAAGGTCCTACGTAGCTTGGTTCTAGCTTGCCCTTTTGGCCAAAACGAACCACTCCCTTCCACGGTGATACTTTTAAAAGTACTTGGTCACCAATGTTAAACTCCAAGGGCTTTCGTCGTTTGTCTGCATAACTCTTTTGATGACTTTGTGCCGCTAGAAGATTGTTTCGAATTTGATGGATCTTGTCTGTTGTTTCTTGAATTAATTCTGGACCGGTGATTTGTGCTTCTTTAATTTCGTGCCAACATATTGGTGATCGGCACTTACGACCATATAAAGCTTCGAAAGGTGCCATACCGATACTTGAATGATAGTTGTTGTTGTACGAAAATTCAACTAATGGTAGATGAGCGTCCCAATTCCCTTTGAAGTCTATGACACATGCTCGAAGCATGTCTTCAAGAGTTTGGATGGTGCGTTCAGATTGTCCATCAGTTTGAGGATGAAAACCGGTACTGAGGTCTAATCGCGTACCCAAAGCGGCTTGTACGGCTTGCCATGTTCGTGAAGTGAAACGACCATCACGATCTGAAATGATGCTTAAAGGTACACCATGACGGCTTACGATCTCGCTGATGTAGATACGAGCTAACTTCTCGTTCTTGAAGTCCTCGCGGATCGGAATAAAGTGAGCTGATTTTGTAAGACGATCAACGATTACCCATATTGTGTCATACCCACTGGAGGTGCGAGGTAACCCGGTAAAGAAGTCCATGGTTATGTTTTCCCACTTCCATACAGGTATTTCAGGTTGGGTTAGAAGTCCTGAAGGTCTCTGATGTTCAGCTTTTACTTTGGAACAGGTAAGGCACTTGGATACAAAAACAGCAATATCCTTTTTCATTCCAGGCCACCAGTAGGTGTATCGAAGGTCTTGATACATCTTGTCGGCTCCTGGGTGTATAGAGTATCGTGTTTTGTGCGCCTCATTCATAAGGAAATCACGAAGGTTATTGTGATCGGGAATCCATATGCGATCTAGATAGTACAGAATACCGTCGGATTTGGTTTCGATTTTAAGTTCTGCTCCACAAGACAGCTCATTGCGTACGTCGTTTTCTGTTACAGAAACATGTTGAGCTTCTCGGATTCAATCTTTGATGTCGGTTATGATTTGCGAACATAGAAGACGAATGGAGTTCGCATAACCCTTTCGACTGAGCGCATCGGCCACCACGTTTGCCTTGCCAGGATGATACCGAATTTCACAGTCGTAGTCATTAAGAAGTTCGACCCATCTTCGTTGCCTCATATTCAACTCCTTTTGGTTAAAGATATGTTGGAGGCTCTTGTGGTCAGTGTATATTTCACACTTGGTACCGTAGAGGTAATGTCTCCATATCTTGAGAGCGAACACAACGGCTCCAAGTTCCAGGTCGTGGGTGGTGTAGTTCTTCTCATGAACTTTGAGTTGCCTAGAAGCATAGGCTATCACTTTTCCCCTTTGCATTAATACACAGCTTAGTCCTTGCCCTGATGCGTCGCAATATACTACAAAGTCATCGCAACCTTTGGGGAGTGTGAGGATAGGTGCGTCACAAAGCTTTTGCTTAAGGGTTTGGAAGGCTTCTTCTTGTTTAGGTCCCCATATGAAGGGTTTTCCTTTATGAGTCAAAGCCGTGAGTGGTACAGCAATACGGGAGAAATTTGCAATGAAACGGCGATAGTAGCCGGCCAAACCAAGAAATGATCTTACTTCGGTAGGGGTATGTGGCGCTTGCCATTCCTGTACTGCTTTGATCTTTGAGGGGTCGACATGTATTCCCTTGTCATTGACGACATGTCCAAGGAATTGTACTTCTCTTAACCAGAATTCGCATTTGGAGAATTTAGCGTAGAGCTTTTCGGTTCTTAAGAGTGTAAGGATGAGTCGAAGGTGTCGTTCATGATCAGATTTAGACTTTGAGTAGATGAGGATGTCGTCGATGAAGACTATGACAAAGCGGTCGAGATAGGGTTTGCATACCCTATTCATTAGATCCATGAATACAGCTGGGGCGTTGGTTAATCCGAATGGCATGACCATGAATTCGTAATGACCATAACGAGTTCGGAAGGCGGTCTTTGGGACGTCTTTTTCATGTACCCTGAGTTGATGATATCCATAACGAAGGTCGATTTTTGAAAAACAGGTGGCGCCTTGAAGTTGGTCTAGAAGGTCATCGATGAGAGGTAATGGGTAGCGGTTCTTGACCGTTAACTTGTTGAGTTCTCTGTAGTCGATACACATGCGAAACGTTCCATCTTTCTTCTTCACAAACAGAACAGGTGCACCCCATGGCGATGAGCTAGGACGTATGAATCCTTTGTCAGTCAGCTCTTGCAGTTGACTGGCCAGCTCTTGCATTTCTGATGGGGCTAACCTGTAAGGAGATTTTGCAACTGGCGTAGCGCCAGGTATAAGATCAATGCGGAATTCGACTTCCCTCATGGGAGGAAGTCCTGAGATGTCGTCGGGAAAGACTTGTGGGAATTCTTTCACTACAGGTATATCTTCTGGTTTCTTCTCCTTGTTTCCCTTCTTGACGACGTGAGTTAGGAATGCGACATAGTTCTTGCGGAGATACTTTCGGGCTTGAAGGCAGGACATCAATTTGAGTCCTTTCGAAGGGGTTTCTCCAAAGATTCGTAGGGTTTGACCGTCTGCAAGAGGAATGCGGATGAACTTTTCGCGGCATACTACTTCAACATGATGTTGACTGAGCCAGTCTATTCCGATTATAATGTCGAAACTTCCCAACTTCATAGGAATGAGGTCAACTGGAAAATCGTGATCGTTTAAAGTGAGGGTACAATTTCGTATAATAGAGTTTAATGAGACCGGTTTTCCGTCAGCAACTTCCACCGTTATAGATTCCATGAGATTATCACGAGTTTGGTTGAGAATGGGTTCAAATTCTAAGGACACAAACTCTTATCCGCGCCAGTATCAAATAACATGGATGCATAACTACCATTGATGAGAAACGTACCGTTAACCACGTTGTTGTCAGCCCTAGCTTGATTGGCGTTGATGTTGAAAGCTCTTCCTCTAGCAGGTGGAGGAGCTTGGTTAGCTTGGTTCACCGGATTTGCTTGAGCTTGGGCATGAATGATGTTCACCAAGCGTGGACAAGTGTTTCTAAGGTGGTTTGGGTCTCCACAGTTGTAACAAGCCCGCATGGGTTGCATCATGGGGTAGTGGGGTTGGTAGTAGGATTGGGCCGTATGTTGTGTAGGTGGTAGAAGTAAGGGTTGTTGGGCTTGACCCACTATCTGATGGTGGGTTTGGGTTGAGGGTTGGTTGTGGTTCATTCACTGAAGTGTGCGACAGGTTTGGATGGTGTGACCTGCCCGACCACAGCTGGTGCAATGTTGGCAGGGGTGTTCAGGAAAGTGATGGTATTGGCAACGGTTGCATTTTGGGTATGGGCCGGAGTATGGCTTTTTATATGGGGCAGCTGAGGGGGCAATTTGGGTGATGGGTGCAGCAGTGATTGGGGGTTTGTTTGAGTGATAGCAAAGTTTCTGTTGTTTCGTTTCCTTTTACCAGTAAACTTCGAAGAGGAGCCAGAATGGTTTGAAGTTTGAGCCTCAATGGGGGCTTTCTTTTTCTCCTACTTGAATTTACCGTTTCGGATGCGATTCTCGGTAAGTTCGGTAGCTAGTTCCATTGCGGCTTCAAGTGTCGCAGGCGAAGTGCTTAGAACTGAGTCTTGAATTTTCGAGGGGAGGCCTCGAATATAGTGTTCAACTAAGCGGTACACTGGGGTGAACAAGTTGGGGATCATTTGGTTCAACTCTAGAAACCTTTTGTTGTAGGAGGTATGATCTCCTTCCTTTTGCTTTAACGAGTGGAATTCATCTTCTAACTTTTTTATTTCGCTTCTTGGACAGAAGCGTCTTGTCATGATCTCCCTTAACTCTTCCCATGTTAAGGCCATTGCATCTTCGATTCCTCTCTTGCCCTTCTCGGTGTTCCACCAGGTCAGGGCTACCCCAAACAGTCTCCCGGTTGCGTAACGTACCTTGCGATCCTCGGGACAATCGCAATTGAGGAAGGTGTTCTCCATTTCCTCAAACCAGTGGAGGAGAGCAGTGACACCTTTGGTCCCTTCATACTTTGGGGGATCGCAAGACTTGAAGTGTTTGTAGGAGCATTTTTTGGAGGGAGGGTTGTCGACGTTTTGGTCTTCTTGGTTGGGAGGGTTGATGGGATTCGCGGTGAGAGCTTGTTGGACTTGAATTACGATGTCAGGAAGCACCGCGGCCATTTGTTTTGCAATATGGGTGGCCAAGCATTCGTTTGACCTTCCTGACTTTCTACCCCCACGTAGTTGCCTAGCCGACATCTACAGGAACATACATAGGAAGATTGTGAGTTTAAGAAGTTTTTAGGTGTCATGTGTCGTAAAGAAAAAAAATAATAAAATAACATAATATTCAATAATGCAACTACATCCATAGGATGTCTTGGGTTTGCTCATGTTTGGGCCTCCAATGTCCCCCATACCATCGCCTGTATAGTCATGTGGGCCCCTATGACTATTGACTTAGTATGATTCACATTGGTGTTGGCGGTTTAACACTCGCATCACCCGAATGAAAACCATGAAATATGTTTGCGAGATGTATGGTAGGAGGGTGTCAAGGTATAGACACAATGACAACTCAAAGTGGGGTTAGCTCACACGACGTTTGGTATAGCATGCTTTGGCCTAATAGGTCCTTCGTACTCTCATCGTTAGTCCCCAGGTAGGCAAACTGGTCCTTTATTTTGGATTTATACGAATGCCAAGCCTAGACAGGACGTTCCGACTACCGGTACTCGTACCCTTCCAGTTACTACATGCCCGTCATGAGAACTCACTTTGATGTGATTTGAAAATACAAAAATCGTTGCAAAAATCATAGGAATTGTGAGGTGTGTGCTCTCATGGATATGGTATGTTATGAGGGTATGATTCATGATAAGCATTGTATAATAATATGTACTTATGAACATGCTTGCATAACATTGAATGTAACAATAAACATAAAGCATATAAACATCATGAATTTTGTGTGTAACACATAAACAATTTTAAAATTCTAATCAACTATAGTATAGGCTCTAAGGGTCTAATAACCTATCCTATATCCCTATAGTCATGGCTCTAATACCAATCTGTCACACCCCGACCCGCAGCGGAATAAGAGTCGGGGCATAATTGGGTTATCACCAAAGCTCATGATGTTTACTAAAATGTTTCATATTTATTAAATTCGAATTACAACTTCAATATTCAAAACAAGTTCATACAATTACAAGGAAAAAGAAACTAAGTAAAACAATCCCAAGCCTAAACTGATTTATTCTTCTAGGCCGTCCTATATGTTTCTTGCTTCAACTGGATCACCTGTATCATGTGTAAAAATGGGGGATTTTGGGTCAACAAAAGTTAGCGAGTGAACCTTGTGAAAAACATTTGTTATTGATTTCTTGTTGTATTTAATATGGAAAAATTGTGCAATAATCATATGTGAGCAAACGTATATAAACAAACAAACACAAACCACCTTGAATGAGTGTATGACATGAATGATAATGTACATATTGGCAACGTCACGTTCCGCTCATAGGTAATGGGGAACGGACGAGCCTATGATGATGTATGTGAGATCAAGGCTCAATCAAACGGAGCCGATCGTATGTTGGCAACGCCACGTTCCGCTCATAGGTAATGGGGAAGCAGACGAGCCTATGATGATGTATGTACTGAAAATGATAATTTTAATCTAAACATTAACCACACAACAATTGATACATCTTGGATACACATTTGATCATGGATATGATGGATGTACAAGTGTTTTAATGTAATAAATAATAAACGACACATGATACACCCCAAAATGTGATTAAAACGGGGAATTTGTAGAGATTCACTCACATTGGGTGCGTTGTTTTGATGATGTTGAATGCGCACGAGTTTCGGGATTTGATCGACAAGGATAAACTAACCTAAATAATAACGAAAAGGGTTCGGTAAATAAGTGGACTTTATTAACAATTTTAATAGGATTTTTAGATTTATTTTTGTGAGTTTAAGGTCATTTTCTAACTTTAAAAATATTATTTTTAAGTATTTTTAATTTATTTTTAAGTTAAATAAATAAATAAAAAAATAAAAAATTTGACTTTTTTGTTGACCGTTGACCGTTGACCGGTCGGACTGTGATGTGAGTGTGCACTGAGCGAGGTTCGAACCCGGGACCTCTCGTACGCGTGCACGCAGCTCTACCAACTGAGCTACGTGTCTAACCCGAAATATTCTATGTTTTAATTATATATATATATATACTAATTAAATGTTTAATTTATTTGGTTTATATTAAAAGAATTTAAATGGTTGAACCGGTTGCAGGGACCCGGATCGAACTCGGGTCCTTTGGTTCGTAAGCGCACAGCCCAACCAGTTGGGCTGTGTGTCTTATCTGTTTAACTTACGGTTTATGTTAATCTTATAAACATACTGGAACCTGTTCTGATTCAGTTTTTAAAAAAATTGGTTTTAATTCGGAAAGTCGGTGCGTTTGTAAGGTTTGAACTCGTGACGTGCGTTGTGTGTTTGCACACAGTCCACCACTGGACTGTGTGTCTAACCTGGTTTAATATCTCGTTTTAATTAAACTTATACACAATGTCGACTTCGTCTTCTTCGTTCAAAGACACAGACAAACGATATTCGACTGTTCTTGTTTAAATCGTTCGTCGAGCATTTTATTGATTGAAATGTAATGGATTATGAGAGTTACGGAATCAATGTACCGAATCGAATGTTTTTCTCAGAATTCCGGCAATGGTCGTCGGCTCTGATTTGTGAATTCCGTCTGATTGAATCAATTAACAATTTTGATTGATGAGTTGTGAAATTAAATGACTAAACAAGAGATATCAGGAGGTTTAGATGATTGTACCGGTTTACAGCGTGATTTCGGAAATTTCCAGAGTTTTTCCGGCGAGTGCAGATTATCCGGCAACGTCGTCTGGGACCGATTCTGGTTGAAGGATTGGAGTTAGTATAAGTCTAACAATGGATTGAAAACGAAAGAGTCGAGAATTTTACCGAATTGATGTAAGTCTCGGTTTTTCGGCGAATGTCCGGCAATACAGAATATCTCTGGCGAGTGTAATTGCTTCGAGAATTTGTGCGATTTTGAGCGAAAAGATTACCAGAGACTTGGGTGTGTATTTATAGGGAAGAATAATGATGAATTGAGTCCGAATTTAGTCTTGATTCATGTTCAAGGTTTTCTCCGGCGGTTATGACTGAGATCGCGAAATTTGACATCGGTTATAACCGATGTCGATGTTAATACATGCGTTTAGTCAAAGGAAACCGTCGGAGTCACGCGAAATCGTCGAGATTTCTGGTGACTGCGGATTGGGTGCGCTGATTCACTGGGTTTGATTTAGAGTTTCAACATAAATGTTATTTGTTTTAATACTTATCACAAATGAGTCAAGTGGCGGAGTGGTTGAGTGTTGTTTGTTTCATCCGACTGACCCGGGTTCGAAACCCGGCAGCCTCCTTTCTTTTTTATTTAATTTATTTTTACTTTTTAATCATTATAGTTTTTAAATTATAAAATGTTTATTAATTATGTATTGTTTAAAATTAAAATTAATCATAAATACGCAACGAAATTTTATAACTTGATATTCGATTAATAAACGAAGCGGGTTTTGGAAAACCCGTTTTTCGACGGATGTTACATATTAAAATTTAATAAAAGTAATTAAAATAAAATTTACAAATAAGAAATGTGGTTTTACTATTTTAAATCAAAGTACAATGAACACATATGTGGTTTTACTATTTTGTAGACTACCGCAAATAGAAATTGTTTAGTGAAATAAGATGTTTATGGTCGTTGGATTTTTATGTACCATTTAGATTTTACTTTACCTACTTTGAATAAAAAGGGAATTCTTCTGAAAGCGTCTACACAGAGGGACTACATTATGCCCGTTAAAAATCATGAGTGGAAACAAAAGACTACATAGACGCTTCCTCCATGTGAAGTCCCTATGTGTAGACGGTTTCAATGTTTATTTTGGCTTTTTTTAATGAGTCAATGTGTATTTTGGTGATTTTCCTATAGAAGAGTGATAAAGGAGATGGACTTCTATCTTTTCAAGAATTAAAGTGAGACTACATGTAAAACTATCAAATCCATCTTCCCCCCTCGCATCCACAATCGAAGACTCCTTCCTATCTGCCTGCATTTATGCATATGTAAGAGCACTTACAGTAAGTTCCCTATCTCCAATTATATAATTTATCAAAAAAAATCGCATCTTTTCTAAATTTAAATCTCAATTTAAAATATCTCCCAGGAATCACTCCCAATTCGTATCTCTATTTTTTTTATTATTTCATTCTCTTTCTTCCGAATACAATCTCAACTACTTTATATATATATTTAAAATTTTATAAGAATTTGAGTCATATTATAATTTATATAAATAAATTTCAGCATGTCATTATTTTTATCTATGTTTTGATAAAATAAAATTACAAGAATTTAAGTCATATTCTATATATATTTTAATAAACCGAATATGTGTGTGTATACATATATATATATATATATATATATATATATATATATATTTGGAGATTTGAATTTATATAAACCAATATATACACACACAAAGATATAGACATAGATATATATATATATATATATATATATATTAAAATTAAAATGAAACTCAAAATTTGATGACAGGAATATAAAGATGAGGAGGCTAATGGAGGAGTGAAAAAAAACATGATTTTATGTTTTTACCAAAAAAAATTGAAGATGATGTAAGGTTTAAAAGAGCTTATTTGAATGCTCGGACTTCGCTTAACTCTTCTACCGCTTCTTTCGTTGACCTACAAGCCTGCAACTCTGCATAATGTTAATGATGCTAATCAAGATGACATGTTTAATGCCAATGAGATATCTATTGCATCTATATCTACAAAACACAAAATGCAAAAATATTACTGTTGATACATAATCATCATAAATGGTTTTATCTGATTCTTGTTTGGTTCATTTTGCAAGGAGAAACTGAAGGATTTCATGTTCCGGGAACTCATGTGGTGGACCTTTTGTGGTTTAATCAGATTGATCCGATTGCGAGTGGAGGAAATGAAGGATTTCGTGTATTGGATGTAAACTAAAGGATTTCAGTTTTGGGAAGTTTTCACGTTAAGTGATCTAGCGACCAGTTCGTTGACTTAAGGTGTTACAACTTAGCTAGCCGTGTTCATCGTAAAAGGTATGTTTTTCAGTAACCACCCTATGGTTGAATTTTGTTTTTATTTGGTTTGCATTTAGACTCTTGGTGGATGATCCCAAGTTTCGATTTGCAGTTTCTGTTTGCCAAGTTTCGCATGAACTTCAAATTGCTATTACGTGTGTACCCCCAATGGTAATTTGTTGTGCATTATTACACTAGTTCCTCTACCCTGCTACAATGTCCACTAGATTGAATTGTCAAAGCCAATAAGTTAACTATGCCTAAAGACGTCAAGTGAGTTAGTCGGTAATCAAGGGTTACTTGACTAAATGTCAATTATATATATACATGAGAGAAGAAGGATGTGAATTTAACGTGAAAATGTAGGAAGTAATCTAAGCCACTGATTAATTCTAACCATTGATTAGTTCTTTAGAACTTAAAATTTATACTAGCTACCAAATAACAACCCAATAACTCTTGTTATTTGAATACACACACTATAAGAGAGAGAATTGACACTAATATATGCATTTGAATAATCCAATCTGATACATACTATTATTTGTACTGTATACATACTGTTATTTGTACTTTTCCTAATTGACTGTTATATTACAGATTTTACAGTTGTCATCAGTTGAGATGGTAGTTGGCTAAAATACTAGTGCTAACTCAAAGTTGCATCGTTTTTTTTCTACGACGAATTTCTTGCTTCTTATGAGATTTGTCTCCCCTAATCGTGATTGATCTCAATCATCTTTGTTCGAGTATTGATCGAATTACTCCATAATGGCCATACCTGTTTCGTTCCTGCTTCGGTTATTCTTCTCCTAGACTTTAATCTTCTTTCTCAAATTCTGTCTCGTTATCCATAACAAAAACACGGGACTAACTTCTAAAGAGTTTCTTCATTTAGAGATAATACTTTAAATCCTTTTGAATTTAAATTGCTTGATCCCTTTGATTCCATGATTCAATAAGTTTTCATGTTGATTTTGTTTGATCCAGAAACTGTTTGTAAAATAGAGTATGCTTCTTGGAGTTTCTTTTGAATTAATTTCTGGTTTTCTTCTGTCTTTAACTTCAGCCTTTGCATTTTGATACTTCACTATGCTATCACCCGGAAACTTCCCCGGTTTAGAAAATTTAATTTATAATAGACAAAAGTAGATAAATAACACTTTGAATTTCTTAAGGATCCTCTTTCCCTTCTCCACCACAAATTTTTAGTTCGATTTCATAAGTATCCTAACTTTTCCTCCATATGTATTCAATGTTTTCATGTAAAGCTAACTCCTTTTTAATTGATAATAAGATCTCAAATTCTTTTATAAGTATCCCAACTTTGCCTCCGTATTTAGTTTTCTTTAATTATATTAAAATATGTTTTTACTTTAATTTACAACGAATGACATTAATAAGAAATTATAATCAACATCACTTATGAAATCATATGTATTTGGTTTTAGTTTATCTTTTATTAAGATTCATCGATTAATGTTAAACCCAATACTTTAATCATGGTGATCAAAACCTTAAATGTCAAATGTCAGATTGATTAAGTTTAAAAAAAAATAATTTGCTTTAAAAATGATAGATTTATTCAGAGATATCAAAAGCAGATAAAGATCAAACAATCATGTCAACAAACAGAAATAATCAAAAAACAATGTTTAAGACATAAAAAACATAAAAAGTACTTTCAATTCTTAGAGATAAGAAGCTCAGTCTCTTTCTTGCTAACTTTCTCCGAATCCTTGACATTACTTGGAGTTGAAGAATTATAGACGTCAACCAGTTTAGGCTTGTTCACAACTGGTATTAGCTTCATCATTGTTAGCGCTTAGGATAGAAGTTTGACTTTTGACATATTCATGAATGTTTTCCCGCGACAAATGTGATAAGTAAGTGACTAATAATAGAATGTTACAAACTATAAATATTAATGTATTAATATGAATCATGTGATTGTATAAAAAAAAACCTTAGTTATCAACATCTTTTCTTTGGTTAGGTATTATCTCCGATGGATCATATAATAAAGATAATAACTTGAAAAGAGACACATCAAATGGGTCAAAAATAGCTCAAAGTGTATTTTTTAATGTAAATATTATCATCAAAGGCCAATTCAACCCGCACCCGTTTTGACCAACTACCAAACCCACCCTAGATATATATACACACACCATGCTAGTGTCCTTTGCCCTTTGTTTTTCTTTTGCTACAACGTGTAACAGAGTACCTATAAAAAGGATGAAACATGTTTTCCATGTTGGTTTTTTATATAAAACTTTAATTATATTGAATTTTAGATATATTCTAAACAACTTAACTACTCAAGTATACAGCACATAAACTGAATGATTAACATCAGTGACTATATATTAAGCCAATTGGTAATGGCAACACATACAAATTAAGTGAAAAAAAAAATAAGGGACAACATCGGAATATCGAAGTAATTAACATTGTTTGAAAAGTGAGATGAGCGAAATTGTTTAAATGCAATTCTAACACACACCCTAAGGGCAAAATGGACAAAACACGCATTTACACACATTCATTTAGCTCTATTTGCAAATAGACTAAATGGTTCAACATTCAAGACTCACATTCAGACACCACCTCTTAATTTATAGACTTGATTCAGATGGAATTTAGCATTTAGCTTCAGCACTTAAAAAGGACATGAAAGGATACCCATAATATTTGATAAGACTCTTGTATTAAATAAAAGCGCGAATATAACTCACCATTATAAGTCATAGCAAAGCGATTTGGATATTGCATGAGATCCGGCATTTCATCCTTCGTATCAGTACCTACCATAGGAGACTACATTTAAATACAAATGTTGATAAGAATGTACATTAATGCATACTAATGAACCAATCAAATATTAATATTACGAAACCATACAAAAATATTGCAGGATTAAAGTATATGAGCCAAACCTTGAAACATATGAAGTGGATCATAGATCATAAGTTTAAGGGTTCAATCATCAGGTATAGCACCATAAAGAATTGAACTAACCAATAGAGACATGACAGTCAAATTCGGTTCCAAGAGCACCTTTTTTAGCTATGCCTATAACTATAAGTTTCGACTAACATAATCAATCAGTGGATCACCTTTGAATTCTATCAGACACAAATAAAATGAATCCACTTGTCAAATACAATCATAGAGAAGAATTTAGAGAAATGAAGTAAAATAACTATGCATTGATAGGATCTGAATAATCGATTTATTACAAACGTACTTGAACATGGCACAAAACAATCATCCGAAAGAGATTAAGCGTGCCCAACCTACCAACCATTGCCTTCTCTGCATTGCTAATTAACTATTTGGTGAGAATCAATACATGTCAAGATACTGGATACAAACAAAATATGGAAGTAACGGAGGCGGCAATTTTGACCAAATTACTTATAAATGAGTTGATTTGAGTTATTTTTTACTTTCATTGTCAAACGGATAAAAATAAAAAACTAAAAGAAAATATCTAAAATCTTATTGATATAAATCCATAGACAACAACAACTATGAAATCATTTAGGACGGGTCAAGTCAGGTAGGTCCAACACTTCAATTTTCTATATTATATAACTTGCATAATCAAACTCTATATGTCAAATAAGCTTACAAACTATGTTAGTACAATAATAATCTAGAACATTTTTTTGATAAAATGATTTAGCCAGTTTTATGCATTGAATGCATTTCGGTTAACTTTTAACCTAATTGACCCGCTCAAACCATTTAACCTATTAGAGATAGAAAACCCAAATCGATCAATTTGTGTGTCTGTGTATATATATATATATATATATAGATCAACATTACCCCTAGTACCCAACTGAACATGACATGCTGCTTAGAGGTGTACAAAAAAACGGTTTTAGAGCCGAAACCAGAAAAAAAACCGGTTTAACCGAAACCGGTTTTTTAACCAGATTTTTTAATAACCGGTTTCTAACCTAACCGAACCACCGGTGTATATAGGTTAGTACGTTTGATCTTTCTAGCCGGTTTTAAAATACAAGTTAACCGGATAAAAAACGGTTTTTTTTGCCAAAACTGGTCTTTAACCGAACCGAACCGAATCGAGTAGACCAGTTTGGGTTCCACCATGTAAAACCGGTTTTTTAACTGAACCGGTTATTAAAAAACCATTTTTTTTTTCAACAAAAAAAAAAACCAGTTCGGTTAAAAACCTGACCCGATATTCCAGAAAAAAAACCTATTTGTACACCTCTACTTTCATATGCACACTTAAGTAATCAAGCATCTAGTAGCATACCTTTTCATCGACTTCTCGTTGTCCATTGAAACGAAGTCATCATCCTGTAGCAACACACAATAGAACTACTTTACATAGAATATTATAATATGTTGCAAGATTTTTTATTTTTATAAAAATATATTTTAAACTCCTACATTATCATTAAGTTGCTTTTAAAATATTATTCCAATATTGCAATAAGGTTCTACTGTATTTTCTATAGATTGTATATCAAGATATGGAGCAAGTTCCTCTGTTGTAACAACACCACTATTTGATGCAATGCATTGACAAATCTACAATAGTAAGATGAAAATTATAAGATTATCGGTATAAAAACATGAATATTAAATCAAAATATAGATAAAAAACAAAACCAAGACATACATATATAGCAAGATAAACATTAAATGTAACTGACCACTAAAAAATAGTGGTCAGTTATTACCAACTTCCACCTTTTCAATTGTCAAAATTTGTTGATCACCAAGTGTAGATCCAAAGAAGGTAAACAGAGGGAATAAACAAACCTTCAACGCCTGAAGGTGACCACTAAGTGTCGATCCAAAGAAGACTTTAATGATAGGCGTCAACGATGAAATCTAACATTGGACTGTAAACAAAAAGACTACTAAAAAAATTCAACCACATCGGATATATTAAAACAAACTAAATCCAACATATACGTTCAATCATCAACTAAACACACTGATCACAGACATGCCAACTATCACTTCTTCCCGTCCATTTAAGAATGCACTACAAATAAATATGGTGATCGTATCTGGTAATTATTTTTGGATTTTATTCATCATAGTATGCACATTAGAAAAAACTTAACTACGTGCTAATGTCGTCTCAAATAAGTAGACTTGACAATTAAAAATGGATAGAAAAGAGGTTCACTAATCGCTAACCTTCAAGCCAAATGACCAAAGGCAGTACTTGTTTTCTTTTAACCGGCCTGCATAAGTACGGTTTGCCCATCTTGATGATTTTCGCAGCCCATTTATTGCTTATTTTCTTCCTGCCCATGAACGTCCGCTAGTCTCTTCTGAAAAAGCACATTATCATAATTAGCGTATCACCTGGTCATGGCCAGTCACACTCCAAAACCAGAATTATGTGATACCTTAAGGGTTGCATTCGCAGTAAGAAAATGCTCATAATCACTCCTAGTGTGACCCACTTCTGTTTTAGGAAAGTTTGGGTCCGTTGAGCCAGCTCATCAAATTTTGGGTGACTCCTGGATAACATTATATTATACATATATTAAATTCATAACCTAAATGAATAGTAATTTATTAATATAATTTATTTTTATAATAATAATAAAGTAATATATAGTTTTTAAATAACTATACATATGTTAAATTTTTTTTATATTTTCCTTAACTTTAATGATTTTTTTTATCACGGAAAATACCGGTACCATCCTGGTCGGTATCGGTACATGAAGGTAAAAACGGCACCATATACATATATTAAAATCATAACCTAAATGAATAGTAATTTATTAATAGTAATTTATAGTTTTTAAATAATTATACATACATTAAATATTTTTTTATATTTTCCTTAACTTTAATGATTTTTTTGTATCACGGAAAATACGGGTGCCATCCTGGTCGGTATCGGTACATGAAGGTAAAAACGGCATCATACTGGTACAGAAAACGCCAAAAGTCTGTACCGAATTGATGTTGAAAATCTTTTAGTTCGGGGAATTCGCTACTGCTTGCTCATCCCTGTTCAAGGGTAACGTACGAACAACAGTATCGCACAACTTTTTTTTTTATTTTCTTCAACTTTTAATGATTTCTTTCTTTTTTGTTTCAATGGTAGGGATGAACTTGGTGCCAACCGATACCGAATCCGTACTGGCACTGAAAATACCGGTTACGGTACAAGTATATGAAGGTAAAAAAACAATAGCGAACCGTTACCAGGAACGCCAAAAGTCGTTACCGAATAGGTACTTAAGATCTTTTGGTTCGGGAAATTCGGTGTCGGTACCCAGTACCATTTGCTCGACTCTGACCACGGGTTTCATACGAACAACATCGTTACCATACAACTTTTTTGTTTTATTTTCTTTCGGTTATCCTTTAGTGTTTTTTCTACATTTTCTTTTAATTCATATCAATGATTCCGTTCGCAACATGCTCGTAGTGATTTCAAAACACATGTAAACACATATTAAATAAAAAAGAGTTCGTCGCAACGCAGCGAATTTATTTAAACCTAGTTAACATAAAAACTTGGGATTAATACCAAGTAAAGTAATTATTTTCCTTTGTTTACGGTTTTCAACTCATATCACACGACTTCTCGACGAAACCTGCAATTAGGAACAAAAATTATATATAACTTGGAGATGAGTTAATTACTGTTTTCGTCCCTGTGGTTTGTCAAAAATCAATATTTCAGTCCATTAGTTTAAAAATTGCGATTTCAGTCCCTGTGGTTTCACTTTCGTAACCATTTCAGTCCACGTGGTTTCACTTTCGTAACCACTTCAATCCATTTATTCTGTAAGTACAGGGACTGAAATGGTTGCGAGGTGGACTGAAATGGTCATGAAAGTGAAACCACAGGGACTGAAATAGCAAATTTTAAACTAATGGACTGAAATAGTGATTTTTGACAAACCACAGGACGGAAACAGTAATTAACTCCTTGGAGATTATAGGATTCGAAACGGCTTCCTAAGTAAATACACAACAGGCGCAACCAACAGATTTATATCAACATTGTTTACATTTTCATGTTCGTATTTATTTTATACAAAACATGAAAGCCTAACCTGCACCACCCATGGGTTGACACTGATCTGTGTACATACGCGTAATCTTTTTGTCCGTTGGATTAAACGTTTGAAAATGGACCCCTCGAATCTTAGCTAGAGACTAAAGATATCAAAAATTAAAAATCTAATAACCAAACTATTACCTCCTTGTGTACAGAAGAAGCCGAAAACACTAGCACTCCTCCGAGTCTCCAAGCACAACAACGTATAACGATAGCACCATCGATCACATCCTGATTCTTTAGACTCAAATTAAGTTGCACCCGTTTCTAGAGACCTAGTGACCCCAAGTATAATCCGTCTATCAACATGAAACTGCCATAAAATATCGTAAGTGAATACCACTTAGGGACATTAATATCACATACTTGTAAAACACTACAACAACTCCCAACATGAACCCACCAATTGTTCACAAAGCTCGGCTTAAAAGAACCACTTTAAGTTCACTGGATCCTCTCCCAACCTAGAGGATGCTAGCCATTATTGCCTGAAAGATTGCATACAAAAGTATGTTAGACATGTGTATAATCGACATGAGTCCCTCCATTGTTTGCGTGCGGTATTATTCACAAATGACCTGGTTAGTACAAAAATCAATGGCAAACTCTAACATTTTACATCAATACACAGCATAGTCTGAAATGGTAAGCGTGCTAGATCCTCAACTTGAAAAACAAACATAAAGGAGACGTTGAAGTAAATAGATGATAAAAAGTTTACAATTCACAACCGAAGAACTGTACATTCTTTGTCTATGTGGCTAAAAATAGGGCAGTTTGCCTTGCCTACATTGTCACACCCCAACCGATGACGGAAACATCAAGGCGGGACGAAATAGATTGCTCATTGCTCATAAATACTAATTGGTGACAATATTTAAATAAAACTCATATTTCATTCATAACAACATTGTCATACATTACAAGGAATTCCAAATACAACAGTAACAAAGGGCAAAATTTGATACAAATATTATAAACCTAACATCTATATGTATATATAAGCATCATCACTACTCCAATTTCATGGAAACATCTTCATCAACCTATAACATGTTAAAAATACGAGTTCAATGCTAAAGCAAAGGCGAGTACACAAGTTTGGTGATACATAGCATAAGTATAAAATGTATAACTCAAATCCACATGGTAATTGTAAGCAAAGTTCATACTAATCATGCAATACTAGATCAAACCCCGAGTTTTCACAAAAGTTTTAACGAGATCGAGCTTCCCTTGCGACAAAAGTGATAAGACTAAAATGAGAATGATAATCCTAACATAACCCCGACGGGCGGCGTGCTACTCCTATAGCTCTATATATGATAAGTTGGGCTAGCTAAGTTAATGATTAAACATGTATAATCAAGCATGTATATAGGCATAACAAGTATTCATGTGTAAGGATTGAGCATGTAAAGCATGAGTTCATGATATGTGATTTTGATAGGTAAACATGTTACAACCCAAAAGTGATTAAAACGGTAAATGGGTCGAGTGTACTCACGGTTTTGCTAAGTGTTCCACTTAAGTAATCCCGGGAGCTTTGTTGTGATGTTTAGAGTTTAGCACCTTGTCCTTCTACAAGAAGAACATAGGTATTAGTTAGGAGTGTAACGGTAGACTTGAATTATTCGAGCGAGATTATAGAAATAAGAATTAAAGTATTATGTATGAAAATATTTACTAAGACATAGCAGTTATTCTTGACACTATGATAACCCGAAAAGGGGTTGATATGGTTTCATAGGTTCGAGACCTATTAGAATTGTGACAAGGAACTACGTACTTTAGTGATAAACTTAATAACTCGATAGATGATTACTTAGCCATCATCAAGGTTTTGGTTTTTTAGGATTGTATTATTGTCCATAATATATACATAGTCATATAAGATCATGTAGGAGGTGGGAGGATGAACCATCCACTTTGGTACCTCTAAGTATTCAAGTAAGTCAAGCATGGAGGTAGGATGATAAACATCCATTTAACCTCTTTATGAGATTCAACACTACACAAGTTGTCATAGACAACAAGGAGGGCCATGAATGTACAATAAGAAATGAGCTAATACATAACTAATCTAAGAGAACATCAAGTGATGTGTGGTCTCGAAGTTTAGGATAACCAAGGCTAACCATGGTGGACACACATGAACAAGTTATGAACTTGCACCACTTGTGAGCTTGAAGCTCTATGAAAATAGAAAGTTTGTGAGGGTAAATCCTCTTGTTTGCATGTCTCAACCTTGTTTTTAAGCCTAACCAACCACAAGAAGTGTTGTAAGCATTCGGACATAGGTTTGAGATGAGTTAGACTCAAGTTTAATGAACATAAACAAGTTTTGAAAGAGTTGAAATCATAACAGAAAGTTTTGGACACTTTGGGTGCATCTCCAGGTCTGGATTCTTCATGGAGAACCCTAGGATTCAAACCCAAAGTTTGTCCAAGTAAGTAGAAGAAAGAATAATGTGAAAAGATCAAGTTTTGAGCAAGTTATTCTCACTTTTGTGAAGGTGGTATAATCTGCCCGAAAATTCTGATTAGGAGTGTTATTGAGGTGATTTGAAAGTGACTTGGATGAGATTAGGAGGTTGTGAAAGTGGAAAATGGCTTGGAAATGAAGTGGTATTTATAAGGGGTGCATTAGGGTTGATAAGAGGTGATTAAAGGAAGCTTAGAGGTGATTGGGTGGAGAGGTTGTGTGTGGATTTGTGCTAATTCGCGAGCCAAAAACAATTCTGCCCGCCCAGAGTGCCTTACGGACCGTAAGTCTACACCCTTGCGGTCCGTAAGGACTTTAGCCGGGTTGAAAATTTGATTTTTGTTGTTTAACTCAAAGGTGACGGGTTTTAATGCTTAATTAAGGTATTTTATGGACTTGTTAAGTATTATAAGCATAAGTAACTTGTTATAACGTATGTGTATGCATCATGTGATCGAGATCGAGTATAGATATCACGTATAAAGTATGTATTAGGTATAAAGTCACGTATTAACAAGTATGTCATGTTTTCGAGTATGCACATCATACGTATGTATAGTATGGATATGTATAACAAGTATAGGGACAAAATGTATATTTCCATTATGATTCAAGTCTATATTACAAAGTTTACAACGAAATGAAGATTACGAATACAATGATTTCCGAAAATAGAATTACAACACGAGCTTGCTATAAATAGAAGTATGGAAAACGCGAAGCATTACAGTCTCCCCTCCTTTAGGAAATTTCATCCCGAAATTCAGGAAGATGCAACGAAAAGATGCGGATACTTAGTCTTCATATCACTCTCGAGTTCCCAAGTAAACTCGGCGCCATGTTTCCCATCCCATTGTACCTTGACGATAGGGATCCGACTGCGCCTTAGCTACTTGACTCCTTGGTCCATGATTTCGACTGGTTTCTCCACAAAGTGCAAGGTATCATTGATTTGAAGACCTTCGAGCAGAACTTGAAGTCCTTCTTCGGCTGGGCACTTCTTGAGATTTGAAACGTGAAACAAAGGATGAACATTGTTGAGCGTTTGAGTTAGATCTAGTTGGTACGCTACCTTGCCAATCCTTTCCAAGATCTTGAAACGACCCACGTAGCAAGGAGCGAGTTTGCCTTTCTTACCAAAACGGACAACGCCTTTCCAAGGGGATACCTTGAGAAGTACAAGATCACCTACATTAAATTCCAAGGGCTTGCGTCTTTTGTCGGTGTAGCTCTTTTGTCGGCTTCGTGCTTTGAGAAGGTTATCACGCATTTGTAAGATCTTGTCCGTCGTCTCTTGTATTAATTCAGGACCGGCAATCTGAACATCTCCAATCTCGTGCCAACATATAGGCGAACAACAGTTACGACCATACAATGCTTCAAATGGAGCCATTTGAATACTAGCGTGATAACTATTGTTGTACGAGAATTCAACCAAGGGTAAGTGCGAATCCCAATTGCCGCCAAAATCGAGTACGCATGACCGGAGCATATCCTCCAAGGTTTGGATAGTACGCTCAGTTTGACCATCAGACCGAGGATGAAAAGCGGTGCTAAGATTAAGCTGAGTGCCAAGGGCGGATTGAAAAGTTTGCCAAAGACGAGAGGTGAAACGGGCATCATGATCAGAGATAATATCAAGAGGAGTACCATGAAGACTAATGATTTCATCCGTGTAGATACGAGCCAATTTCTCGACTTTGTAATCTTCACGAATGGCGAGGAAGTGCACGGATTTGGTCAATCGGCCAATGATGACCCAAATGCTGTCATGACCAGACGAAGTACAAGGCAATTTTGTGATGAAATCCATGGCTATGCTCTCCCATTTCCAGACAGGGATTTCTGGTTGTTCGAGCAAACCAGAGGGACGTTGATGTTCTGCCTTGACTTTGGAACACATAAGGCTTTTGGATACGTACAGAGCGATATCATGTTTCATTCCAGGCTACCAATAGGATGCATGCAAGTCATGGTACATCTTATCAGCTCCATGATGAACGGAGTTTCGGGATTTGTGGGCTTCTCCATCAAAGTAGACTGAAGATTGAGACGATCGGGAATCCAAATACGACTATGGTAGTAAAGAATACCATCAGGCTTAGCTTCGAGTGGGTTTTCGAATCTACAATTCAATTCGCTATCGAGGTTACCCTCGTTAATGATGGTGAATTGTGCTTGTCGAATCAACTCGTTGAGTCTTCCCACGATTTGGTAGCAACGAACACTCTTAACATGAGTTTTACGACTAAGTGCATCGGCCACGACATTCGCCTTACCGGGGTGGTAGCGAATATACACAGTCGTAGTTGTTTAACAATTCTACCCAACGACGTTGACGCATGTTGAGTTCCTTTTGATCAAAGATATGTTGGAGGCTCTTATGGTCGGTGAAGACCGTACACTTTGTACCATAAAGGTAGTGTTGCCAAATCTTTAATGCAAAAACAACTGCACCAAGTTCAAGGTCGTGAGTAGTATAGTTCTTCTCATGTATTTTGAGTTGTCTCGACGCGTAAGCGATTACTTTGACTCGTTGCATGAGTACGCAACCAAGACCCTGGTTAGAGGCATCGCAATACACGACGAAATCGTCGTTCCCATCAGGGAGAGTGAGGATAGGAGCATTACAAAGCATGTCCTTGAGCGCTTGGAAAGATTCCTCTTGTTCGGGACCCCAAACAAAATGTTTATCTTTTTGAGTCAACGAGGTCAAAGGAACGGCAATCTTTAAGAAGTTCGAGATGAAATGGCGATAATACCCAGATAGGCCAAGAAACGAACGAATTTCAGAGGGCGACTTAGGTGCAATCCAATTCTTCACAGCTTCTATCTTTGCAGGGTCAACATGAATACCGAGTTCATTGATGGTGTGACCTAAGAATTGAACATCTTTTAGCAAAAATTCACACTTGGAGAATTTGGCATAAAGATGTTCGGTTTGCAAAAGCTGAAGAATGAGACGCAAATGCCGTCCATGTTCTTCTTTCGTCTTGGAGTAGATTAGGATATCGTCGATGAATACAATGACGAAATGATCGAGAAAAGGCTTACACACGCGGTTCATGAGATCCATAAACACGGCAGGAGCGTTAGTCAAACCAAAAGGCATGACCACGAACTCGTAGTGTCCATAACGTGTGCGGAAAGCAGTTTTGGGTACATCTTCATCGGAAACCCAAAGTTGATGATAGCCAAAACGAAGATCAATATTTGAAAAGCACTTCGCGCCTTGAGATTGATCGAAGAGGTTGTCAATACGAGGAAGTGGATAACGGTTTTTTACTATAAGCTTGTTGAGCTCACGATAGTCAATACACATGCGGAATGATCCATCTTTCTTCTTGACGAAAAGGACGGGAGCGCCCCAAGGAGAAGTACTAGGGCGTATAAAGCCTTTATCAAGAAGTTCTTGAAGTTGGCTCGATAGTTCTTGCATTTCCGAGGGTGCTAAACGATAGGGAGTTTTCGCAACAAGAGTTACGCCAGGAATAAGATCAATACGAAAATCAACGGCTCGAGGAGGTGGAGGACAAGGCAGATCCTTGGGAAAAACGGAAGGAAATTTACAAACGATGGGAACATCACTTATGCTTGGGCCCTTGTCTTTCTTTTCCACAACGTGGGCGAGAAAGGCAAAGTACTCCTTGCGCAAGTACTTGCTCGCTTTGATGCACGACATAAGCTTGAGACCTTTAGAAGGTTTCTCACCATAGACGTGTAGAGAATCACCTTGAGGAAGAGGGAGGCGAATGAATTTTTCAGAACACACAACTTCAGCACGAACTCGCATGAGTTAATCCATGCCTACTATGATGTCGAAACTACCCATTTGCATGGGAATGAGATCGATGGAGAACGAATGATTGTTAAGAATCAAAGCAACCAGAAAGAATGGAATCAACGAAGATGGTTTTACCGTTAGCGACTTCGACAGCAAAAGGATTAGGCATTTTAGATCGTTCGTACTTAAGCAAAGGTTCAAATTCTAGAGATACAAAGCTTCTATCGGCACCAGTATCAAATAAGCATGTAGCATAAATATGGTTCACAAGGAACGTACCAGTAATGACGTCGTTAGAGCTTTGGGCTTGAGCGGAGGTAAGCATGAAAGCTCGTCCTTTAGCAGGCTCAGGCTGCTGTTGCTGCTGCTGATGTTGATGCTGTTGGTCGAGGAGAGGACAAACATTGGCGAGATGATTGAGATCGCCACATTTGTAACATGCTCGCATAGGAGCATTCTGTCGTTGAGGTTGAGTTTGCTTCGGGTTAGGGTTAGGGACAATGGCTTGGTTGTTTTGGGGTTGGCGAAAATGGCTAGAAAGATGCCCCATCCAGTTACAGTTGGCGCACTTTCGACACGAGGTGGAAGGGAGATGGTAGTAGGTGCAATGATCACACCTAGGCCAAGTACCGGTGTAGCTTCGTTTGGGTGGATCGTTGTTTTGGGTAGTGGAAATAGCTTTTAAAGGCGTAGGGGTAGGCGGAGTGACAACCGCGTTGTTTTGAACAGAAGCCTTCCGCTTCTTGTTCTTGAGGGGTTCTTTTTGGTTTGAGGGGGCGATTCGGTAGTGGTGGTGGCATTGGCGGTGGCTTGGTGCGCATGATTCGTAGGAACCTTTTCTTAGGCCCCTTGAAGGATGCAGTATGGTTAAGCTCTACGATGGTTCTATAGGCTTCTTCGATGGTTTTGGGGCCTGCGGCGGCTACATGGTTCATAATCACATGTGAAAGCAAACGAATGAGCTTAGCTATTGCCTTGGGAACCGTGTCCACCTGTCCAGGACAGACGATACTCAACTGTTTGAAGCGAGCTATCAGTCCCTCAGCGTCACTCTCTTGCTGCATGAGATTCCAGAATTCGTTCTTGAGTTTCTGGGTCTCGTGGGGAGGACATAAATCATCTCTCATGAGCTGCTTAAGCTCATCCCAAGTTAAAGCGTGCGCTGCTTCGTTGCCACGCTTATTGCGTTCAGTAGTCCACCCACTCGAGGGCTCTCTGGCGAAAGACCCCGGTAGCTTTGAGGGTTCGAAGTTCATCTGGGCACCCGCCCTGAAGAAAGGTCAGCTCCATAGCGTCAAACCGATTGATCATGGCGGTGACACCGTCCATGCCAGTGAATTCGACTAGTTTACAAGCCATAAAATGCTTGAACTGGTAGGACGTTTTGGGGGGTTTTGGTTTTAGACTCGGCAGAGGATTTGGGTGCTTCAGTGTCGATGGTTTGAAGTTGGCTAACAATATCAGGGATGACACGAGTCATTTGGTCGGCCATTTGCTCAACAACAAGACCAACAAGTTCTTGCTTGGAGATGGAGTCCTCATTGTTGTTGTTGTTGTGGTTGGACCCCTTGTTGGACCTCTTGGATTTCTTGGATGAGTTAGGAGAATTCATCTAGAGGTTCAACATAGAAGAAAGGGATGAGACTTGATCATAATATGGAAAAATAAGTTGTGCATGTATAAGGTTCAAGCATGGTTCACATAAGATTGTATGGGTGCATCAAGTATAGTTCACAAAGTTTGAATGAATTCATCAAGTATAGCATATATAATCACCTATGAATGCGAATAAGGAGTATAAATTTAGTTTGTTCACGAGGATTAATATTGTTTTTTATTGCGATAAACGTGCGAAATGTGTAACGGTTCGAAACGAATAAGGTAACAAGTATAAAATCACATAAAAATTGAGATAACATAAAAGATTGGCTCAATAAAACATGAGATTGTTTCGGGTAGAGAAACGTCGACAATTCCAAAGTGAATCGAAGATCCTTTCTAATTAGAGAAACGTGCTTTGGCCTATAGGTAAAATACTCTCATCAAGAAGCGACTAACGGTATTTACCCTTCCAGTTACTACCCGTCTCTAATCGATTAGAAAATCGAAACTTTGGCGAGAGCTAAAATCAAGGAATGGGACTAAATCGACAAGGTGCGGGTTTCACCCCTAACTTGACGGTTTCGTACCCTAAGTGTGGTTGTTTCTTACTAAACGAGGAGCATATTCTGACTCGTTTATAAGATCCACTAGAGCATGAAATGGAAGTTTACATCAAGATGTGGATACCACTCCTAGCTTGATGGAATAACTTCGTGAAAAATCGAATACGCGGAATGAGGGATTTCACCAAAAATTGTAAGTCATTGGACCTATCTTGGTGCAAATCGCCTCGTTTGCATCATGAGCGTCTTCAAGTCTTAAAGTGTATTGTGTAAAATGTCTTAGGAAAGACATTATGTAAATTTAAGACCAAAAGAGAAGGGAAGAAGCAATGAGGATGAATAAAGTTTTAAGCATGATATAAGAATGGTCAAAAATGGGCACTTAAACTATAGACTAGGTCAAACATGGCAATTCTACCAAATTCCCTATAGTTATGGCTCTGATACCAATCTGTCACACCCCAACCGTTGGCGGAAACATCAAGGCGGGACGAAATAGATTGCTCATTGCTCATAAATACTAATTGGTGACAATATTTAAATAAAACCCATATTTCATTCATAACAACATTGTCATACATTACAAGGAATTCCAAATATAACAGTAACAAAGGGCAAAATTTGATACATCTTATAAACCTAACGTCTATATGTGTATCTAAGCATCATCACTACTCTAATTTCATGGCAACATCTTCATCAACCTGTAACATGTTAAAAATACGAGTTCAATGCTAAAGCAAAGGCGAGAACACAAGTTTGATGATACATAGCATAAGTATAAAATGCATAATTCAAATCCACATGGTACTTGTAAGCAAAGTTCATACTAATCATGCAATACTAGATCAAACCCCGAGTTTCCACAAAAGTTTTAACAAGATCGAGATTCCCGTGCCACAAAAATGACACGACTAAAATGAGAATGATAATCTTAACATAACCCCGACGGGCGGCGTGCTACTCCTATAGCGCTATATATGATAAGTTTGGCTAGCTAAGTTATCTAGGCATAACAAGTATTCATGTGTAAGGATTGAGCATGTAAAGCATGAGTTCGTAATATGTGTATCTTGATAGGTAAACATGTTACAACCTGAAAGTGATTAAAACGGTAAATGGGTCGAGTGTACTCATGGTTTTGCTAAGTGTTCCACTTAAGTAATCCTGGGAGCTTTGTTGTGATGTTTAGAGTTTTGCACCTTGTCCTTCTACAAGAAGAACATAGGTATTAGTTAGGAGTGTAACCGTAGACTTGGATTATTCGAGCGAGATTACGGAAATAAGAAGTAAAGTATTATGTATGAAAATATTCAATAAGACATATCACTTGTTCTTGACACTATGATAACCCGAAAAAGGGTTGATATGGTTTCATAGGTTCGAGAGCTATTAGAATTGTGACAAGGAACTATGTACTTTAGTGATAAACTTAATAACTCGATAGATGATTACTTAGCCATCATCAAGGTTGCGGTTTTTTAGGATTGTATTATTGTCCATAATATATACAGTCATATAAGATCATGTAGGAGGTGGGAGGATGAACCATCCACTTTGGTATCTCTAAGTATTCAAGTAAGTCAAGCATGGAGGTAGGATGATAAACATCCATTTAACCTCTTTATGAGATTCACCACTACACAAGTTGTCATAGACAACAAGGAGAGCCATGAATGTACAATAAGAAATGAGCTAATACATAACTAATCTAAGAGAACATCAAGTGATGTGTGGTCTCGAAGTTTAGGATAACCAAGGCTAACCATGGTGGACACACATGAACAAGTTATGAACTTGCACCACTTGTGAGCTTGAAGCTCTATGAAAACAGAAAGTTTGTAAGGATAAATCCTCTTGTTTGCATGTCTCAACCTTGTTTTTAAGCCTAACCAACAAGAAGAAGTGTTGTAAGCATTCGGACATAGGTTTTAGATGAGTTAGATTCAAGTTTAATGAACATAAACAAGTTTTGAAAGAGTTGAAATCATAACAGGAAGTTTTGGACACTTTGGGTGCATTTCCAGGTCTGGATTCTCCATGGAGAACCCTAGGATTCAAACCCAAAGTTTGTCCAAGTAAGTAGAATAAAGAATCATGTGAAAAGATCAAGTTTTGAGCAAGTTATGCTCACTTTTGTGAAGGTGGTACAATCTGCCCGAAAATTCTGATTATTAGTGTTATTGAGGTGATTTGAGAGTGATTTGGATGAGATTAGGAGGTTGTGAAAGTGGGGAAAATGGCTTGGAAATGAAGTGGTATTTATAAGGGGTGCATTAGGGTTGATAGGAGGTGATTAAAGGAAGCATAGAGGTGATTGGGTGGAGAGGTTGTGTGTGGATTTGTGCTAATTCGCGAGCCAAAAACAATTCTGCCCGCCCAGAGTGCCTTACGGACCGTAAGGCTACACCCTTGCAGTCCGTAAGGACTTTAGCCGGGTTGAAAATTTGATTTTTGTTGTTTAACTCAAAGGTGACGGGTTTTAATGCTTAATTAAGGTATTTTATGGACTTGTTAAGTATTATAAGCATAAGTAACATGTTATAACGTATGTGTATGCATCATGTGATCAAGATCGAGTACAGATATCACGTATAAAGTATGTATTAGGTATAAAGTCACGTATTAACAAGTATGTCATGTTTTCGAGTATGCACATCATGCGTATGTATAATATGAATATGTATAACAGGTACAGGGATAAAATGTATATTTCCATTATGATTCAAGTCTAGATTACAACGTATACAATGAAATGAAGATTACGAGTACAATGATTTCCGAAAATAGAATTACAATACGAGCTTGCTATAAATAGAAAGTATGGAAAACGCGAGGCGTTACATACATATTATAAAGACCTCAGTTAGTTTAGTTCAACAATAATGCAAGAATGTGAATAGACCTCAGTTAGTTTAGTTCAACATGTAGCAAGTTTTTAGTCGCACACAAATATTAACAAAAGGGTTAATGAATATTGAACAAAATCAAAGAAACTAAAATAAAAAAATACTTGTTGATGTCAATGATAAAACGCAAACCCTGGTTCTTGAATATTAAACAGTTTAAACTAATTACAGAGAAGATTGAAGAATCAAAATAACTAATTATGAATCGTTTATCCGAACACATTTTTCAATGATAAATTACAAACCGTAACCGAAGAGAGATTAAAAAACACACACCAAAACACAACACTACATCCTAAACCACAAACCTAGCTTCTCAAACCCCCAAACTCCCTCAAATCTCCATCATTTCAAGCTGTGATACCACCAAAACAACCACAATAAACACGCTCGATATCGTAAACACGTTCGGCGAAAATATTAGATGAACAGTTTTTTCAAAATTTTGCCTTGTGTGAGTACGACTGTTACGTTTTTACAAAAATATCATATCCAATCGATTTCAAAACCCTAACCACTATTTTCTAGTCATTTTAAAATCGATACCAGAAAATTGCAACATTACTACATCATAAACAAAAATAGGTTGATGGTTGTCATACCTAATAAATAAATGAATCAGAGCAAAGAATGGCGATCCAGTAGAGCGGCGAAGGATGCAGTTTGGTGAAGCTTAGAATAATATCGAACAAAAAAATCCAAATCAATGAAGCCCTATAAATCAAAATCCAAATATTTAGAAATCAAATACAAAGAAACATGATATTCGATTGATACCTGGATAAGAATCATCAATCAGAGACTTGAATTGGAGATTTGGAAGATTTGAGAAAGAAAAAGCGTTGCTACAATCTGGATAGTTGGAGTACAGAGCAAGATGGAGTAGAAAATAAGGTTTGTAGAAGATTTATATGGTCAGGTCAAAATGACGGGTATGGATACCCACTGCGGGATCCAAATGCGAGTATATATTTTTTCCCACATTTTCCCTCCAAAACACCTAAATGGTTGCATCATGAGGACATGTGTCCCAAACCTTATTCATATATTCTATATATACATTTCTCACAATCGATATCGAATCACTCCGTGTCCTTGTTAGTACATAATGTCTATGTCTTAGTCTTATATCGAGTCTGTTTAGATTGGGCTGGATTATAACAGAAACTAGAAGTATTTATGTAAGTAGACATCAAGTTCGCATAACAGAAATTAGAAGAATGATGTTGGAACAAGTTCGGCCGAACTTGTTCTAAGCAAGTTCGCCCGAAGTTGTATATCCCAGCGAACTTGATGGCCTATAGATAGTAGCCTCTAGTTTCTCATTTGTAACTTTGACAACTTTGGCAGAATTGAGGCGAAGCTATGTCGGATCTGGATCTCACATGTAGTTGAGTTTTATGATCAATAAACAGACAATTAATGAGTAAATCTTGTTATATGGTTAACACGTCACTTAGTTTCCGCCTAATTAGACATTAGATATCAAATTTAGGTTCATGTGGTATCAAGGAGCGATCTTACAAGTGGTATCATAGCCACGGATACCTGATTTGGTGAAATCATTGCAAGATCTACTCTATTTCATCTCTTTCTACCATTTTTCTACAATTTTTCATGAAAATCAATGAACCTACGGGTGAAATCTGTTAAAATTTGAATATGTCACGTAAAATACACTAAAGATAAACCCCTGAAAGTTTCAAGGCATAATTCAAACGAATTGTTGTCGAAAAGTTGAAAAAATCATCATTTGCAAAACACATTTGATTGAACTTTACATCAAGTTCGCCCGAACTTGATTGATTTTTCAAGGTTTTACACAAGTCCGCTCGAACTTGCTTAACATTTCTTCAAGTTCAATCAAGTTCGCCCGAACTTGATCAAACTTTGTTGAAAGTTTATTACAAGTTCGCCCGAACTTGCTTGTTTTCTTGAAATTCATAACAAGTCCGCTCGAACTTGCAACAGGGTGAAATTTTCAAAACTTCAACACAAGTTCGCCTGAACTTGGTTGAAACAAAACCTGATTTTAATAACTGCACAAGTTCGCCCGAACTTGTCGGTGTGCTAATCATTTTTCGAAGTTTGTGAACATGTTTTAACCGATACTCGTTTGATTTTCCACGATGGAAGAATCCATAATGCGTTTATGACGGCTTCAGCATTCAACGCTCAAATGGTGAATCAAGTTAATATTGATAACGAGACGGGTACGTCTGTGAAGCCACCGAAACTCATGTGTATAGATGAATACGAGGGGTGGAAGGAAAAGTTTACGAACTGGGTTCAGGCTACGTTCGTTCACAGCTGTGTTGCAGTTGAGACTGGCTACACATGGCCAAGAGATGAACTTGATAATGTTATCAATATAAGCAAGTTTTCTACTGCACAGAAGGATGCGTACGTAGCTGAAGAGAAAATGATCAGCCTGATTTAACAGTCCGTAGGAAGATATTTTAGTGCTACTACTAGAGTACAAGACTGCTCTAGAGTTATGGACATCTCTGAAGAACAAATATCAGGGAAGTGCAGAGATGGTAAAGAGCAAAAGGGCGTTAATCATAAAAGAATTTGATATTTTCACAATGATAAAAGGAGAAACGATGAAACAAATGATTGAACGTTTTTGCCATCTGAAAGTGATTATGAGGAGACATGGTCTTGAGAAGACGGAAGAAGAATACATTGATCAATTGGCTGACGCATTACCAGAAGGTGAATGGACAACGTATCTCATGGTGCTGAAGGAAAGTCCAAGCTGGGAATTCTTCAAATTATCCACCTTTATCGATAAGTTGGAGGGGCACGAGATGGAGTTGTTAAAGATTTCCAAGTCAAAGAATTCAAGTGTTGCTCAAGATGTAGGGCTTTATTACAAGACAGGAGCTCAAGAGAATATCTCAAGCCCGAAGATCCAAACTGCTTTCATCGCGGATTTGAATTCCTCGAATCATTCGCCACAGAGCCAAAATAAGAGTCCTCAAAATGCATCATATTCAAGCACAAGTTCTAATTCATCATTTCAGAATCAGACGAATCAGAATAATCAATCAAATTCTGATCCAAATGTGTTTAAGTGCAACATTACAGTCAACTTAAGCAATGTTGTTTCTGAACGAGTGGCCAAACAACACATGGCACTACTTGCTACAGTGTTGGAATCTTTTAGGAGGTTGTGAAAATGGAAAATGGCTTGGAAATGAAGTGGTATTTATAAGGGGTGCATTAGGGTTGATAGGAGGTGATTAAAGGAAGCTTAGAGGTGATTGGGTGGAGAGGTTGTGTGTGGATTTGTGCTAATTCACGAGTCAAAAACAATTTTGCCCGCCTAGAGTGCCTTACGGACCGTAAGGCTACACCCTTGCAGTCCGTAAGGACCTTAGCTGGGTTGAAAATTTGATTTTTGTTGTTTAACTCAAAGGTGACGGGTTTTAATGCTTAATTAAGGTATTTTATGGACTTGTTAAGTATTATAAGCATAAGTAACATGTTATAACGTATGTGTATGCATCATGTGATCGAGATCGAGTATAGATATCACGTATAAAGTATGTATTAGGTATAAAGTCACGTATTAACAAGTATGTCATGTTTTCGAGTATGCACATCATGCGTATGTATAAAATGAATATGTAACAGGTATAGGGACAAAATGTATATTTCCATTATGATTCAAGTCTCGATTACAACGTATACAATGAAATGAAGATTACGAGTACAATGATTTCCTAAAATAGAATTACAAAACGAGCTTGCTATAAATAGAAAGTACGGAAAACGCGAGGTGTTACATACATATTATAAAGACCTCAGTTAGTTTAGTTCAACAATAATGCAAGAATGCAAATGGCACACTGAGTTAATAACACGAAATATTTTACAAGAAGTCAAGAACACGTGCACCATGATCAGAATAATTAAAGAAACAATTTCTTCAAACATTATTTGACTTTATTTAATGTCGGTTATATGTGCGTGTATAATATAAAAAGCATACTCACGTGTATGATTCTCTCTTCATGGTTCAAAAACATGCCTGAAGTTGTTCGATCTGTACTTCTAAACGAAGCTTTTCTAGTTCATATTATCAACACATCAAAAAAATTGAAAAGTTAGAGATGGAAAGCGATAACAATATATTTGTCATGTACCTCTATATCAATAATTGTTGCGTCATTGGCCAAGATGCATGTTTCATCCGGTGGGGACATATCTAAAGAATCTCTGGTGAATCTTTTGTTAAACATGAGGAATACATATTTAAGGTATTGAACTGGTGATCCTAGAACAATTCAGATGTAGCAAGTTTTTAGTCGCACACAAATATTAACAAAAGGGTTAATGAATATTGAACAAAATCAAAGAAACTAAAATAAAAAAAATACTTGTTGATGTCAATGATAAAACGCAAACCCTGGTTCTTGAATATTAAACAGTTTAAACTAATTACAGAGAAGATTGAAGAAACAAAATAACTAATTATGAATCGTTTATCCGAACACATTTTTCAATGATAAATTACAAACCGTAACCGAAGAGAGATTAAAAAACACACACCAAAACACAACATCCTAAACCACAAACCTAGCTTCTCAAACCCCCAAACTCCCTCAAATCTCCATCATTTCAAGCTGTGATACCACCAAAACAACCACAATAAACACGCTCGATATCGTAAACACGTTCGGCGAAAATATTACATGAACGGTTTTTTCAAAATTTCGCCTTGTGTGAGTATGACTGTTACGTTTTTACAAAAATATCATATCCAATCGATTTCAAAACCCTAACCACTATTTTCTAGTCATTTTAAAATTGATACCAGAAAATTGCAACATGTCATACCTAATAAATAAATGAATCAGAGCAAAGAATGGCGATCCAGTAGAGCGGCGAAGGATGCAGTTTGGTGAAGCTTAGAATAATATCGAATAAACAAATCCAAATCAATGAAGCCCTATAAATCAAAATCCAAATATTTAGAAACTAAATACAAAGAAACATGAAATTCGATGGATACCTGGATAAGAATCATCAATCAGAGACTTGAATTGGAGATTTGGATGATTTGAGAAAGAAAAAGCGTCGCTACAATCTGGATAGATGGAGTACAGAGCAAGATGGAGTAGAAAATAAGGTTTGTAGAAGATTTATATGGTCGGGTCAAAATGACGGGTATGGATACCCACTGCGGGATCCAAATGCGAGTATATATTTTTTTCCCACATTTTCCCGCCAAAACACCTAAATGGTTGCATCATGAGAGGACATGTCTCCCAAACCTTATTCATATATTCTATATATACATTTCTTCACAATCGATATCGAATCACTCCGTTTCCTTGTTAGTACATAATGTCTATGTCTTAGTCTTATATCGAGTCTGTTTAGATTGGGCTAGATTATAACAGAAATTAGAAGTATTTATGTAAGTAGACATCAAGTTCGCATAACAGAAATTAGAAGAATGATGTTGGAACAAGTTCAGCCGAACTTGTTCTAAGCAAGTTCGCCCGAACTTGTATATCCCCAGCGAACTTGATGGCCTATAAATAGTAGCCTCTAGTTTCTCATTTGTAACTTTGATAACTTTGGCAGAATTGAGGCGAAGCTATGTCGGATCTGGATCTCACATGTAATTGAGTTTTATGATCAATAAACAACAGTTAATGAGTAAATCTTGTTATATGGTTAACACGTCACTTAGTTTCCGCTTAATTGGACATTAGATACCAAATTTAGGTTCATGTGGTATCAAGGAGCGATCTTACAAGTGGTATCAGAGCCACGGATACCTGATTTGGTGAAATCATTGCAAGAACTACTCTATTTCATCTCTTTTCTACCATTTTTCTTCAATTTTTCATGAAAATCAATGAACATACGCATGAAATCTGTTAAAATTTGAATATGTCACGTAAAATACACTAAAGATAAACCCTGAAAGTTTCAAGGCCTAATTTAAACGAATTGATGTCGAAAAGTTGAAAAAATCATGATTTGCAAAACACATTTGATTGAACTTGACAACAAGTTCGCTCGAACTTGATTGAAAAATTCACTATTTTTCATCAAGTTCGCTCGAACTTGATTGATTTTTTTCAATGTTTTACACAAGTCCGCTCGAACTTGCTTAACATTTCTTCAAGTTCCATCAAGTGCGCCCGAACTTGATCAAACTTTGTTAAAGTTTATTACAAGTTCGCCCGAACTTGCTTGTTTCTCTTGAAATTCATAAAAGTCCGCTCGAACTTGCATCAGGTTGAAATTTTCAAAACTTCAACACAAGTTCGCCCGAACTTGGTTGAAACAAAACCTGATTTTAACAAGTGCACAAGTTCTCCCGAACTTGTCGGTGTGCTAATCATTTTTCAAAGTTTGTGAACGTGTTTTAACGAACTCGTTTGATTTTCCACGATGGAAGAAATCCACATATGCGTTTATGACGGCTTCAGCATCCGATGCTCAAATGGTGAATCAAGTTAATATTGATAACGAGACGGGTACGTCTGTGAAGCCACCGAAACTCATGTGTATAGATGAATACGAGGGGTGGAAGGAAAAGTTTACAAACTGGGTTCAGGCTACGTTCTTTCACAGCTGTGTTGCAGTTGAGACTGGCTACACATGGCCAAGAGATGAACTTGATAATGTTATCAATATAAGCAAGTTTTCTACTGCACAGAAGGATGCGTACGTAGCTGAAGAGAAAATGATCAGCCTGATTTAACAGTCCGTGAAGGAAGTAATTTATTGCTACTACCAGAGTACAAGACTGATCAAGAGTTATGGAAATCTCTGAAGAACAAATATTAGGGAAGTGCAGAGATGGTAAAGAGCAAAAAGGCGTTAATCATGAAAGAATTCGATATTTTCACGATGATAAAAGGAGAAACGATGAAACAAATGATTGAACGTTTATGAAACTTGAAAGTGATTATGAGGAGACATGGTCTTGAGAAGACGGAAGAAGAATACATTGATCAATTGGCTGACGCATTACCAGAAGGTGAATGGACAACGTATCTCATGGTGCTCAAGGAAAGTCCAAGCTGGGAATTCTTCAAATTATCCACCTTTATCGATAAGTTGGAGGGCACGAGATGGAGTTGTTAAAGATAGCCAAGTCAAAGAATTCAAATGTTGCTCAAGATGTAGGGATTTACTAAAAAACAGGAGCTCAAGAGAATATCTCAATCCCGAAGATCCAAACTGCTTTCAGCACCGATTTGAATTCCTCGAATCATTCGCCACAGAGCCAAAATCAGAGTCCTCAAAATGAATCATATTCAAGCACAAGTTCTAATTCGTCATTTCAGAATCAGACGAATCCGAATAATCAATCAAATTCTGATCCAAATGTGTTTAAGTGCAACATTGCAGTCAACTTAAGCAACGTTGTTTCTGAACAAGTGGCCAAACAACACATGGCACTACTTGCTACAGTGTTGGAATCTTATGAGAGTTTAGTGGCCGGAAAGATTGGTAATCCAGAAATGACTGAAGAGGATTATGATCAAGTGGATGAGGAAGAGCTTGAGTTGATGGACATCAAATGGTCCTTAGCTTCTATTATACAGAGGGTTACTAAATTTGTTGCTCTAACTGGAAGAGACATCGGAATTCAAGCAACAAATTGGGATTCGACAAAACAAAAGTTACTTGCTTCAGATGCCGACAAAAAAGGCACTTCAAAAGAGAATGCAAGAATCCAGAAGCGAGTGGCAATCAAAGTCCATTTGGAGGTGGAAGTGGTTACTATAGGAATACAAGCCATTTCCAAAGAAGACTCAAATCAAAGTTCAGGAGAAACCATCCAACAACATAGAGAAAGCTATGGTTGCTTCGAATGAAGATGATGGTTTTGAATGGAACTCATATATTTCCAAGAAGACCGGAGTTGCTCTAATGGCCGAAATCGTGGAAGAACAAGATACATCCGCCGAGTATGCAGCTATGGAGAATGCAATGCTGGAAGAATACTTACAACAAGCTGAAGAGGATAAGATCTATCATCATACAAAGATGCAGAGTGTTCTTTCTCCTAACATGACTTCTAGTTTTGCAGGTTGCTTTGGTGAAACATCTTCCGAACATATTGTTGAAGAAACGAAACCGGAAGTTGAAGAAGTCATCAATGTGACCAAGGAAATGAATGAAGAGAACCTCACGGAGATTGCCAACAAAGCGATGATGGCAAATCTGACAAAGGTAGGTCCGGAGGTAAAAGTTGTAGAGAAAGAGGTGGTAAAAGTACAAATCATTAAGGTTGAAAAACCATGTACGAAATGTTCTGAGCTTTGTGTGCAATGCGCCAAAAGGTCTCAAATCATAGCTGAACTCAATGTGCATAATAACAATTTCAAATATGATTATCGCACAATGAAGGAAGCATATGATAAAATGAAAGATGATTATGGTAGGCTTGATAAAAACAACATTGAACAACACGACATAGTAAGAATGTTAAAAGCTACAGTAATTGAAAAACAAAAAGCTATTAACGTTTACATCAATGACATTGCTGAAGTAAAACAAGAGCTTCAAGATATGAAAATCGAAACCGGAAGAGTGAGACAACTTTTGAAAAGCTATACCATGAATGCTTACGTCATCGATCATATTCTTCCAACGATTCCGTCCGAAGAAGATGATAAGAAATCAAAAGATAAGAAACGTGGGAGTTATAGCAATGTTCCACCACCCTTGTGCGAAAAATATTGTCGCAAGAAAGCTGAAGGGATGGAAAAGGCGCTTAATGTTGAGCTTTTGACCGAAGAGAAAAATGAGCTACCTGAGAACATTGACATAACCTACACAATCGATGAAAGTGAAGCTGTGGTCAAAAATGTTGTTGAAAATGTGTTGAATGAATCTGATGATGGCAGCTTTGAAAGCGCCAATGCGAGTTCGAACAGTTCTGACTCATAATCTGAAGATGATGATACATCATCGGAAGATAGTCTAAGTGATGATCCTAACGTTGTCATGTACAAAATTAAGGAATCTGATAGACTATATATCGACGATAGCTTTCCGATTCAGAATGTGAAAGAAGATCAGCTTGATAAATTTTTCAAACTCGTTGAAGTATCATCAGAGGATTTGGAAATAAATGAGAAAAAGTTTTATTCTAAACCTAAAAGAGGATATAACAACTACCAAAAAAATGGTGGTGACTTTCCTGAAAACAGGAGAGCGGATTTGGGTTTGGAGGTTGAAGAGGAACCGAATAAGAAAAAGAAGTCACCATTTCACGAATACAAGAATAAAAACATGAAATTTGTGTATGGGACGAGTAGGGTTCAGGAAGAAAGTTTGATTGGAAAGCAATCAAATGATTATTTTAAGAAGAAAAAGGAACTTCGGGATAAGGCTAAATCCGCAAGTGGAGTAAAACCCACTAGTGGACATTCTCATGACACTCGGACTTGCTTCAAATGCAATGAAGTTGGTCACATTGCACGCAAGTGTCCGAAATCTAAGCCTGTGTATCACCTAAGAAAGACAGTTCAAATGTTGAGAAACTTAAGCAACCAGAGGTTCTAAAACCAATCACAATTCTAAAACGAAACAATGAATCTAAAACTGAAGTTAAACCTAAAACTGAATCAAAGTTTGAAAATTCAACTTTTGAGAAAGGTGAAACTTTCAAATCGAACGAAAATAAAGATTCAAGGTTTTACATTAAGAAAGCAAGAGTTAAATCACAATTCTGGGTTGCTAAGAAGAATACAACAACGTCTGAAGTTGTGAAGTCAGTTTCAAAGCCAGAATCTGTTGAAACTAAAGTCGACAAAGTGTCTGAATCTAAGGGTAAAACGGAAAAGGACAAAGGTTTTCCAAAACTTTCAAAAGATAAGAAGAAAGTCAAGTTTGAAAACGTTAATGTCGATGAAGTCTTAGATGGTGACATTGAGGATGATTATGAAGATTTTCATCCGAAACCCAAGACCAAAAAGGCTTGGGTTGCACTTTTTCACTGAGTTGTTAACATGTGAAGGGGTTCCAAAGATCCATATTATCGAAGTGGATTCTGGATAGTGGGGCGTCACGACACATGACAGGGATGAAAGCACTACTGTTTGATATTAAAGCGATTAACGGAGGTTATGTAGGCTTCGTTGGAAATCAAGGAGGCCGGATTGTAGCTAAAGGAAAGCTTTCGAATGGTGTGGTGTCATTTGATCATGTTAACTATATCGCCGAGCTGGAGAATAATCTCCTCAGCATCTATCAGATTTGTGATAAAGAGTTCACTGTTCATTTCAACAGCAAGGAGTGCATGATACTAAAGCCTGGCTTCAAGATTCCTAATGAGTGGATTCTGATGCGCGCTCCACGCGAAAACGATCTCTACATGCTAGCATGGGTGTTGCTACTACATCGTCGAAATCGGCTCAATGTTTTGTTACAAAAGCCACAGAGAAGGATTCGATTCTATGGCACAGGAAGATGGGGCATATACATCTTAAGAAAATGAATTTTCTGGTTCACAACGACTTGGTTGAAGGAGTAAATCTTCGGAGCTTCCATATGACGGATCATTGTCTTGAATGTAAGAAAGGGAAGCAGATTAAGAAGTCACACCCTAAGAAGATTCTTAACTCCATAAAATTGCCGCTTGAACGTCTACATATGGATCTTTTTGGTCCGGTGAACGTCCGAAGTATATCTGGAGATCTGTACTGTTTAGTCGTCACAGATGATTATTCTTGATATTCATGAGTTTTCTTTCAAGAGTCTAAGAATGAAAAGTTCGACAATCTTGTGATTCTCTTCAAGAAACTTGAAAATATATATCATCTCCCTGTTAGACGTATTCGAAGCGATAATGGAACGGAGTTCAAAAATAAAAAGATGAAAGATTTTTGCGATGCCAAAAGAATATTGCACGAATTCAGTGCACCGTACACTCCACAACAAAATGGCATAGCAGAGAGGAAGAACAGAACGTTGATAGAAACAGCAAGAACTATGCTTGCTGACTCAAAGCTTCCTGTCAGCTTTTGGAGTGAGGCGGTTGCAGCGGCATGCTACACTTTGAATAGAGTCTTGACGATCAAACCGACCAAAAAGACATGCTTCGAGATGATTAATCGAAGGAAACCAAACTTGAAATACTTAGAACCATTTGGTGCACCTTGCACAGTGATTGATTCAGATGGTAAATTTGGTGCCAAAACCCTTAAAGGTTTCTTTGTCGGGTACGCTAGTCCACTCAGGAGAGTTTACATTCCTACTTTGAGAAGAGTGGTCGAAGCACAACACGTTGATTGCTTTTGATACACAACTCCTATTCAAAGGAAAGGCGATGCGTGGTTGTTCAATTATCAAGATTTGTGGAAGTCATTCGACTTGCCAGAAGAACCGTCTGAAGAAGATCTTACAACTCTTTATTATATTCAACAGTCGGCAAATCAAGAACAAATTTTAGGGCCAATAGTGGTTAATCAACCTACTGTTGTACATCGTCTTCTGGTGCATGTCCGAGTAATAGTGGTGTTCCAGTTGACAAGTTTCTGAAGTAGAAGTAACACCAACTACAACTCCAACAAATGTTTCCACTGAACCAGGAAATACTACTTTAGAGCCCATTACTCCTTAGAATCAGAATTCCGACTCTGATGAAGCTCCGACTTTCGATGATGATGGAGAATCTTCCTCTGACGATGAATCCGAGCAGATATCCAATATGTTAACCAGTTTGCTGGCCCTAGTACTCAAAATGAAGCAACGTCTAGTACACCTGCAGTTGATTTGATAGTTGATCTGAATATTACAAATCAAGACAGTTCAGTTGATGTTCCTAGCGAGGTGATTCCGTGATCTTATTCATATCACCCTTCGAACAACATTATTGGAGAGTTACAGACTGGTGTGCGAACGAGAAGCCAGATCAACAAAGCTTTAAGTTGTTTCTATACTCGAGTGGCTCCGACTCAAGATTATTGCTATTATTCATGTTTCATATCTCAAATCGAGCCGAAGACAGTGAATGAAACTTTGGGTGATGAAACTGGGTAATTACGATGCAGGAAGAGTTGTTACAGTTCGAGAAACTGGGAGTCTGGAAGCTTGTCGACTTACCACCAAAGCAAAAGGCGATAGACACAAAGTGGGTCTTCAAGTGCAAGAGGGATGATCGAGGTGTAATCGTTAGAAACAAAGCTCGGTTGGTTATCAAAGGTTTCCACCAGTAAGAAGGAATTGACTACACAGAAGTCTATGCACCGGTTGCACGCTTAGAGTCAATCCGCATTTTCCTTGCATTTGCTGCTTGGAAAGGTTTTAAAGTATACTAGTTAGATGTGAAATCCGCATTTCTTTATAGTAAACTACGCGAGCAAGTGTACGTCGGCCAACCACCAGGGTTCGTCGATCCGCTGAACAAGAACAAAGCTTATCTCCTGGACAAAGCCTTATACGGATTACACCAAGCCCCGAAAGCTTGGTACGAGACTTTATCTCAACATCTCGTTGGAAACGGCTTTACAAGAGGCACAGTGGATAGTACATTGTTTACCAAAAAAGTCGGAAGTCATCTAATCATCGTACAAATCTATGTGGATGATATCATCTTTGGTTCAACAAATGATAGTCTTTGCAAAGAATTCGAGAAGATTATGAAGAAGAAGTTCGAAATGTTTTCTATGGGCGAAATGAAATTCTTCCTTGGGTTATAAGTTGATCAGTTACCAGACGACATTTTCATTCATCAAACAAAAATGTTCACGACATTCTGAAGAAGTTTGAGATGGATAGCTCGATGCCGCTTTCGACTCCGCTGGCGCTGAATCACGGAATTTGCATTGACGAAACAGGAACCAAAGTGGATGATACGCTCTATCGGTCGATGATAGGATCTCTTATATATCTGACGGCATCTCGCCCAGATATGATGTATCCTACCTGTCTTTGCGCAAGATATCAGTCAAGCCCCAGAGTATCTCACATGCAGATAGTGAAAAGAATATTTCGTTACCTGAAGGGATGTCCATGCACCGGCTTGTGGTATCCAAAGAACATAAGTTTGATCTGACAGGATATGCTGATTCGGACTTTGGGGTGGACAAGCTGAATTCAAAGTCTACGACAGCTGGTTGCCAGTTCTTCAGAACTCGATTAGTAACGTGGCAATGCAAGAAACAAACCACGGTCTCTCTCTCTACTTGTGAGGCAGAATACATTTCTGCTTCCAGCTGTTGTTCCCAAATCCTATGCATTCAACAACATATGAGGGACTTTGGATTGCAATTTCTTGATACGCCTTTATATGTAGACAATAAGGCAGCAATCGACATAATTAAAAATCTTGTTCATCACTCTCGAACTAAACACATAGAAATTCGTTATCACTTCATTCGTGATTGCTACGAAAAGAAGTTGGTACGAATAGAAAAAATCCACACCGATGAACAAGAAGCTGATTTTTATACCAAAGCTTTTCCTTTAACAAGATTTAAATATCTAATGAGGCTTAACGGTATTAAAAATTTGTTGACAGGTGCGGAGGCAGAGGTTGAATGTGGGTCGGACGACGAGTTCACGTGATCCACATTGGTTTGTCATACTTTTTAGCTTAGTATTTCTTAAAAACTAAAATACAAAAATATGTTTTTGATTTTAGGGGGAGAAAATTTCGAGAAAATACAAAAACATATGAAAAATCAAAAAGTACAAAAACATTGAAAAAGACCAAAAGAATTTGGTGTCACAAAGGAAATGATAGTACATCAGTGGACTATCACAGTACGCTAAGAATTTTAAAGTTTAAAAGTGATAAATAAGTCTTACTGTGAATGTGTCGATATGCTTTACATGTTCAGTAAATTGTTTCTGGGATATAAACTAAATTTTACAACTGCTTAAACTTGTGGTTTGACATCTCTCGGATATATGGACTTAGTACTCTGAAATTTCGTTTGAGAGATTGCCTGATTATGAGATACAAGGTCTTTATAGATGATTGATATCTGGGGTATTATACAAGTTCTTTGCAGAAGCAATAGCCTAGAACTTCTATAATGCTTTTGCTAAAAACCCCAAAACTGCATGCAAACTTGAAAGAATCGAAAGATCTAATCAATTGCAATGCTTAAAAGATTCCTTCAGTGGAACACACCTTAAAGTCGAGCCTTCATCTCTTTGTCTGTACGGTAGTACTAACCTGAGCTCTCAAGCTCTCGCACAACCCAGATACAGATATCAGTTACGCTATACTCACCTGTAAGATGAAATCTAGGGAATCTTGATACGGGAGTATATTCTAAGATGCAAACCATAGTTAAGTCAAGTTTCATAATTAACATATCTTGGAACAATTGAGAAATGTGTCGAAGTTTAAGTGGACAAACATATCGACAATCTAGGTAAACGAGTTTAAAACTTAAAGTCATCAAAAGGTCAACGGTACTGGTGATAAGTCTCAAACAACTGATATGATCCTTAGACACGAATTCACAAAAATATGTCTGTAAATATGTTTGTAGATAGTTTACTTGCTTTACAGATTAAAACCAAAAAGATTTTTAGTGTGTTTTAGCATAAACTTTCAAAAATACAAAAAGATCTGATAAGCGAAAACGATTAAAAGTTCATTAATTTGAAACTTGATTTTGAGAAAAACCAACAGTTTGTTCATAACGGGTCGAACCGAGGTCATTAACTTGGAATCGGCAGACAACTCGGTTAACCAAGGTCATTAGCTTGGACTTGGTCAACTGAGTGGATTGTTAAAACTGGTAAAAAATGGAAAGTTCAAGGTCAATTTTGAAAAAATTGGTTTTGAAATTGATGAAGTTCGCCCGAACTTGTTCAGGGCTTACTCACAATGTTCTGATCACAAGTTAGCCCGGACTTGTGTGTGCTTAATTGATGAAGTTCACAAGTTCGCCCGGACTTGTACTGATCTTAATTGATTGGTTTTACAAGTTCGCCCGAACTTGTTAGATATAAATAGAACACAAGTCCGCCCGAACTTCATTACTGATTCTCCTGAACACTGAGCGAACTTAAGGCGATTTTGAACAAACTTCGATTTTGCACACTTTAAGTCCAATTGCTACCCAATTTTCATGTGATCTTTAGTGATTGGCACACTAAAGAACATGGCACAGAACATTCAGCTTTCATTCAACAAATTTCATAACACGTGCATAACGCTCGACAAGACTGTCTGTCCATCATTAGCAGCATATGACAGTATTATTGGCTTTATGGAGCGCATTCCGATACACAGAGCAATCACAGAAAAGACAGTGGTATATAGGTCTCACGTCTACATATTTTGGAATGCCGCGTCACTGAACGAAGACAATACAGTGATTAAATCTATCGTCCACGTTGGAAACGAAGATAAGGAGATGACTGTGACAGAAGCTGATATTCGGAAAGTGTTGAACTTCAACGACGAAGCGAATGATCCGATGTTACTTGATGAAAGGATGGTACGAGGATGTTTTCGTAGAATGGGCTACAAGGGGCACGTGAATGAATCTATGTTGAAGAAAGGGGGAGTTCCGAATCCCTACAAGTTCTTAATGCACGCGATTATACATGCATTTAGCCATCGAAAAGGGGTTTAGACGACGTACAAGATTACATGGCATGTATGGCTACAACATTGATCCTAAACAAGAAATTCAACTTCTCGAAGCTTGTATTCACTCACATGAAGAATAATATGGGAACGAACAGGCTTGTTATGTATCTAAGGTTTGTACAGATGCTCATTGACGACAAGTTCAAGAAAATAAAAATCCCAACGATATTGTTTATCTTAGCCATATGGATGAAGTTACAGTCAAGAAGCTGATTACTTTCCAGAAACAAGCTTCAGCGCCTGTCGCAAAGCCTTTATTTGGTGCTTTAGTTTCTGCTGATTATATTGCACCACCAGAATACAAATGGAGAAATGATGGAAGTAGTGACGAAAGAGAAAGAATGCTAAAGAATAATGGTTGTCTACATACAAAGAAAAGCGCAGGGATTGGTTCTTGAAGAAAGTCATTGAGGAAAAGAAGAAAACGTCTCGAAAAGCAAAGAAAGTTGATACTATGTTTCTTGACGAAGATGAATTTGAGAATGTACAACCTGAAACTGGTTCAAGTGTTGCTGTGAATATTGAAATTCAAGAAACAGAAAAGTCTACTCAAGATGATGAGGTTATTTCGGCGACATCTGACAAAGGTGAAGATAGCGATGATTCTCTCAAAAAAGCAGCAAAGAAAGCTATCGCTGAAAAAGAGTCAGAGGAGATAAAGGAAACTGATGCTGACTACGAACCGGAAACTGAAAAGGGTTCTGATGAGGAGAGACTGAAGAAAAGGGCGAAACGTGTTAAGTCTTCTGTAAAAGATACAACATTGAAGACTACTAGTTCTCCGAGTACCAAAGGCAAGAAAGTTCAAAAGCCAAAAAGCAGACGTTACATTGGAAAGAAGAAAAGCACAGAAGTCCCACAAGAACCTTCTGGTACAAAAGAATCAGGAGTTATACAAGAACCTCCTGCGGCTTAAACAATTCAAACTGCTACTACTCAAGAGACAATCGTGCAAACAGGAGTCACACAAGAACCTCCTGAGTCTGAATTGCTTGGAATTCCTATTAGTATGTCTCAAGATCCTCCAACAACTTCACAGCCAGAAAGTTCGATTCCTAAAGAAGTTCCAGTGCATACACCGAAGGTACTCCAAAGTCAACACCAAAGACAACTCCAAGATCAAAGATATTTGGAGATATGCCTGAAGGGCCGATTACTCTTGAAGATCTGAATGATTTCTTTCCAGATTCAAATGTTAATGAATTAGAAAGGCGAATCAAAGTTCTGGAAGATAAAGTATCAAAGAAAGAAGTTCTGCTTTGGAACAGTTGGTGAAACAAAGCAAAGTCGAGAAGGAAATCTTAAACGACAAAGTAAAATTCTTGGAAGGTGATCATGGATACCTTAAAGCTCTAATTAAAAGTCTGCAGGAAATGAAAGACTGTAGAAAGAGATTGCTGAGTTACGATCAGAGAGGGATTTGAATGATCGAAAATTTTCTAGGCTTCAGAAAGTTTTATCTAACAGTCTGGGGATTAATTTCAAAGAATATGAAAGATTGGATTTGCAAGAAGCGAAATAGAAAGCAGAGAAAGAAATTGCAGAACAGGGTAAAGGCAAGCATGTGATTGAGGGTATGCCTGAGACAACAGAGCCTTTGAATGAAGCTGCTAAAGCTTCTGAGTCTGAGATTATTCCTGAGAAAGAAACAGAACAAAAAGATGATGAAGAAGCTGAAGACGATGATAATTACGAAGAGCCTGTTGATGATCAGAAAAATGATTCCGATAATGATGATGGAAATGATGATGGTCAGGGCGGAGTTGGATTGAAAGTTGATGATGCTAAAGTAACAGATGAGATTGATTTTTCTTCTCTATTGAATGATGATACAAATATGATAGAAGATCAAAATCAGGGGGAGCAAATAGGTCAAGCAGGGCAAACTGATGAAGATTTATCTAATGCAATCGTTGCAATGCCTGTGACTGCTAAGCCTATGAAGCCAATGATACTTATGTTAGAGCATAACGTTGAAGAAGGAGAGTTTATTCACAATTATTCAAAGGAAGATTTGGCTACGCTGCTGAACGTTGATGTTGAAACATTTGATTTTGATTTCGAAGAAGATGTGGTTAACATAGATACATTTGAACCGAATGAATACTGCTACAAAAGAAGATCTGATGTGGATGATTACAACAAAGTTATTATTGAAGACTGGTCAGATGATGAAACAGATGAAGCAGAAAAGTATGTTGGTGTGAATACTGATAGCTTTCCGACATTTGAAAAAATGTACGAGCAGCTAAATGAAGATCTGTTAAAGGAGAAGATTGCAGAGTCTGTGCGAGAAGGAAAAGTTCTGAAGCCTATGACTAAAGCCGAGATTGCTGAAGCAAAGAAATCCTGGTTTAAAGAAATGCCAAGAGAAAGAAAGTTCCAACGACCGTTAGCATTCTTTACCAAAGATGCCGACATTTCATTAGGTGATATCCTAAGTTGGGATGGTTAAAAGAATGGAATGTTTACGCCATCAAACATGAATATGGCGTGCAATACTTTTGATATATGGCAGATTTTAGTACACTACCTTACTGGGATGTGGAGGAACTTGTACAGACAAGGAATGTGAGTTATCACATAAAGTTTATTGATCAGTTATTGTGGAAGATGATAAATTTTGAAGTGACGCAAGGATTCAAGTACTGGAAACCGTTTATACCAAAGCGCCGGATCAAAACAAACAAGAAAACGGGTGAGAAAGACATAACGTTGATTATGAAACATCCACGTGCGATGAAGAACATGCCCCCGATGCCAATAGAACAAGATTTTTATCCGTTGTTCAAATGGTGGCAAGTTGATCCGACGACATGTGAAGCAATGATAGTGTTGAGATTTGAAGAACATCTGGATATCAAAAGGAAAGATCAGCTGAAGTGTTCCAAAAAGAAGGATTTTGGAGGTTATGGGGAACGATACGCATACTAGACCCGATGTGGCTAGTGAATTGTTCTAAGGGGATATTCAATGTCTATTCTTTAACAAGATTTGTTACGAGGAGCGCGAAGAAGTACAAGCGATACAGTGTCAGAGGATTGTAATGTTTGCTACGCTCACGGAGTTAATTCAGGAAGAATGTGGTAGTCTAGTTGGAGAGAGTTAGATTGCAAAGAGTTTTTGAAGGAAGAAAGGCGTCTGGAACGTTTTCAAGAAAAGACAAAGAAGGCAAGACTTCGGGTGAACTTGCTTAGAACAAGTTCGGCCGAACTTGTTCCAACATCATTCTTCCTGGCGAACTTGATGTCTACTTACATAAATACTTCTAATTTATGTTATAATCTAGCCCAGTCTAAACAGACTCGATATAAGACTAAGACATAGACATTATGTACTAACAAGGAAACGGAGTGATTCGATATCGATTGTGAAGAAATCTATATATAATATATGAATAAGGTTGGGAAACATGTCCTTTCATGATGCAACCATTTAGGTGTTTTGGCGGGAAAATGTGGGAAAAAATATATACTCGCAATTGGGTCCCGCAGTGGGTATCCATACCCGTCATTTTGACCCGACCATATAAATCTTCTACAAACCTTATTTTTTACTCCATCTTGCTCTGTACTCCAACTATCCAGATTGTAGCGACGCTTTTTCTTTCTCAAATCATCCAAATATCCAATTCAAGTCTCTGATTGATGATTCTTATCCAGGTATAAATTGAATTTCATGTTTCTTTGTATTTGATTTCTATATATTTGGATTTTGATTTATAGGGCTTCATTGATTTGGGTTTTGTTTGTTCGATATTATTCTAAGCTTCACCAAACTGCATCCTTCGCCGCTCTACTGGATCGCCATTCTTTGCTCTGATTCATTTATTTATTAGGTATGACAACCATCAACCTATTTTTGTTTATGATGTAGTAATGTTGCAATTTTCTGGTATCGATTTTAAAATGACTAGAAAATAGTGGTTAGGGTTTTGAAATCGATTGGATATGATATTTTTGTAAAAACATAACAGTCATACTCACATAAGGCAAAATTTTGAAAAATCTGTTCATGTAATCTTTTCGCCGAACGTGTTTACGATATCGAGCGTGTTTATTCTGGTTGTTTTAGTGGTATCACAGCTAGAAATGATGGAGATTTGAGGGAGTTTGGGGGTTTGAGAAGCTAGGGTTTGTGGTTTAGGATGTAATGTTGTGTTTTGGTGTGTGTTTTTTTTATCTCTCTTCGGTTACGGTTTGTAATTTATCATTGAAAAATGTGTTCGGATAAACGATTCATAATTAGTTATTTTGTTTCTTCAATCTTCTCTGTAATTAGTTTAAACTGTTTAATATTCAAGAACCAGGGTTTGCGTTTTATCATTGACATCAACAAGTATTTTTTTATTTTAATTTCTTTGGTTTTGTTCAATATTCATTAACCCTTTTGTTAATATTTGTGTGTGACTAATAACTTGCTACATCTGAATTGTTCTAGGATCACCAGTTCAATTCCTTAAATATGTATTCCTCATGTTTAACAAAAGATTCACCAGAGATTCTTTAGATATGTCCCCACCGGATGAAACATGCATCTTGGCCAATGACGCAACAATTATTGATATAGAGGTACATGATAAATATATTGTTATCGCTTTCCATCTATGACTTTTCAATTTTTTTGATGTGTTGATAATATGAACTAGGAAAGCTTCGTTTAGAAGTACAGATCGAACAACTTCAGGCATGTTTTTGAACCATGAAGAGAGAATCATACACGTTAGTATGCTTTTTATATTATACACGCACATATAACTGACATTAAACAAAGTCAAATAATGTTTGAAGAAATTGTTTCTTTAATTATTCTGATCATAGTGCACGTGTTCTTGACTTCTTGTAAAATATTTCGAGTTATTAACTCAGTGTGCTATTTGCATTCTTGCATTATTGTTGAACTAAACTAACTGAGGTCTTTATAATATGTATGTAATGCATCGCGTTTTCCATACTTTCTATTTAGCAAGCTCGTGTTGTAATTCTATTTTCAGAAATCATTGTATTCGTAATCTTCATTTTATTGTATACGTTGTAATCGAGATTTGAATCATAATGGAAATATACATTTTGTCCCTATACCTGTTATACATATTCATACTATACTACGCATGATGTGCATACTCGAAAACATGACGTACTTGTTAATACGTGACTTTATACCTAATACATACTTTATACGTGATATCTATACTCGATCTCGATCACATGATGCATACACATACGTTATAACATGTTACTTATCCTTATAATACTTAACAAGTCTATAAAATACCTTAATTAAGCATTAAAACTCGTCACCTTTGAGTTAAACAACAAAAATCAAATTTTCAACCCAGCTAAGGTCCTTACGGACCCAGCAAGGGTGTAGCCTTACGGTCCGTAAGGCACTCTGGGCGGGCAGAATTGTTTTTGGCTCGCGAATTAGCACAAATCCACACACAACCTCTCCAGCCAATCACCTCTAAGCTTCCTTTAATCACCTCCTATCAACCCTAATGCACTCCTTATAAATACCACTTCATTTCCAAGCCATTTTCCATTTTCACAACCTCCTAAAAGATTCCAACACTGTAGTAAGTAGTGCCATGTGTTGTTTGGCCACTTGTTCAGAAACAACGTTGCTTAAGTTGACTGCAATGTTGCACTTAAACACATTTGGATCAGAATTCGATTGATTATTCTAATTTGTCTGATTCTGAAATGACGAATTAGAACTTGTTCTTGAATATGATGCATTTTGAGGACTCTGATTTTGGCTCTGTGGCGAATGATTCGAGGAATTCAAATCCGCGATGAAAGCAATTTGGATCTTCGGGCTTGAGATATTCTCTTGAGCTCCTGTCTTGTAATAAAGCCCTACATCTTGAGCAACACTTGAATTCTTTGACTTGGAAATCTTTAACAACTCCATCTCGTGCCCCTCCAATTTATCGATAAAGGTGGATAATTTGAAGAATTCCCAGCTTAGACTTTCCTTTAGCACCATGAGATACGTTTCCATTCACCTTCTGGTAATGCGTCAGCCAATTGATCAATGTATTCTTCTTCCGTCTTCTCAAGACCATGTCTCCTCATAATCACTTTCAGATGGCAAAACGTTCGATCATTTGTTTCATCGTTTCTCCTTTTATCATTGTGAAAATATCGAATTCTTTCATGATTAACGCCTTTTTGCTCTTTACCATCTCTGCAATTCCCTGATATTTGTTCTTCAGAGATGTCCATAACTCTTGAGCAGTCTTGTACTCTGGTAGTAGCAATAAATTACTTCCTTCACGGACTGTTAAATCAGGCTGATCATTTTCTCTTCAGCTACGTACGCATCCTTCTGTGCAGTAGAAAACTTGCTTATATTGATAACATTATCAAGTTCATCTCTTGGCCATGTGTAGCCAGTCTCAACTGCAACACAGCTGTGAAAGAACGTAGCCTGAACCCAGTTTGTAAACTTTTCCTTCCACCCCTCGTATTCATCTATACACATGAGTTTCGGTGGCTTCACAGACGTACCCGTCTCGTTATCAATATTAACTTGATTCACCATTTGAGCATTGGATGCTGAAGCCGTCATAAATGCATTGTGGATTTCTTCCATCGTGGAAAATCAAACGAGCATCGCTTAAAAGACGTTCACAAACTTCGAAAAATGATTAGCACACTGACAAGTTCGGGCAAACTTGTGCAGTTGTTAAAATGAGGTTTTGTTTCAACCAAGTTCGGGCGAACTTGTGTTGAAGTTTTGAAAATTTCACCCTGATGCAAGTTCGAGCGGACTTGTTATGAATTTCAAGAGAAACAAGCAAGTTCGGGCGAACTTGTAATAAACTTTCAACAAAGTTTGATCAACTTCGAAGGAACTTGATGGAACTTGAAGAAATGTTAAGCAAGTTCGAGCGGACTAGTGTAAAACCTTGAAAAATAAATCAAGTTCGGGCGAACTTGATGAAAAATAGTGAAATTTTCAATCAAGTTCGAGCGAACTTGATGTCAAGGTTTAATCAATGTGTTTTGCAAATCATGATTTTTCAACTTTTCGACATCAATTCGTTTGAATTAGGCCTTGAAACTTTCAGGGGTTTATCTTTAGTGTATTTTACGTGACATATTCAAATTTTAACAGATTTCATCCGTAGGTTCATTGATTTTCATGAAAAATTGAAGAAAAATGGTAGAAAGGAGATGAAATAGAGTAGTTCTTGCAACGATTTCACCAAATCAGGTATCCGTGGCTCTGATACCACTTGTAAGATCGCTCCTTGATACCACGTGAGCCTAAATTTGGTATCTAATGTCCAATTAGGCGGAAACTAAGTGACGTGTTAACCATATAACAAGATTTACTCATTAATTGTCTGTTTATTGATCATAAAACTCAATTATATGTGAGATCCAGATCCGACATAGCTTCACCTCAATTCTGCCAAAGTTGTCAAAGTTACAAATGAGAAACTAGAGGCTACTATTTATAGGCCATCAAGTTCGCTGGGAATATACAAGTTCGGGCGAACTTGCTTAGAACAAGTTCGGCCGAACTTGTTCCAACATCATTCTTCTAATTTCTGTTATGCGAACTTGATGTCTACTTACATAAATACTTCTAATTTCTGTTATAATCTAGCCCAATCTAAACAGACTCGATATAAGACTAAGACATAGACATTATGTACTAACAAGGAAACGGAGTGATTCGATATCGATTGTGAAGAAATGTATATATAGAATATATGAATAAGGTTTGGGAGACATGTCCTCTCATGATGCAACCATTTAGGTGTTTTGGCGGGAAAATGTGGGAAAAAAATATATACTCGCATTTGGATCCCGCAGTGGGTATCCATACCCGTCATTTTGACCCGACCATATAAATCTTCTACAAACCTTATTTTCTACTCCATCTTGCTCTGTACTCCATCTATCCAGATTGTAGCGACGCTTTTTCTTTCTCAAATCATCCAAATCTCCAATTCAAGTCTCTGATTGATGATTCTTATCCAGGTATCCATCGAATTTCATGTTACTTTGTATTTAGTTTCTAAATATTTGGATTTTGATTTATAGGGCTTCATTGATTTGGATTTGTTTATTCGATATTATTCTAAGCTTCACCAAACTGCATCCTTCGCCGCTCTACTGGATCGCCATTCTTTGCTCTGATTCATTTATTTATTAGGTATGACATGTTGCAATTTTCTGGTATCGATTTTAAAATGACTAGAAAATAGTGGTTAGGGTTTTGAAATCGATTGGATATGATATTTTTGTAAAAACGTAACAGTCATACTCACACAAGGCGAAATTTTGAAAAAACCGTTCATGTAATATTTTCGCCGAACGTGTTTACGATATCGAGCGTGTTTATTGTGGTTGTTTTGGTGGTATCACAGCTTGAAATGATGGAGATTTGAGGGAGTTTGGGGGTTTGAGAAGCTAGGTTTGTGGTTTAGGATGTAGTGTTGTGTTTTGGTGTGTGTTTTTTAATCTCTCTTCGGTTACGGTTTGTAATTTATCATTGAAAAATGTGTTCGGATAAACGATTCATAATTAGTTATTTTGTTTCTTCAATCTTCTCTGTAATTAGTTTAAACTGTTTAATATTCAAGAACCAGGGTTTGCGTTTTATCATTGACATCAACAAGTATTTTTTTATTTTAGTTTCTTTGATTTTGTTCAATATTCATTAACCCTTTTGTTAATATTTGTGTACGACTAAAAACTTGCTACATCTGAATTGTTCTAGGATCACCAGTTCAATACCTTAAATATGTATTCCTCATGTTTAACAAAAGATTCACCAGAGATTCTTTAGATATGTCCCCACCGGATGAAACATGCATCTTGGCCAATGACGCAACAATTATTGATATAGAGGTACATGACAAATATATTGTTATCGCTTTCCATCTCTGACTTTTCAATTTTTTTGATGTGTTGATAATATGAACTAGAAAAGCTTCGTTTAGAAGTACAGATCGAACAACTTCAGGCATGTTTTTGAACCATGAAGAGAGAATCATACACGTGAGTATGCTTTTTATATTATACACGCACATATAACCGACATTAAATAAAGTCAAATAATGTTTGAAGAAATTGTTTCTTTAATTATTCTGATCATGGTGCACGTGTTCTTGACTTCTTGTAAAATATTTCGTGTTATTAACTCAGTGTGCCATTTGCATTCTTGCATTATTGTTGAACTAAACTAACTGAGGTCTTTATAATATGTATGTAACACCTCGCGTTTTCCGTACTTTCTATTTATAGCAAGCTCGTGTTGTAATTCTATTTTAGGAAATCATTGTACTCGTAATCTTCATTTCATTGTATACGTTGTAATCGAGACTTGAATCATAATGGAAATATACATTTTGTCCCTATACCTGTTACATATTCATTTTATACATACGCATGATGTGCATACTCGAAAACATGACATACTTGTTAATACGTGACTTTATACCTAATACATACTTTATACGTGATATCTATACTCGATCTCGATCACATGATGCATACACATACGTTATAACATGTTACTTATGCTTATAATACTTAACAAGTCCATAAAATACCTTAATTAAGCATTAAAACCCGTCACCTTTGAGTTAAACAACAAAAATCAAATTTTCAACCCAGCTAAGGTCCTTACGGACTGCAAGGGTGTAGCCTTACGGTCCGTAAGGCACTCTAGGCGGGCAAAATTGTTTTTGACTCGTGAATTAGCACAAATCCACACACAACCTCTCCACCCAATCACCTCTAAGCTTCCTTTAATCACCTCCTATCAACCCTAATGCACCCCTTATAAATACCACTTCATTTCCAAGCCATTTTCCATTTTCACAACCTCCTAAAAGATTCCAACACTGTAGCAAGTAGTGCCATGTGTTATTTGGCCACTCGTTCAGAAACAACATTGCTTAAGTTGACTGTAATGTTGCACTTAAACACATTTGGATCAGAATTTGATTGATTATTCTGATTCGTCTGATTCTGAAATGATGAATTAGAACTTGTGCTTGAATATGATGCATTTTGAGGACTCTTATTTTGGCTCTGTGGCGAATGATTCGAGGAATTCAAATCCGCGATGAAAGCAGTTTGGATCTTCGGGCTTGAGATATTCTCTTGAGCTCCTGTCTTGTAATAAAGCCCTACATCTTGAGCAACACTTGAATTCTTTGACTTGGAAATCTTTAACAACTCCATCTCGTGCCCCTCCAACTTATCGATAAAGGTGGATAATTTGAAGAATTCCCAGCTTGGACTTTCCTTCAGCACCATGAGATACGTTGTCCATTCACCTTCTGGTAATGCGTCAGCCAATTGATCAATGTATTCTTCTTCCGTCTTCTCAAGACCATGTCTCCTCATAATCACTTTCAGATGGCAAAAACGTTCAATCATTTGTTTCATCGTTTCTCCTTTTATCATTGTGAAAATATCAAATTCTTTTATGATTAACGCCCTTTTGCTCTTTACCATCTCTGCACTTCCCTGATATTTGTTCTTCAGAGATGTCCATAACTCTAGAGCAGTCTTGTACTCTAGTAGTAGCACTAAAATATCTTCCTACGGACTGTTAAATCAGGCTGATCATTTTCTCTTCAGCTACGTACGCATCCTTCTGTGCAGTAGAAAACTTGCTTATATTGATAACATTATCAAGTTCATCTCTTGGCCATGTGTAGCCAGTCTCAACTGCAACACAGCTGTGAACGAACGTAGCCTGAACCCAGTTCGTAAACTTTTCCTTCCACCCCTCGTATTCATCTATACACATGAGTTTCGGTGGCTTCACAGACGTACCCATCTCGTTATCAATATTAACTTGATTCACCATTTGAGCGTTGAATGCTGAAGCCGTCATAAACGCATTATGGATTCTTCCATCGTGGAAAATCAAACGAGTATCGGTTAAAACATGTTCACAAACTTCGAAAAATGATTAGCACACCGACAAGTTCGGGCGAACTTGTGCAGTTATTAAAATCAGGTTTTGTTTCAACCAAGTTCAGGCGAACTTGTGTTGAAGTTTTGAAAATTTCACCCTGTTGCAAGTTCGAGCGGACTTGTTATGAATTTCAAGAAAACAAGCAAGTTCGGGCGAACTTGTAATAAACTTTCAACAAAGTTTGATCAAGTTCGGGCGAACTTGATTGAACTTGAAGAAATGTTAAGCAAGTTCGAGCGGACTTGTGTAAAACCTTGAAAAATCAATCAAGTTCGGGCGAACTTGATGTAAAGTTCAATCAAATGTGTTTTGCAAATGATGATTTTTTCAACTTTTCGACAACAATTCGTTTGAATTATGCCTTGAAACTTTCAGGGGTTTATCTTTAGTGTATTTTACGTGACATATTCAAATTTTAACAGATTTCACCCGTAGGTTCATTGATTTTCATGAAAAATTGTAGAAAAATGGTAGAAAAGAGATGAATAGAGTAGATCTTGCAATGATTTCACCAAATCAGGTATCCGTGGCTATGATACCACTTGTAAGATCGCTCCTTGATACCACATGAACCTAAATTTGATATCTAATGTCTAATTAGGCGGAAACTAAGTGACGTGTTAACCATATAACAAGATTTACTCATTAATTGTCTGTTTATTGATCATAAAACTCAACTACATGTGAGATCCAGATCCGACATAGCTTCGCCTCAATTCTGCCAAAGTTGTCAAAGTTACAAATGAGAAACTAGAGGCTACTATCTATAGGCCATCAAGTTCGCTGGGATATACAACTTCGGGCGAACTTGCTTAGAACAAGTTCGGCCGAACTTGTTCCAACATCATTCTTCTAATTTCTGTTATGCGAACTTGATGTCTACTTACATAAATACTTCTAGTTTCTGTTATAATCCAGCCCAATCTAAACAGACTCGATATAAGACTAAGACATAGACATTATGTACTAACAAGGAAACGGAGTGATTCGATATCGATTGTGAGAAATGTATATATAGAATATATGAATAAGGTTTGGGACACATGTCCTCATGATGCAACCATTTAGGTGTTTTGGAGGGAAAATGTGGGAAAAATATATACTCGCATTTGGATCCCGCAGTGGTATCCATACCCGTCATTTTGACCTGACCATATAAATCTTCTACAAACCTTATTTTCTACTCCATCTTGCTCTGTACTCCAACTATCCAGATTGTAGCAACGCTTTTTCTTTCTCAAATTCTCCAAATCTCCAATTCAAGTCTCTGATTGATGATTCTTATCCAGGTATCAATCGAATATCATGTTTCTTTGTATTTGATTTCTAAATATTTGGATTTTGATTTATAGGGCTTCATTGATTTTGGTTTTGTTTGTTCGATATTATTCTAAGCTTCACCAAACTGCATCCTTCCTCGTGAAAATATCGAATTCTTTCATGATTAACGCCTTTTTGCTCTTTACCATCTCTGCACTTCCCTGATATTTGTTCTTCATAGATTTCCATAACTCTTGAGCAGTCTTGTACTCTGGTAGTAGCACTAAAATATCTTCCTTCACGGACTGTTAAATCCAGGCTGATCATTTTCTCTTGAGCTACGTACGCATCCTTCTGTGCAGTAGAAAACTTGCTTATATTGATAACATTATCAAGTTCATCTCTTGGCCATGTGTAGCCAGTCTCAACTGCAACACAGCTGTGAACGAACGTAGCCTGAACCCAGTTCGTAAACTTTTCCTTCCACCCCTCGTATTAATCTATAAACATGAGTTTCGGTGGCTTCACCAGACGTACCCATCTCGTTATCAATATTAACTTGATTCACCATTTGAGCATCGGATGCTGAAGCCGTCATAAACGCATTGTGGATTTCTTCCATCGTGGAAAATCAAACGAGTATCGCTTAAAACACGTTCACAAACTTTGAAAAATGATTAGCACACTGACAAGTTCGGGCGAACTTGTGCACTTGTTAAAATCAGGTTTTGTTTCAACCAAGTTCGGGCGAACTTGTGTTGAAGTTTTGAAAATTTCAACTGATGCAAGTTCGAGCGGACTTGTTATGAATTTCAAGAGAAACAAGCAAGTTCGGGCGAACTTGTAATAAACTTTCAACAAAGTTTGATCAAGTTCGGGCGCACTTGATGGAACTTGAAGAAATGTTAAGCAAGTTCGAGCGGACTTGTGTAAAACCTTGAAAAATCAATCAAGTTCGGGCGAACTTGATGTCAAGTTCAATCAAATGTGTTTTGCAAATCATGATTTTTCAACTTTTCGACATCATTCGTTTAAATTAGGCCTTGAAACTTTCAGGGGTTTATCTTTAGTGTATTTTACGTGACATATTCAAATTTTAACAGATTTCAACCGTAGGTTCATTGATTTTCATGAAAAATTGAAGAAAAATGGTAGAAAAGAGATGAAATAGAGTAGTTCTAGCAATGATTTCACCAAATCAGGTATCCGTGGCTCTGATACCACTTGTAAGATCGCTCCTTGATACCACATGAACCTAAATTTGGTATCTAATGTCCAATTAGGCGGAAACTAAGTGACGTGTTAACCATATAACAAGATTTACTCATTAATTGTCTGTTTATTGATCATAAAACTCAATTACATGTGAGATCCAGATCCGACATAGCTTCGCCTCAATTCTCCAAAGTTGTCAAAGTTACAAATGAGAAACTAGAGGCTCTATTTATAGGCTATCAAGTTCGCTGGGATATACAAGTCACATTTCAGTTCATGACTAAAGTGCCATCTACAGATCAAACGCCTATTCATGTGCAAGAACGAAGAAAGAAACCTTACAAAAACTTCTTTGGGTGATGCGGATGAAAGTTAGAGTTTTGAAGACTGATAAAGACGAAGACGATATCCAAGGGGGAGTCTGTTAGTACATAATGTCTATGTCTTAGTCTTATATCGAGTCTGTTTAGATTGGGCTAGATTATATAAGAAATTAGAAGTATTTATGTAAGTAGACATCAAGTTCGCCCGGAAGAATGATGTTGGAACAAGTTCAGCCGAACTTGTTCTAAGCAAGTTCGCCCGAACTTGTATATCCCCAACGAACTTGATGGCCTATAAATAGTGGCTCTAGTTTCTCATTTGTAACTTTGACAACTTTGGCAGAATTGAGGCGAAACTTTGTCGGATCTGGATCTCACATGTAATTGACTTTTATGATCAATAAACAGACAATTAATGAATAAATCTTATTATATGGTTAGCATGTCACTTAGTTTCCGCCTAATTGGACATTAGATACCAAATTTAGGTCCGTGTGCTATCAAGGAGCGATCTTACATTCCTTAGTTTTTTTTTCACGATTGACTCACACGATCTTCTTTTGGTTCGTAAAGATCACTCAATCTTTCTTCACATTTACTCTTTGTTACGACCGACTTACTTGGTTTCCTTCATCGTTGTGAATGACTCGCTATTTCTTCTGCTTCACAGGTCCTCCTAGGAGTGTCACGCCACGCTCTGATACCAATTCTTCTGATTCGAATACTCATACTTTGTATTAGATTTAGAGAGAGAATTGATACTAATATATGCATTTGAATAATCCTAATGTCTAATACATACATACCGTTTTAACATTTGGCAACGGTTGAGATGGTAGTTGGTGGCAGGGGCGATGCTTTTTAGGGGCGGGAGGGGGCGCCCGACCCCCCTAACTTTTCGGCCAGTAGTGTTATATATGTAGTTTTCATATAGAAATTTTTGGGTATATACGTTTTCAACCCTCCGGTAAATATTTCAAGCTTCGGAACTGGTTGGTGGGAATAGCAGCGCCACCTTAGAATTGCACCATTTAACATTTGACCCACATATAAGTATTATATAAATATATAATACTATACTATGTTTTTGTTAGTAATACAATAATATATAATAAGTGTCACTAATGATAAATTTGATGCCATAAGATTATTTCCAAGAATAACAATGTAGTCTATCATATTTTATATATTTATCACAAAATATTGCTATCAGTGCTTTTAGACTCTAGTTATTACATTATAACCAAACCATCCCCGTGAACTCATAAATGTCATAAGATAGAAATCGCGAAAACAATAACCTGCTTGGATATCAATGGAGTCATGGTGGTCTTTCGCATCTACGTCATGATCTGGGAGACAACTACGAAGTTGTTGAGGTATCAACGTCTATATGCATCCCCAAGTTTTGAAGCGCGGTACAGCAAGGAGTTGCAATGTCTGAGAGCCCTTTAAGTCGCCTAAGATTATACAACTGAGAGTTCATAAACACAGGGCCAGCCCATTGGGCTTACGACCCTAGGCACAGGTCTAGGGCCACCCAAATTCTAGGGCCACATATTTATAATCAGTCTTTTTCATAGTATACTCATTTAGCCCAATTAGATAGTGTAGGCCCAAATACTAGTCCAATACTCATATAAAACATACTGAAAGTTGGAAACGTAATTTGGGTTAATCAATTCCAGAATCCACGCCACGCGGCGACGATTCGAAATTCCAAGATTTGATGATTGGCGCGTGGGTTTAGTAAAAAATTTGGGCAAATTAGGGATTTAGGGTAAATCTAATGTTTCAATTGAAGATTACAATACAACCTACAGGTAATAATCTTTAATCTTAAAACGATTAGTTTTAGTTTTGTGTATAATACATTCGGTGATTCAGTATTTCAGTATAATACATCCAATATTTCAGTTTTGTTTAACCTCAGTCTAAAAAATAACAATATATTGATTCTTTCAGTTTTGTGATTGGTATTGAAGTTCAGTTAGAGTATAGACAATTGCAATCTTGGAAATCTGCGGCTTGGAACCCAGGTTAGATATCCTCATATTTGCTGATTTCATGTTGTTTTTTAGGGCTTATTTGCTTATGTTAATTTGTTTTATTAGATGGCTTGGAACTTACGTTAGATATCCCCATATTAGTTGTTGTCTGTAATTCAGCCTAGACATAAAACTTAGCAGTAAGCCTAGACAATTTTGAATAAAAGAAGACATAAAACTGATTACTGAACACTTAGTAAAATAAAGACTGCACATGATTGATAAAAGCGCACACCATTGTTGTCACATAGATGTTAAAACTTAGCAGCAGAAATAGACGAAATCAAACTTAACATAACATTAGTCACATAAAGCTTAAGAGAACAAGGATTACACAATGAATAATTAATTTCGGAACAGTAGGGGATGTGGGTCAGTGCTAGGCAACTGAGTCCAGGAGGCAAGGTTTGAAATCTTTTGAGTTTGGTAAAGAGGGTTAGGAGAAAAGCAACTAAACGTACGTAGAACTCAGATGGGTTGAGAAATAAGAAATGAGATTGGACAATGCATGAGTTGTTAACTTAGTTATCCATTTTACTTCACATATTTAATGGTTACCCACAAATATTTTAATTAAGTAATACAAACAACTAAATACATTAACTTTAACATAGTTTAAAGTTATAACAATATTAAAACTTACGGTTCGATCCGGTTTTATATGGTTGGTATTGATGTAAACCGTAAACGAAACCGTTCGTTACGGTTTGAAATGTTTTAAACTGACCGTTGAAAGTTAAACCGACCATGAAACCAAACCGTTGACCCGTTTTGATGGTTTCACAATTTTAAACCGAACCGTGAGGCTCATTGGTAAACTCTTAAATGAAATTTTTAATTTTGCAAAAAGGCCTCACTTTGTAGTTCGCTTAGGGTCTCCAAAAACGTAGGAACGGCTCTGCATAAACACAATCTTCTTTGAGTCTCTCTAACATTTGTTTCGTATAATTTATCGCCCCCAGGGATGTCTCAGTCTCATATGGAGTAGTAGGAAGAAACAAGGAGGAATATACAGCTACTGAACAAAAGCTTATCCCACCTACAACTACAATAAGAAAAACACAAATGATTAATCCTTCATAAGTATCTTGCTTCATCGCTTTCTTGTCCGAAGAAGATATCGACACAACATGTTCGTTTGTCTTGTCACCATCCATGTTTCCTATCTTCGACTTCTTGTCCTGCTACGTTTGATTTTCGATGATGGATTTATATAGTTGCTGCAAATTCCAACCCTAATTGTGAACTTATTTTAAGATCGTATATGTTCCTAAAAATACCATTTTAACTTTTATATTATATTATTTAGTCGATTTAGTTTTTCTTTTTCTTTCTTTATAAGTAATCGTATAACATTCACTTTCTATAATGTGTGCGAAAATAAATGACTCAACACACGGCTTTTAGAATTATGTATAGTAGTTGATCAATTTTTGAATAGTTAATATTAACTCAACTTTTATATTAAACAAACAACTGAATCATAGACCCACTATTGAATTATATCTTGACCCAGTTACTATCTTAGTTCATGAATGAGCCTAACCCTTTGTACATACACACCCAATAAACTAATTCCTAAATGTATATTAACTAGTAGACGACCCGCGCATTGTAACGGAAATACATCTCGATTTTGAATAAAATTATAGAATGTTAATAAAAAAAATTAAACCAAGAATAGTTTACCTACATGTTTTTTAGTTCAGTTTGAAATTTAAAAACAACAATTTATAAACCGCAATTAAATAACATATTCTTTTATGTAACATGTCTATCAATTTAATTATTAGGTCAAAATTTCTACTCCATTGTCTAATGATTCTCGCAATATATTTGCATTTCGGGGAAAAAAAAGTATTTTGATTATATAAATTTTATAATTTAGTCAAACATGTTGTTTTTATTCAATATGTATGTTTTAGTATGGGTTCCTTACATTAATCAAAATACCAAAATCACTAAAGCATTTTTCTTTATTAAGTACACAACAACAACAATTATATCCAGTATAATCCCACCTATACAAGCTATTAGTAGGGTCTGGGGAGGGTAAGATGTAGGCAAGCCTTACCTCTATCCCAGAGGATAGAGGGGCCGCTTTCAGTGAGACCCTCAGCTCCTAAACCAAATCCAGATATATGGGTCAAATAAACATACAAAAAGAATATAACACAAACGCAAGCGATAACACACATAGTCTATCAATATAAAGACGAAAAACCAAGCCCCTAAGACGAGTATCTAATACAAAATCGAACTATCCTCCTGAAATGTCGTTAGCCTTAATCCTACGTTCCAAGAACTCCTATCCTCGACCATGTCATCAGAAAGGTGCAAGTCTATCAAATCTTGTCTAATCCTCTCATCCCAAGTCAGTTTTGGTCTACCTCTACTCCTCATTCCCTCCACACTAATGGTTTCAACTGTTCTAACTGTGGATACTGTCGGTCTCCTCCTAATATGGCCAAACCATCTCAACCTCCCTTCCCTTATCTTATCTGATATACTAGCAACCCCTAATCTTATCATAAAAACCTCATTTCTTATCTTGTCCAACCTAGTGTGTCCACACATCCACCGCAACATCCTCATCTCTGCTACCTCTAGCTTACGCGCCTGTGTCTTCTTGATAGCCCAACACTCTGTTCCATATACCATACTCGGTCTCACTGCCACCCTATAAAATTTCCCTTTTAATTTAGTTGGAAACCTCTTGTAACACAATATGCCCGTTGCGGCTCTCCACCTGCACCATCCAACCTGGATGCGGTGGGCTACATCACTATCTAGCTCCCCATCACCCTACACAAACGATCCTAAATACTTGAACTTGGTTGTTTGCGGTACCACTTGGTCCTCAATGGTAATCTAAGTTTCCTCACCGTTGGTTGTCCCACTGAAATTACAATATAGGTACTCAGTCTTAGAGCGACTAATCTTTAAACCCTTTCCTTCTAAGGCTATTCTCCACTCCTCTAACCTTGCATTTAGGCTCTGTTTACTTTCAGCAATTAACACAATATCATCCGCAAAAAGCAAACACCATGGGACTGTCTCTTGAATCAACTTTGACAACTCATCTAGGAACACCGCGAAGAGAAACGGACTCAACGCCGACCCCTGGTGCAATCATACCTCCACAGGAAAGAAATCTGTATCCCTTACGGGGGCTTGAACACTAGTTTCAGTCTTAAGATACATATCCCTAATTATGTCTATATACCTCCCAGGAACCCCTCTACTCTCTAAGCTATCCCAAATCAATTTACGTGGTACACTATCATATGCCTTTTCAAGGTCAATGAAAACCATATGTAGATCCCGCTTCTTCTCCCTGTATTTCTCCATCAATCTCCTTAGAATGTGTATCGCTTCGGTAGTCGACCGTCCTAGCATGAAACCAAACTGGTTTACCGTAACCTGGGTTTCCCTTCTAAGTCTGGCCTCGATTTAGAAACCACATTCTTACTTACATATCATGGGTATAGTTTAAAATCTTCTTGAATCAAAGATTCTTTGAAAATTAATGGGTGTGAAACAAAAGAAAGGAGTAGCATGTGACAAAGTAGAGTAAATATATATGATTTAAATTATATTTTGTAAAATACGGAGAGAAAGAGTGAATAAAAGTAAAGAAATAAAAGGAGAAAACTTGGAACTCTAATAGCTTGACATATGGACCACTAATAATCAAATCCTTACATTAATCAAAATATCAAAATCACTAAAGCATTTTTCTTTATTAAGTATGGATGCAAAATGGTTTACAAACCACATCCTTACTTCCATTTCATGGGTACAGATTAAAATCTTCTTGGATCAGAGATGAAAATTAATAGGTGTGAAACAAAAGAAAGAAAGAAGTAGCATGTGATAAAGTAGAGTGAATATAAATGATTTAAGTTATATTTTAAAAAAATGAGGCAGAAAAAGGTGAATAAAAGTAAAGAAAAAAACGGAAACCTTAGACCTCTAGCTTGACATATGGACCACTAATAATCAAGTCCTGTTAATCCAACTTACAAATGTTAATATGTGTAATGTTAATAGTGTATGCAGTGTTGTAAAAATCGCGACTAGTCGTCTAGTTACTGAGTAATTTTTCTTAAATCGTCCATTAATCGATTAGGTCCAACTAGGCCCGACTAGGTCCGACTAGACCAACCAAAAATCGACGATTGCAGCCAGATTCCAGTGAAAAAACCTGTATATTCCGGCCAAAACCTCTAAATTCCGGTCAGTTTCCAACCAAATCATATGAATTCCAACAATTAATCATGTATACTTAAATAAATGAGTTAAGTAAGATTTAAAACCTAGCTACTTAAAATATTTACCTATAAAAATGTATATATGTATACATAAAATTGAAAATTACATATAAAAAACCCGATCCGATTAATCCTGATTAATCCCGAGTAGTCGCTAGTCCCTACTTCACCAGCCGACTAGCAACTAACGAGTTCTTCAACCTTGGTGCAATGTAATGTCTACCCCAACTAGATACCTCACACTTATGAAAAAAACAATTTACTACACTCCTTAATATTACAAGCTACAAGCCTTTTGATACATACATACATACATATATAAATAATTATTATGATTCAATTTGATACCAATTGTTTAGACATCTACACATAAAATATCATTTAAGATTTATTCACATTTGAAATACTTTATATCAGTTAAGATTTATTCACATTTGAAATACTTTATATCAAATATATCTACACATAAAATATCTTTAAGATTTATTAAAATTTGATATACTTTATATCAAATATATCTATTTAGCTAAATAATAATAATAATCAACATTTGGGATTCAAATTATTCTTATTTATAATTCTAACAAATAATAATACATATAAGCTTCACAAGCTTTTACCTACAAATCGTATATAAACAAGTACTTGATAAAGTTGTTTGCTATGAACATTTAGATCATATGTCAATAGTAATATTGTTATATGTTATGTATTAGGCACATAAATCCATAACATGACTACATGTTAATCTAATTATAACATGACTAGGATTTCGAGATCAATCATTAAAATCTGATGTGCGCTTCTATTCTATGTGTTGGACCCTAAACCCGCTAATAGTCAAGTGCAATTAAATTGAGTCTAAAACGTGTAGGAACCCTAGGTCTTGCAATTACGAACCGGGTGTGAACCTTGTTCCAAATTATTGTTTTTAATCAAAGTAATCAAGTTTTTTTGCAATTGTAATCAACAAACCATTTTCGTAGTGAGCAGTAATTTGTAGGTTAATTCGACATTCTTTCAAACCAAACAAACAAAAATTATAAATTAGCAAGCTTTGTAATTTGTTCAAAATCAATAATCATCCGAATCCTGACACAGACCACAAACTCTTCGTGGTTCGACACCCTAATTGCTACTAACTATTTGTTTGAGGTAATTAGGAGTTTATAGGTGTATATTTGACCAGACCGCGACAGCCCAATCAATATTATCGAAATCAAAAGATGAATGTTGAAATTTTACAAGTCTTCTTTTCAGATTCAAAAAGTGAATTTATGCTTCGGCAAATTTCTTATGTGACAAATTAATATCAACAAAATACTATCAATAGCATCATGTTTGTTTAAAAGTTTGATTTTTAATTCAGACACATCTTTTGTCAAAGCTTCAATTTTTATTTTGATAAATTTTCTCATTTTCTTTGATTTTTTTATTTGTCTAATCCACTTTGTCTAAATCCTCAATTTCCATCACATCATCCAAGTTTTTAACACTAAAGGAATTTTCAATTTTTCCATCACTAGAATGAATCTTTTCTTGAATTATAAACAATTTCAATTACTTAATCAACAACTCTTAAGCTTTCAATACTTGATTAGGCTTGAGTTGAGAAATTTCAACACCAGATGTGTTGGCATAACTTTCTTCCTCTTCGTAGGTAGTGTCTTCAACTAACACCTCATCCAAAATCTTAATTGCATCTGAAACAGTTTGTTGTCCAACTGTCAAGAGTGGTACTGGTTCATCTTCCTCAACTTCAAACATTTTGGCTAGTATTATATTGAAATTTACCTTCTTCGACATCTTTAGAATCACCAATATTTGAAATTTCAACATTTCCCTTACTATCCAGGCTAAGCATCAGATCATCTTCAAATTCCATAATTTGTCTTCCTTTACCAGCACCTGCTGAGTCCCCCTTAGCTGACTCCCCCTAACTTTTATCACTAGGTTCACCAATCTATGTATCAGAATCTGATTGATCACCCCCAAACTAGCTAGACGGGCCCGCACCTGAAGAACCAACACCAACAAATCTATGAGAATCTCTAACATTCTTCTCCTCTTGATCAACAGATTTAGATAATAGTTCATGTACAATAAATTTAAGAGTTTCAATTCAGTCTTGTTGTGACTTTAGCATTTCTTGCTAAGCTTTAACAGTTTCTTTCAGTACTTTTACTTCAGATTGAAGTGAAAGCACCAATCGTTGCAAATCTGCATCAATATTTTGTATTAGTGACTTAGAACCACTTCAGCTTCGGTATGCATTGTAGTATGAATCGTATTATCCAGATTCAAGTCACTTAAACCTAAAAATACACTATCTTGTGAGTTTCGGTACAACTTCAGGAGTAGCAGCAGCAGCGCTAGATGAAGATATTCATGTACGCTAGATTTCAAGTTCGACTGCAGTAATTAAAACTCAAAAGTAGGTGCACTATATTATATTTTCGAGTTGGGCTATATGGAAGACAAGTGAGCTAACTTGAAGGCTCGGCTGTGCTAAATGAAAAGGGCACATAGACTAGGTGCGCTAAGTTCTACCTAGGCAGCAACACACACTCCAACAACTATTCCGGCTAGTTCCGATGGCTGGAAAATACAATATCCATTTATTTCTTGTAATTTTCAGTTTATATGAGTCAGAAAGTGTTTGTTAACATTTATTGATGATCAAGTTGAGATTTAAACAACAAATTTATATCAATCGATTCAAAAAACAGTACAATATGTCGTGATGAAGTTCTGATACAATTTGTGTCAAATATTTGATTCAAATTTGATGTAAAACAATCTTAAATTAGTTATGGAACATTCGGTTATGGTTGAATGGAGCTTCCTGCTCTGATACCACTTGTAAAACTCAGATTGATCTTTTTCACCAAAATCTTCATGAACAGAGTTATTGAACCAAGTACGAATCAATTAGATACTGAATCTCTAATTTTGACGTTTAACTTATATGCATATACGCCCCGTATAGATTTATACGAGACTTATACGTGGCGAATGGGTGTTGAAATATACTTGAGGGGTGTTCCAATAAATGTAGCCAAAACCTAAACACAATGGAATAAGATTTGGAAGTTTAATAATCACATGCCGGAAAGCAATTGTGCACATGTCATATTGAGATAAAAGCGTAAATAGAGTACTATTGTAGTATCATACCACCTTAATATCTCATTGACATATTATAATTTTTTTAATAAGTTTGAAACATGGATTAAAGGCTTTAAAATATCTCATTGACATATTATAATTTTTTTTAATAAGTTTTAAACATGGATTAAAGGCTTTAAACCGTAAACATGTTTCACCTATATTAGATATGCTATATGTATACATTAAAAAAAACTATAAATTTGCAACATAATTGTGCATATAGGTGTGTATTTAATGTTTTGGAATGTTTTCAAAAAAAAAGTTGATATTACACTTTTAACATAAATCTATTTGTCTTTTTACATTTTACCCAAAAGTTTTCATCTTTCGCAACTTAACTTCTCAACTTTTCTACTTTCAACTTTGGTCTCTCGTACTTTTCATATTTCGCAGATATTTCGTTTTACGTTTCGTTTTAAATTTTGCAAGTTAACACGGCGTACCGTGCGTGTGTGGTTCAAGATTTTACGTTACGTTTTATGCTTCGTACTAGATATGGCGAGTTAAGATGTGGTTCAACGTTTTTACGTCGTCTAATTTTTTCCCCTTTGACAGGTTCGTTACAACGTACGGGTCCTAAATCAACTTAATTATTATTTTCTATGTTTTACGTTGTAGTCTAATTTATTCGCATTAACACGTCGTAACTTCAGTATCTTTGTCGCTGGCGGTGGTGTGGTATTGATATTATTCGGCAAGGTTTTACGCCCTCGCTGCAATGCGGCGGGTGGTAAATCTAGTTGATATAAAATTAACAACTTTTGTTAAAATATATTCCAAAATAAGTATAAATAATACATTAATTTTCATTATATATATGTCACACCCCAACCGATGGCGGAAACAACGGGGCGCAGCACCAGGCGAACCAGATTGTCTCATGAGAAATTCCATAACACTATTTAAGCGACAATATTTAAACGTCAATATCCTATACTATTAACATATAATCCTCAAATAGCATTACAAAATATCAAGATTCTCATAACACAAATTCAAGTTCGATCTTCCCTAGATTTATTACAATGCGTTTCTAAAGTAAACCTAAGTCCATTTGCATCCAACTGAAATCCTCAACCTGCCACATATGTTAAAATAAAACGTCAATACAATTAAGTAAAGGTGAGCATACAGGTTTGCGTATATAATAGATATAAAAGCGTTTAGCATACACCACATGACATACGTAACAGTTGTGAACTATGTATCTACTTAGATTCAAGCAAACCAATAAACCGCGATTGATCGAGGCATGCGAACAAGCGTTCAATTCCTAAAAAGGGAAAATAAATGCGAAATAAAAATGCGAGCCTTAACAACCCCGGGCCTCCGGGTGGCGGGTCAACCTCTAGTATACTATCATGTTAAGGGTGGCGTACTAGCAATCAAGTAACACATAAAGTTCAGCAGATTTCACGTAAAGTCATGTATAAGCGGATGTCGAATAAGCATTTGAGTTATGTGATGTGTTTTGATATACGAACATATGTGACACCCAAAAGTGCGTTTAAGCGTAAAAGGTTCAAGTATACTCACAGTCGGTGCGTTTTTAAGAGAAGAACGGGATCTGAGATGAGTTGCGGAGAGCGCCGGATCAGCCTGTAAGCGAACAGAAGTGCATCAGTCTTCCGAATTGCTGAAATGATTAACGACTGAGGGAACAGTAGACAAGTTCGGGCGAACTTGTATTTAAAGGTACAAGTTCGAGCGAACTTGTATGCCTGGACTTACTGTAAGTGCAAGTTCGGGCGAACTTGTCCTTTTTAGGAAGGGTGATACAAGTTCGGGCGAACTTGTGTGAATTTTGATGAGTTTTGATGAAGTTCGATCGAACTTGGTCACCAATTGTAACAACTCCAAATTTTCGTTGTAATTTATTTATTTCCTTTTCGTGTATTGTATTTATACTTATCACTTGTATTCCGAGATTTCGATTATAAAAAGTTTATGTTAATGGAATCATGTTTTGCCGCATCTACGTCGCATTTAATCGCTTATTAATCGCTAACCCAACGCAAACACAACTAATTATGCTACTATACGAACCGAGTGTGTTATTGTTTAATAAACACTTGTGCCATGCATCGCTTATCTCATCGCATCGCAAAACGCAGTTAATGATGTGGTATTATGTTTTATGTATGTTATACTTGTTTACGTTATGGTTTAATATCGCTAAAACGCTCGCACACTCACGTAACTCGCGCTCTCTCAAATCAATGGTAATGTAACGCTTAACGCAACGCTAAAACACTTAATATAACTATCTAATACGAACCGAATCACCAAACGAACTCGTAACGCGAAATAGTCGAACAAAACTTAGCCTATAGATCAAGTTCGGCCGAACTTGTATATCACAAGTTCGCCCGAACTTGTCTGAGCCCCAATAACTCTTCAAGACTACAAGTCCGCCCGGACTTGTCCCTGAAACTCAAGAAACACACAAGTTCGCCCGAACTTGATGTTCCAGCTCACAATCTCACTTCACCTATAAATACCCAGCTTCTCTACTCATTTGAACTTGCTGCAAGTTCCCCGGAGCTTCTAAAAACTGAAACCTTTTGTGTTCTAAGTAAGATTCCACCCGTTTTCAAGCTACAACAACGTTTTACAACGATTTTGCACAAGGCTCTACCTTCATTTTCATCAAATCTCTTCTGTTTATGAAAATCTTTATCTTTTTATGCAAAAATTCTACTTTTAACTCAGATCTATGCTTAAACTTTGATTTTTACACAATATTCGGACTAAACGACGTATGTTTCGTTCACTTTGAAGTGGAACGATGCGTTGTCAAGCTAGATCTCAGATCTGGAAGCACAGGGACGAAGTCGTCATTTTCGCAAAAACTGACTAACCGTTCGAACCTTCAAGTTCGCCTGGATTAGTCCGAGTTTCTGTAAAATGGCTAAAACTCGCTCCAAAAGACCTCTCCAGCCTTGGTTTTGCTCAGTAGCCTAAGGTTGGAGGGATGGACACTCGATTTCCTCAGCAAAAGACGCGAAAACGCAAGATTTGGATGCAAAAACAGCCAAGTTCGCTCGGAAAGCATCAAGTTCGCCCAAACTTGTCACCAGATTGGCGACCAAGTTCGCCCGAACTTGATCCATTCTTCATCAGATTTACACAAGTTCGCCCGAACTTGTACCGATTTCCAAATAAATCAGACAAGTTCGCCCGAACTTGTATCACAATCACCAAATGAGACAATGTCACACCCCAACCGATGGCGGAAACATCGGGATGAGACGAAAACTAGATTGCAAGAGGCTTTATAACGCTAATTGTGTCAAGTGTTTAATAATTACCTTTTTACATAGTTCAAATCAAATAATACAAAATTTAGATCTCGACACGTAACAAGTATAATTTCATTTCATTGATAACGATTTAATACAAGATATTGAAACGAAATAAATGTTTGAAACAAATACAATACAATAAGTATTTAAAGTTTAAATGCGTTTCTAGGCAATCTACTAGATTCCATTGTCATCAAAATTCCTGCAACATGTATTAAAAGCATAGATCAATACAAAAGTGTTGGCGAGCATACAAGTTTGAAATTAATTATAAGTATAAAAGTTGGTTTTGATTGTGAAAAGTATATATTCAAGTCGATAGCACGAATGTAGACACTTGCATACATAGCTAATCAAACTTAACTACAGCATGATTTAACATGACGATATCATGAGAATACAAGTCAAAACTAATAAGCATAAACAAACTCAAGCATAACAAGTACATGTATAGACGAGTTTAAACTAACACATATAACTCACATAAGCGTAACTGATGGCACATTTGGTATTGTGAACACATTTAATTTTGTTTAAAATAAATTTTGTAATTTATATATGTTGCACCCCAAAATGCATTAAAGTGTAAAAAGGGGGTCGAGTATGCTCGCCGTTTTGCAAAGCTTCCTTTGGTGATTCCGTAAGAGTTGGAGGTTGGAGCTTCAAGCTTCCTTTAAAACACTTAGTGTTTTCTTTTAGAACTCTTAGAGTTCTCTTCCTTGCTTGGAAGATCTGAGAGAAGTAGAGAGGTTGAGAGAATAATGGTTGGAACACTTAGTGTCTTTTAGAATTCTTGATTTAGAGAGATTGAGAGAATTAGAGAGATGGAGAGAAGAATGGTGTAAAGAAAATTGTAGAAGGAGGTTGGTATTTATAGCTAGAGAAAGTGGAAAATGGTGAAATATGATTGGTTAAAAAAGGTGGAAGAGGATTGAAAAGATGATTGGCGGAGAAAGGAGGTGGAAAATGGTGAAATATGATTGGTTAAAAAAGGTGGAAGAGGATTGAAAAGATGATTGGTGGAGAAAGGATGTGCGAAAATGGTGAAATATGATTGGTTAAAGAAGGTGGAAGTGGATTGATGAGGTGGAAAAGATGATTGATATATTTCTTGGTATTTCTTGAGTATATATTATGTAATTGAGTATATAAAAAGTATAAAAGTATAATTCAAGTATTGAGGATGTGCGTATAAGTATTTATACGTATAATTGTGTCGGTTTGCGTATAAATACGTATTTAAATGATCGGTTGTGTGAATAAAAAAATACGTATAAAATATGAATTTTATTATGATTAATGCCTCGAGTTGTGAGATTGAAATTAAAATACGAATGTAAGGTTTCTAAAATTAGAATACGGATACGAACATTTTTAAAATAGAAATACGAAGATACGAGACGTTACACGAATAACGAATAACAATTAATAATATATATATATACACACACATATATTTTTATTATGTTTTAACGCTCTGAATTATAATACAAATATTTATTTTCTAAAATAAAGATGCGAAAAAAGCGAGGCGTTACAGACAAGTTCGCCCGAACCTGTCCAGTTTCTTAGGAAACTTGACAAGTTCGCCCGAACTTGTCTGCTGTTCTCTCAAACCGTAACCGTTTCAGCAATTCGGAAGACTGATGCACTTCTGTTCGCTTACATGCTGATCCGGCACTCTCCACAACTCTTCTTAGATCCCTCATCTCTCCCGAAACGCACCAACAGTGAGTATACTTGAACCCATTTATGCTTAAACGCACTTTTGGGTGTCACATATGTTCATATATCAAAACACATCACACAACTCAACTCCTATTCGCAATCCCGCTATTACATGACTATACGTGAAATCTGCTGAATTGTGTGTATTACTTGATTGCTTGTACGCCACCCTTAACATGATAGTATACGAGAGATTGACCCGCCGCCCGGGGTTGTTAAGGCTCGCATTTTCATTTCTCATTTATTTTCTCTTTTAGGATGTGAACACTTGTTTGCATGCCTCGATCAATCGCGGTTTGTTGGTTTACTTGAATCTGAGTAGATACATAATTCACAACTATTACGTATGTCATGCGGTGTATGCTAAACGCATTTATATCTATTATGTACGCAAAACCTGTATGCTCACCTTTGCTTAATTGTATTGACGTTTTATTTTAACATATGTGGCAGGTTGAGGACATTAGCTTTGGACGCTTAGATGTAGGTTTTGTTTAGAAATCATGTAATAGAAATCTAGAGGAGATCGAATCAGATGTTATGTTTAAGAGATTGTTTGAATATTGTAATGATTATTTGGGATTTTATTGTTTAATAGTATGGGATGTTAAACGTTTAGATATTATAGCTTAATAGTTGTTATGATGTCTCTTGAGAAATCTGATTCGCCTAGTGTCGCGCCCCGATGTTTCCGCCATCGGTTGGGGTGTTACAGATTGGTATCGGAGCCATAACTATAGGGAAATTTAGGTAGAAGTGCCATGTCACACCCCGACCCGCAGCAGAAAAGGTGATCGGGGCATGATTGGGTTTTCATCAAAGCTCATGACATTTATTATAACGTTTCATATTTATTATTACAATTTAAAGGGAATCATACAATCATAATTACAACATGTTCTACACATCTTTCTAGACTTCATTATTTTCTTCTAAGGCATTTCCTATGTTTTCCTTGCTTCATCCTATTCACCTGTATCATGTGTAAAAATGGTTTTTTGGATCAACAAAAAGTTGGCGAGTGAATCCTATGAAAAACATTTGAATAAGTTTATTGAATTGATTATAAAATAAAGTGCATAACCACATATGAGTAAATATAGATGTAAACTTATTCTCAAAACACTTAATATTAAATAATGCACACACATACAATAATAGATTGTTTTGAGGCAGCGTTGCTCAACTCGTCTCCCACGAGGAACTGATGGGCCTAATGAATGAGTTTTGAGGCACGCGTTGTTCAACTCGTCTCCCACGAGGAACTGATGGGCCTAACAAATAATTTGCATACAACTTGACAATATGTAATACATAACTACAAACAATATTTACATTCTAAGTTTAGATCATAATATGGTATAGCACGAGTTTGAATTAACGATTAAGTTTAAGCGACACATGATACACCCCAAAACGTGTAATAAAAAGGGGAGTTGTAAGATTCACTCACAGTGGTTGCGTTTCTTGGATTGATAATGAATGCGCACGAAATTGGATTTAACCACGAGAGAAACTAACCTAGATAATAACATAACGGTTCGGTAAATAAGCGGATTTTATTAATCAATTTTAGTAGGATTTTTGGATATATTTTTGTGAGTTTAAGGCTATTTTCTAACTTTAAAAATGTTATTTTTAAGTATTTTTAATTGATTTTTAATTTAAATAAATAAATAAAAATAATAAAAAAAATGTTGATTTTTGACCATTGACCGTTGACTTGTTGACCGTTGACCGGTTCGGTCGGTTATATGTGTGCGCTGGGTGAGACTCGAACCCGTGACCTCCCGTACGCGTGCACGCAGCTCTACCAACTGAGCTACGTGTCTAACCCGAAATATTTCTGTTTTTAATTATATTTATACACTAATTAAATTAATCCGAAAATCATTCATTTTAAAAAGGATTTAATGTATCGACTCGGTGCTCTCCACAGGTCTCGAACCCGGGACCTGTGGTTTAGTTTGGCACACAGTCCACCGCTGGACTGTGTGTCTAACTTGGTAAATATTCTGGTTTTTATTATATTTAACATCTTACTGTTGTGGATCCGTTTCAGTTAAAAAAAGGACATTTTATTACTGCGAAGGTGCGTGTGTCAAGGATCGAACTCGGGACGTATGCGTATTGTTTGCACACAGTCCACCGCTGGACTGTGTGTCTAACCCGTTTATAATACCGATTTTAATTAATCTTATAACTTAAGCGACTTCGTCTTCTTCGTTCAAAACACAGACAATGATTAACCTTGCTATTATTTGTTAAATTAATTTAACGAACTTATAAACAATTGCAATGTATTGAACAGAAAAGGGTTTGGGGAATGATTGTACCGAACTGATCGTCTTCTTCAGAAATCCGGCTAAGACCGTCGGCTCTGTTTTGGGAACTCCTTCTGTTCGGATTCAATAATCAGTTTGGATGAATTAGATGTGAAATTGAACTACTGAGTAACGATTATCAGTAGGTTTGAATGATCATACCGGTTAACAGCGAGATTCTGGAACTTTCAGAAGTTTTCTGGCCAAAACAGAAAATCCGGCAACGTCGTCTGAAATAGATTCTGATGGTTGGATTGAAGTTAGTAACATTCTATCAACGGATTGAGACAGAAAAAGTCGAGGTATTTACCGTGTAGATGAAATCTCGGTTTTCCGGCGACTTGCAGAGATTTTCCGGCGAGTGAAATTACGTCGAGAATTGGTGTGATTGTGAGCGAAAAGGTTATCAGAGGTTAGAGGGTGTATTTGTAGGGAAGAACATCGACGAGTTTGATCTGATTACCGTCTTGATTCGTTGGTCAAAATTTTCCGGCGGTTATGACTAATGTCGCGGACTGGACATCGGTTATAACCGATGTCGTTGTTAATACTTACGTTAAGTCAAAGGTAACCGACGATGATTGGCGAAATCGTCGGATTTTCCGGCGTCAGCGGATTTGGGCGCGCTGTATAACTGGGTTTGATTTTCAGATTTATTTTATGTATTAATTGTTTCAATAAGTACAAAAATCACAAGTGGCGGAGCGGTTGGAAGGATGGGAGTTAAGGCTTTGCTTCTGGTTGACCCGGCTGACCCGGGTTCGAATCCCGGCAGCCTTGTTTTATTTTTATTTCACTATTTTTAATACATTTTCAAATATAAATTTTATATTCTAATATACTTATTTATTATGTATCGTTTAAAATTAATTTGAGTATACGCAACTAAATTTTTAACTGGTTGTTCGGTTAATAAACGAAGCGGGTTTGGTTAACCCGGTTTTTTTACGGATGTTACAGTATCCCCTACTTTTAGAAATTTCGTCCCGAAATTTAAGTAGTGGCATGTTTGACTCAAAAGGATGGTGTTTAATTTGACAGTTACATACTTAGAAGAGAGTAAGAGTTTAAATGTTTGTTTGAGGCGGTAACGTTCCTTGTAAGGGTGGAGTACCCTGCTTCAGGAATCGCTTTTTGATGCCTATGATAATGAATATTGATAAACAGAGTTGATTGACTAAATATGATTTCATGCGCAAGAGTTTTGGTATGTTTGGAAAGATAAGGTTATATCCTAAAACAAAACTTCTACTACTAAAACCTACATGGAACTTTTCATAACCGCCTGACAATGCCTCTGATCCTTTGGCAAGAATACTTATATATAGGAAGTACCAGCGGCGTATCCACCATATTCTTGTCAAATTTTCATTGGTTTTATCAGTAAGTTATGATTAGTTCTATGATGTGACTCTAGAACATAAATAAACACAACAACCAATGTCTGAGTCCTAATTCTGATAGTATACATGTTTGAATGGTGACACAATCCAATTTCTTTAAATGATGAGATGATATGAATGCTAAATCAGTGAGTATAAAACAAACTTCAACCAAGACATTACTAAATCCTACATGGAACTTCTCATAACCGCCTGACAATGCCTCTGATCCTTTGACAAGAATACTTATATATAGGAAGTACCAGCGGCGTATCCACCATATTCTTGTCAAATTTTCATTGGTTTTATCAGTAAGTTATGATTGGTTCTATGATGTGACTCTAAAACATAAACAAACACAACCACAAATGCTTGAGTCTTAATTCTGATAGAATACATGTTTGAATGGTGACACAATCCAATTTCTTTAAATGATGAGATGATACGAATGCTAAATCAGTAAGTATAAAACAAACTTCAACCAAGACATTACTAAATCCTACATGGAACTTCTCATAACCGCCTGACAATGCCTCTGATCCTTTGACAAGAATACTTATATATAGGAAGTACCAGCGGCGTATCCACCATATTCTTGTCAAATTTTCATTGGCTTTATCCGTAAGTTATGATTAGTTCTATGTGACTCTAAAACATAAACAAACACAATCAACCAAAGCTTGAGTCTTAATTCTGATAGTATACATGTTTGAATAATGTCAGTACCTCTCTCGTTTGTTATGATGGAGAGGTTAGTCTATGTAGAAGTGAGACATAACCCAACTTCTTTAAATGTTGAGATTGAAATACGTTGAGATGTATGATGATATGAATGTTAAATCAATGAGTATAAAACAAAACTGAAATAGTAATTCGCATTAAGATTCTTGGATAAATTTCCAATTTATAATTGAAATGCGTGAAAGTTGAGATAACATAAAGAAAAACATAAAAATGAAGCGGTTGGAGTTGAATCTTGATTTTTGGTGAAGGAGACTAGTTGGGTGGTTCGTTTGGGCCGTCATTATCTTCAATAAGATTGGAGTTGATGTTGAAAACTCTTCCTCTTGCTGGTGGCCTAGTGGTTGGGTTTTCTTGATTTGCTTGGTTAACTGGATTTGATTGAGCTTGAGCGTTTATGATGTTAACCAATCGAGGGCACGTGTTTCTAAAGTGGGTAGGGTCGCCACAATTAAAACAAACTCGAACATATGGGAACATGGGGTATTGGGGTTGTTGATAGGTTTGGATCATGTTTTGAGTAGGGGGAGAGATTTGGTTTTGAGAGGTGCGGCAAGCCTTGCTCAAATGACCATAGCGTCCACAATTCGCACATAGTCGACAAGGTAAGGTAGATGGATGGTGATAAAAATAGGTGTTACATCGAGGGTGAGGTCCAAGGTATGGTTTCTTATTTGGGTAAGTTGAGTTGGGTGCTACTTGAGTGATTGGGATAGCTTGGAGGGGTATGGCTTGTGAAATTGGTTGGTTGCGTTGGGTGACAGCGAAAAGTTGCCCATCTCGTTTTCTCTTAGAAATGGGTTGAGAAGGGGATTCGGTTTGGGTGGAGTTTGAGGTTTCAGTCGATGCTTTATCCTTCTTCTTCTCCTCCTTGAAGTCTTTATTCCGTATGCGGTTCTCGGTGAGCTCTGTAGCTAACTCCATTGCTGCTTCCAAAGTTGCAGGTGTGATACTTATTACAGAGTCTTGAATTTTTGAAGGAAGACCTCGAATGCAGTGCTCGATCAAACGGTAAAGAGGAGTGAACAAGTTGGGAATCATTTGATTTAACTCGAGGAATCTCTTGTTGTACGTGGTGTGGTCGCCTTCCTTTTGTTTCAACGAATAGAACTCATCCTCTAATTTCTTGATTTCGCTCCTTGGGCAAAACCGTCTTGTCATGATTTCCTTCAACTCTTCCCAAGTCAAAGTCATAGCATCTTCAATACCTCGTTTGGCCTTCTCTGTATTCCACCAAGTAAGTGCTATTCCAAATAAACGACCAGTAGCATATCGCACTTTGCAATCATCGGGGCAATCGCAATTTAGAAAAGTGTTCTCCATTTCTTCAAACCAATGGAGGAGAGCGGTGACACCTTCAGTCCCTTCGTATTTTGGAGGGTCGCAGGATTTGAAATGCTTGTAGGTGCATTTAGTGGTATTTGGGGGAGGGTTGATAACATTTTGATCTTCTTGGTTGACGGGATTAGCGGTAAGGGCTTGTTGGACTTGAACTACAATGTTGGGTATTACGACAGCCATTTGTTGAGCGATTTGGGCAGCCATGCGCTCGCGGGCTTTTCCTGATCTCATCTTCCTACGAGCGAGGCTAGAAGACATCTACAAGGAATACATATCAAGAGTATGAGTTATGTTTTTGGGAACATGTGTCGTATTTAGGAATGAACATTCATAAAATAAATATAGCATAATAAATCTACTACATTCATAGGATGTCTTGGGCTTTGCTCGTAAATGGGCCTTGCATGCCGCCATACTTCACCTTCGTAATCATGTGGGCCCCCATGATTACCGGGTTTTTCATACGGTTCGCATGTGTTAGCCTGGTTACGTACACTAAAACCCGGAGAAAATCGAGAAATAAGTATGTAACGTATGATATTCGGAATGTATCCAGGTGTGGACACGGTGACACCTCAAAGTGGGGTTAGTTCGAACGACGTTTGGTGTGGCATGCTTTGGCCTAATAGGTCCTTCGTACTCTCATCGTTAGTCCCCAGGTAGGCAAACTGGTCCGTTATTTTGGATTTATACGAATGCCAACCTAGACAGGACGTTCCGACTACCGGTACTTGTACCCTTACAGTTACTACATGCCCGTCGCAGAACTCACTTTGATGAGATTTGAAAAATGAAAAATGCGACAAAATCTTGAATAACGGAAATAGGAAGATGAATTGAATATGTGAACATTGAAATATGTATGATGAATATGTATGTAAGTATGTATGTTTGACTGTAAGTATAATTCACTATGAATCACAAAATGTAATATTGGAAGTGTTAGCATGCATTTGTGTATGTAATAAATATGAAAGAAATAAACATCATGAGTTTGCATGTAACCACATAAACAATTAAAATCTAATCAACTATAGTATAGGCTCTAAGGGTCTAATAACCTATCCTATATCCCTATAGTCAAAAGCTCTGATACCAATCTGTCACACCCCGACCCGCAGCGGAAAAGGTGATCGGGGCATGATTGGGTTTTCATCAAAGCTCATGACATTTATTATAACGTTTCATATTTATTATTACAATTTAAAGGGAATCATATAATCATAATTACAACATGTTCTACACATCTTTCTAGACTTCATTATTTTCTTCTAAGGCATTTCCTATGTTTTCCTTGCTTCATCCTATTCACCTGTATCATGTGTAAAAATGGTTTTTTGGATCAACAAAAAGTTGGCGAGTGAATCCTATGAAAAACATTTGAATAAGTTTATTGAATTGATTATAAAATAAAGTGCATAACCACATATGAGTAAATATAGATGTAAACTTATTCTCAAAACACTTAATATTAAATAATGCACACACATACAATAATAGATTGTTTTGAGGCACGCGTTGCTCAACTCGTCTCCCACGAGGAACTGATGGGCCTAATGAATGAGTTTTGAGGCACGCGTTGTTCAACTCGTCTCCCACGAGGAACTGATGAGCCTAACAAATAATTTGCATACAACTTGACAATATGTAATACATAACTACAAACAATATTTACATTCTAAGTTTAGATCATAATATGGTATAGCACGAGTTTGAATTAACGATTAAGTTTAAGCGACACATGATACACCCCAAAACGTGTAATAAAAAGGGGAGTTGTAAGATTCACTCACAGTGGTTGCGTTTCTTGGATTGATAATGAATGCGCACGAAATTGGATTTAACCACGAGAGAAACTAACCTAGATAATAACATAACGGTTCGGTAAATAAGCGGATTTTATTAATCAATTTTAGTAGGATTTTTGGATATATTTTTGTGAGTTTAAGGCTATTTTCTAACTTTAAAAATGTTATTTTTAAGTATTTTTAATTGATTTTTAATTTAAATAAATAAATAAAAATAATAAAAAAAATGTTGATTTTTGACCATTGACCGTTGACTTGTTGACCGTTGACCGGTTCGGTCGGTTATATGTGTGCGCTGGGTGAGACTCGAACCCGTGACCTCCCGTACGCGTGCACGCAGCTCTACCAACTGAGCTACGTGTCTAACCCGAAATATTTCTGTTTTTAATTATATTTATACACTAATTAAATTAATCCGAAAATCATTCATTTTAAAAATGATTTAATGTATCGACTCGGTGCTCTCCACAGGTCTCGAACCCGGGACCTGTGGTTTAGTTTGGCACACAGTCCACCGCTAGACTGTGTGTCTAACTTGGTAAATATTCTGGTTTTTATTATATTTAACATCTTACTGTTGTGGATCCGTTTCAGTTAAAAAAAAGGACATTTTATTACTGCGAAGGTGCGTGTGTCAAGGATCGAACTCGGGACGTATGCGTATTGTTTGCACACAGTCCACCGCTGAACTGTGTGTCTAACCCGTTTATAATACCGATTTTAATTAATCTTATAACTTAAGCGACTTCGTCTTCTTCGTTCAAAACACAGACAATGATTAACCTTGCTGTTATTTGTTAAATTAATTTAACGAACTTATAAACAATTGCAATGTATTGAACAGAAAAGGGTTTGGGGAATGATTGTACCGAACTGATCGTCTTCTTCAGAAATCCGGCTAAGACCGTCGGCTCTGTTTTGGGAACTCCTTCTGTTCGGATTCAATAATCAGTTTGGATGAATTAGATGTGAAATTGAACTACTGAGTAACGATTATCAGTAGGTTTGAATGATCATACCGGTTAACAGCGAGATTCTGGAACTTTCAGAAGTTTTCCGGCCAAAACAGAAAATCCGGCAACGTCGTCTGAAATAGATTCTGATGGTTGGATTGAAGTTAGTAACATTCTATCAACGGATTGAGACAGAAAAAGTCGAGGTATTTACCGTGTAGATGAAATCTCGGTTTTCCGGCGACTTGCAGAGATTTTCCGGCGAGTGAAATTACGTCGAGAATTGGTGTGATTGTGAGCGAAAAGGTTATCAGAGGTTAGAGGGTGTATTTGTAGGGAAGAACATCGACGAGTTTGATCTGATTACCGTCTTGATTCGTTGGTCAAAATTTTCCGGCGGTTATGACTAATGTCGCGGACTGGACATCGGTTATAACCGATGTCGTTGTTAATACTTACGTTAAGTCAAAGGTAACCGACGATGATTGGCGAAATCGTCGGATTTTCCGGCGTCAGCGGATTTGGGCGCGCTGTATAACTGGGTTTGATTTTCAGATTTATTTTATGTATTAATTGTTTCAATAAGTAAACAAAAATCACAAGTGGCGGAGCGGTTGGAAGGATGGGAGTTAAGGCTTTGCTTCTGGTTGACCCGGCTGACCCGGGTTCGAATCCCGGCAGCCTTGTTTTATTTTTATTTCACTATTTTTAATACATTTTCATATATAAATTTTATATTCTAATATACTTATTTATTATGTATCGTTTAAAATTAATTTGAGTATACGCAACTAAATTTTTAACTGGTTGTTCGGTTAATAAACGAAGCGGGTTTGGTTAACCCGGTTTTTTGACGGATGTTACATGCCATGTTTGCCTTAGACTATTGTTAGGATACCGAATTAGACCGTTACGCATCGATTAACGCCGAAAACTCATACGAACAGACAAGTCCACCCGAACTTGGGGGACAAGTTCGCTCGAAATTGATCAAGTTCGCCCGGACTTGACCAAGTTCGCCCGGACTTGACCAAGTTCGCTCGAACTTATCTGTCCTTTCAACAACAACAAGTTCGCTTGGGATTAGATAAGTCCGCTCGAACTTGACATCAGGGTGATGCCAAGTTCGCCCGAACTTGACCAAATCCTTCGACACGAACTTCTAAACATTGCTTTTCCTAATGCAACAACAACACACGCTGAAGAACGCTCATATCACACAAAACGAATGATCAAGTCGAGAATAGGTGTGAAAACCAAGAACTCTCGATGAGAACGTTCACTCCGTGCATTCTTTCACGCACAAGATACCTTCGTTGAGTTGGGAGTGATATCCAAACCTCGACGATAATCTCCTCTCTATCTAGTGGAACTCCCGATTTGATCGGTGAGCATAACCACAACTAGGAATGATGTTGTTAAGTTAGGGGTGAAACCCGCAGCTTAATAACTAGTTCCACTCCTCGATTTTCAATCTCACCAAAGTCTTGATTATTTCGATGACTCGGAACACGACGTAACTGGAAGGATAAATGCCTTTAAACGTTGTACGGCGAGAGCATTTGTCTATTAGGCCAAATCGTGTGTCCGAACTCAGAGAATCTTCTAATCACTTTGGGTAGTCGCTGTCTCAAAACCCAGGACGCTCCCAATTGATTTAAGCCTATAATCGTCGATTTTACGCATCATCGAATTTATTTATTATTTATATGTTTAAATTTATGTATTTTTACGTTTATTCGATTTCTCGATTTATCGCTCTTATGCTCCAGCGATATATGCACTACTCGCACAACTCTCGTAATCTAAAATGCTAATTAATTCACTAACCAAAATAATCGCTCAACTCGCCTACGCTCATGAGGACACGTGTGCATCATACGCAGCTCTACTCGCTATATACGCTATTATATCGCATCTCGTACGCCCTACGCGTGATTTAGTTTGAAGATGAATACGTGCAAAATATGTGCTTATGTGCCTACGTGCTTATGCGGATACGTGTCTATGTGTATATGCTTAACTGTATAATAATAATAATAATAATAATAATAATAATAATAATAATAATAATAATAATAATAATAATAATAATAATAATAATAATAATAATAATAATAATAATAAACAACTTTTTGAACATAAACCTATCATAATCAAATCTCATCCAATTGAATCCTTTGTGTAGATGTCTTCTGTGGGATCTCACACCAGGAGAAACATCCAGCGCAACAACGCTGATAAGCGCATCGCTTCTCTGGTAGCCAAGCAAATGGCTAAAGTTATTCCCCAAATCGTCAGCGAGATCCATGCCGCCAGCAGCAATTCATCAGTAGATTCCAAAGCCGACACGCCCAAGACTTCTTTTACCTTTAAGCAGTTCAAAGCTTGTGGACCCCTTACTTTCTCAGGCACTGAAGGACCAAGTGCCGTGTTCCACTGGTTTGATGCAATCGAAGTCACATTTCGCCAGAGTGGGTGTCCCGAACCCCTTCGCACTATTAACGCTACCGGCGTTTTCCAGTCTAGGGCTCTTGACTGGTGCACTGGGAGCATAACAAGAGGGGAAACGATGAAGCCTAGGGACTCACCTGGGAGGAACTTAAAGCAATCATGATCAAGGAATTTTGTCCCCCTATGAGATCCAGAAGCTGGAAAACGAGTTTTAGGGAATTAAGCAAGACGGACCCAACAATGCTGGTCTAACAACTCGTTTCAAACAGCTGAGCGTTATCTGTCCCGGTCAAGTGGACACGACCGAGAAAGTAATCAAGAAGTACCTCAACGCTCTGCCCGACTACGTCGCTGACTTCGTTCAAGCAGCACGCCCTGCTACTATTGAGGAGACCTACCAGCTAGCCGCAGAGATCAATGACAAGCGGGTTCAGTCTGGTTATTTCAAGAACAGCAAGGTCGCAAATCAGGCCATCACCGAATCAGCAACTCGTACCGATCAGTCTCGAGAATCAAAGAACAGTCGCCATGGTCGCAAAAGGGAAAACCCGAGTAAGAACTTTGCCCTTACCGCTCCGCAAAACCCTCAGCCACTTCAGTCTGCAGCACCAAACGCACCGTCGGCAACGCGTGCGTATACTTGCCCTCATCCTTTGTGCTCAAAATGCACTTATCACCATGTGGTTGGAGGCAATTGTCGTTTCTGCACCAACTGCAAACATCTACGGCCACTTTACTGTCAGTTGCCGTTCAGGCCCTCGCCAGCCAGCTCCTCAAGCCCCAGCAGCACCAGCTCTACCAGCTCCCCCTTGCACTCCTCAGGCTAATCAGCAGCAGTACCAGCAGCAAGCGCCAGCCCTAAAGGCCGTGCTTGCTACACATGTGGGGACCCAAACCACTTCAGTAACGTCTGCCCAAACCGAGCTGTCAAACAAGAGCCGCAGCAACAGCAGCCTCAGCCTCAGCAACAGCCACCACCACAGCCTCAGCAACAACCACAGGCTGCGCGTGGACGAGCCTTTAACCTCAATCATCGCCAGGCTCAGAACGACAATAATGTTGTCAACGGTATGTTCCTTGTCAATGGTATTTATCCTTCATGTTTATTTGATACTGGTGCCGATAATTGTTTTGTATCGTTAGAATTCGAAAAGGTTTTAAAATGTAAAACGCTAAACTCCCAAAGACTTTCGATATGGAAGTCGCCACCAGAAAAACCGTTACCGTCACCTCTGTCCTGCGTGGTTGTACCCTTGATCTCAACAACCATGTCTTCTCGATCAATCTCACACCTATGCAGTTAGGTAGCTTCGACATCATAGTAGGCATGGATTTTCTTCGTGAGAATCATGCTGAAGTTGTTTGCTTCGATAAAATGATTCGCTTTCCTCTCCCTAACGGTGATCAACTCCATGTTTATGGTGAAACTCCTTCAAAGAAGTTGATGCTTATGTCATGTACTCAAGCGAGCAAGCATCTGCGAAAGCAATGCGTTGCCTTTCTAGCCCACATCATGAACCCGGAGAAAGAAAAGAAAACCGGAAGGATGTACCCGTTGTTTGTAAAATTTCCCAAAGTTTTTCCCGACGATTTACCCGGTTTACCCCCTACTCGAGATGTTGAATTCCGTATCGATTCTCGGTGCTACTCCCGTTGCAAAAGCTCCTTATCGTCTCACACCATCCGAAATGCGCGAGCTATCCAGCCAACTTCAAGAGCTTCTTGATAAAGGCTTCATACGCCCGAGCACTTCGCCATGGGGCGCACCCGTTCTTTTTGTGAAAAAAGAAAGATGGGACATTCCGAATGTGCATTGATTATCGTGAATTTAACAAACTCACGATAAAGAACCGCTACCCTCTTCCTCGAATCGACGACTTATTTGATCAGCTTCAAGGTGCTATTGTTTTTCTAAGATCGATTTTTACTTCGGTTATCATCAGTTGCATGTACTCGAAGAAGACATTCTGAAAACCGCCTTTCGTACCCGTTTTGGCCATTTCGAATTCGTGGTCATGCCTTTTGGTCTCACAAATGCACCCGGTTTTCATGGATTTGATGAATCGGTTGTGTAAAGCTTTCCTGGATTGTTTCGTCATTATGTTTATCGATGACATCCTTATCTACTCGAAGTCGAGAGACGAACACTCGCGCCATCTCCGTTTAGTCCTCGAACTTCTCCAAGGTTAATTGCCTTTATGCTAAGTTCTCAAAATGTGAATTCTGGCTCGAAGAAGTCCAATTTCTCGGCCACATTGTTAATAGTCAAGGAATTCACGTCGACCCTACAAAGATTGAAGTTGTCAAGAGTTGGATTACACGAAGAATGCTTCCGAAATCCGTTCATTTCTTGGATTGGCGAGTTACTACGTCGACTCATCGCCGACTTCTCAAAAATCACCGTTCCGCTTACCGCATTAACTCATAAAGACAAGCCTTTCGTTTGGGATTCCAAACAAGAGGAAGCTTTTCAAAATCTCAAGCATATGCTATGCAATGCTCCTGTACTCGCTCTTCCCGATGGAAACGACGATTTTGTTGTTTATTACGATGCCTCAAATCTTGGTCTTGGTTGTGTTTCATGCAACGAGACAAGGTTATCGCATATGCATCTGACAAATCAAGATCCACGAGAAGAACTACACGACCCACGATCTCGAACTCGGTGTAGTGGTTTTTGCATTGAAGATATGGCGATACTACCTTTACCGTACTAAGTGTACGGTCTTCACCGACCATAAGAGCTTACAACCTATCTTCAATCAAAAGGAACTGAATATGCGCCAACGCCGATGAGTTGAACTTTTCAACGACTACGATTGTGAGATACGCTACCATCCTGGCAAGGCAAAACGTTGTAGCCGATGCTCTAAGTCGACGAAGCTATGTGTATAGTGTTCGTGACTCTCAAGCTTTGAATGATCTCGAAATCATGATTGCTCTGCTCAGTTCACTTATTTTAACGAGAATACCCTGGAGGAAGAAATGAAATGTGGTGCCGAAACTCAACTCGTTGTTAAACACAATGGTATTTATTACTTTCTTGATCGCATTTGGCCGAAGCTCATAAATCCCGATACTCCATTCATCCTGGAGCCGACAAGATGTACCAGGACCTTCGTCCTAAGTACTGGTGGCCGGGCATGAAAAAGGATATCGTCGTGTACGTTTCAAAGTGCTTAACTTGTTCGAAGGTTAAAGCTGAACATCAAAGGCCCTCTGGCTTGCTCGAACAACCCGAAATCCCGATGTGGAAGTGGGAGACTATAGCTATGGACTTTATTACGAAACTTCCTCGCACCTCCTCTGTCACGATAGCATTTGGGTTATCGTTGATCGTTATACCAAATCTGTGCACTTTATTGCTATACGAGAAGACTTTAAGGTAGAATGATTAGCACGAATCTATACCGACGAAGTGATATGTCGACACAGGACGCCTTGTGACATCATCTCTGACCATCGACGGTCGCTTTACCTCATGTCTCTGGGAGATTTTTCAATCCGCTCTCGGTACTACTCTTAATCTCGGTACCGCTTTTCATCCTCAAACCGACGGTCAGACTGAGCGCACGATCCGTACCCTCAAAGACATGCTTCTGCGTGCATCATAGATTTCAGTGGTAATTGGGATACACATTTGCTTTAATTGAATTCTCGTACAATAATAGTTATCACACCAGGATTCAAATGGCTCCTTTTGAGGCGTTGTATGGAAGAAAATGTCGATCGCCTATTGCATGGCACGAGATCGGCGAAGCACAAATCACCGATCCCGAGCTGATTCAAGAAACGACAGACAAAATCCTCCAAATCAGAGACAATCTCTTGAAAGCTCGGAGTCGTCGAAAGAGTTATGCCGATAAACGCCGCAAGCCCCTACAGTTCAAAGTGGGAGATCACGTGCTCTTAAAGGTTGCACTTTGGAAAGGAGTGATCCGCTTCGGGAAGAAAGGAAATCTAGCGCCACGATATGTAGGTCCCTTTAATCGGCAAAGTAGCCTACCGACTCGAACTACCGGCGGAACTTAACAACTAGCCGAAGAAAATCTCCACGTCCCCCTCGAGGACTTGCAAATAAACGAGACTCTGCATTTCGTGGAAAAGCCTGTCGAAATCATGGACCGAGAAACCAAGAAATTACGACGCTCTCGCATCCCTATCGTGAGGTCCAATGGGAGGCAAACGCGGTGCCGAGTTCACTTGGGAATAGGAAAGTGACATGAATGCTAAATATCCGCACCTCTTTGTTACGGCCACTACTTAAATTTCGGGACGAAATTTCCTAAAGTAGGGGAGACTTTAACAACTCCAAATTTTCGTTTAATTTATTTATTTCCTTTTCGTGTATTGTATTTATACTTATCACTTGTACTCCGAGATTTGGATTTTGAAAAGTTTGTGTTAATGGAATCATGTTTGTCGCATCTACATCGCATTTAATCGCTAACCCAACGCAAACACAACTAATTATGCTACTATACGAGCGAGTGTGTTATTGTTTAATAAACACTTGTGCCATCGCATCGCTTATCTCATCGCATCGCAAAACGCAATTGGATGTGGTATTACGTTTTATGTATGTTATACTTGTTTACGTTATGGTTTAATATCGCTAAAACGCTCGCACCCTCACGTAACTCGCTCTCTCTCAAATCAATGGTAATGTAATGCTTAACCAATGCTAAAACGCTTAATATAACTATCTAATACGAACCGAATCGCCAAACGAACTCGTAACGCGAAATAATCTAACAAAACTTAGCCCATAGGTCAAGTTCGGCCGAACTTGTATATCACAAGTTCGCCCGAACTTGTCTGAGCCCCAATAACTCTTCAAGACTACAAGTCCGCCCGGACTTGTCCTAAACTCAAGAAACACACAAGTTCACTCGAACCTGTAACAAGTTCGCCCGAACTTGATACAAGTTCACCCGAACTTGATACAAGTTCGCCCGAACTTGATGTTCCATTTCACAATCTCACTTCACCTATAAATACCCAGCTTCTCCTCTCATTTGAACTTGATGCAGGTTCGCCCGGAGCTTCCCAAAAACCAAAACCTTTTGTGTTCTAAGTAAGATTCCACCCGTTTTCAAGCTACAACAAAGTTTTACAAAGATTTTGCACAAGGCTCTGCCTTCGTTTTCATCAAAGCTCTTATGTTTACGAAAATCTTCATCTTTTTATGCAAAAATTATACTTTTCACTCAGATCTATGCTTAGATCTGAGTAAAATCTTTATAACATTGATTTTTACACAATATTCGGACTAAACGACGTATTTTTCGTTCACTTTGAAGTGGAACGGGGCGTTGTCAAGCTAGATCTCAGATCCGGAAGCACAGGGATGAAGTCGTCACTTTGCACAAACTGGACTAAACCGTTCGAAGCTTCAAGTTCGCCTGGATTAGTCCGAGTTTCTGTAAAATGGCTCTTCAACCTTGGTTTTGCTCGGTAGCCTAAGGTTGGAGGGATGGACACTCGATTTCCTCAGCACACGACGTGAAAACGCAAGATTTGGATGCCAAAACAGCCAAGTTCGCTCGGAAAGCTTCAAGTTCGCCTGAACTTGTCACCAGATTGACGACCAAGTTCGCTCGAACTTGATCCATTCTTCATCAGATTTACACAAGTTCGCCCGAACTTGTACTGATTTCCAAAGAAATCAGACAAGTTCGCCCGAACTTGTCTCACCACTTACCAAATGAGACAAGTTCGCCCGAACCTGTCCATTTTCTCAGGAAACTTGACAAGTTCGCCCGAACTTGTCTGCTGTTCTCTCAAACCATAACCATTTCAGCAATTCGGAAGACTGATGCATTTCTGTTCGCTTACAGGCTGATCCGGCACTCTCCGCAACTCTTCTCAGATCCCTCATCTCTCCCAAAACGCACCAACAGTGAGTATACTTGAACCCCTTTACGCTTAAACGCACTTTTGGGTGTCACATATGTTCGTATATCAAAACACATCACACAACTCAACTCTTATTCGCAATCCCGCTATTACATGACTATACGTGAAATTTACTGAATTTGTGTGTATTACTTGATTGCTTGTACGCCACCCTTAACATGATAGTATACTAGAGGTTGACCCACCACCCGGAGGCCCGGGGTTGTTAAGGCTCGCATATTTGTCTCATTTATTTTCTCTTTTAGGATGTGAACACTTGTTTGCATCCCTCGATCAATCGCTGTTTGTTGGTTTACTTGAATCTGAGTAGTTACATAATTCACAACTATTACGTATGTCATGCGGTGTATGCGAAACGCTTTTATATCTATTATGTACGCAAAACCTGTATGCTCACCTTTACTTAATTGTATTGACGTTTTATTTTAACATATGTGGCAGGTTGAGGACATTAGCTTTGGACGCTTAGATTTAGGTTTTGTTTAGAAATCATGTAATAGAAATCTAGGGGAGATCGAATCGGATGTTATGTTTAAGAGATTGTTTGAATATTGTAATGATTATTTGGGATTTTATTGTTTAATAATATGGGATGTTAAACGTTTAGATATTATCGCTTAATAGTTGTTATGATGTCTCTTGAGCAATCTGATTCGCCTAGTGCCGCGCCCCGATGTTTCCGCCATCGGTTGGGGTGTTACACCAATCTGCTGACTAGTTCGGGCGAACTTGCTACTTTCCGAGCGAACTTGACTGTTTTGGCATCCAAATCGTGTGTTTTCGCGTCGTTTGCTGAGGAAATCGAGTGTCCATCCCTCCAATCTTAGGTTATTGAACAAAACCAAGGCTGGAGAGGTCTTTTGGAGCGAGTTTTAGCCATTTTACATAAACTCGGACTAATCCGGGCGAACTTGGAGGGTTGAACGGTTTAGTCCAGTTTGTGCAAAGTGACGACTTCGTCCTTGTGCTTCCGGATCTGAGATCTAGCTTGACAACACCTCGTTCCACTTCAAAGTGAACGAAACATCGTCGTTCCGAATATTGTGTAAAAATCGATGTTTGAAAGGTTTTACTCAGATCTAAGCATAGATCTGACTGAAAAACAGAAGTTTTGCATAAAAAGATGAAGATTTTTGTAAATATAATAGATTTGATGAAAACGAAGGCAAAGCCTTGTGCAAAATCATTGTAAAACGTTGTTGTAGCTTGAAAACGAGTGGAATCTTACTTAGAACACAAGAGGTTTTGGTTTTGGGGAGCTTCGGGCGAACTTGCAGCAAATTCAAAAGAGAAGAGGAGCTGGGAATTTATAGGTGAGGTGAAATAATGGGCTGAAACATCAAGTTCGGGCAAACTTGTATCAAGTTAGAGCGAACTTGCTACAAGTTCGGGCGAACTTAATTTCTTGTGAGTTGGGAGACAAGCCCGGCGGACTTGTTGGATTTGAAGAATTATAAAGGCTTTGACAAGTTCGGGCGAACTTGTGGTTCACAAGTTCGGCCGAACTTGACCTATTGGCCAAGTTTTGTTCGATTATTTCGCGTTAAGAGTTTGTTTGGCGATTCGGTTCGTATTAGATAGTTATATTAAGCGTTTTAGCGAAGCGTTAAGCGTTATATTACTATTGATTTGGGAAAGATCGAGTTACGTGCGCGTGCGAGCGTTTGAGCGATGTTTAAACCATAACATAAATAATTATACCACACATAAAACATAATTCCACATAATTAACTGTGTTTGGGATGCGATGGCACAAGTTTTTATTAAACAATAACACACTCGGCTCGTATAGTAGCATAACTACTTGTGATTGCGTTGAATTAGCGATTAATAAGCGATTAAATGCGATATAGATGTGACAAAATGTAATTCATTAACATAAATTTTCATAATACAAATCTCGGAATACAAATGGTTGAGATAAACAAAATACAGAAAAAGGAAATAAATAAATAACAACGAAAATTTGGAGTTGCTACAGTCTCCCCTACTTTAGGAAATTTCGTCCCGAAATTTAAGTAGTGCCCATAACAAAGAGATGCAGATATTTAGCTTCATGTCACTTTCCAATTCCCAAGTGAACTCGGCACATCGTTTGCCTTCCCATCGGACCTTCAAATAGGGATGCGAGAGCGCCGTTGTTTCTTGGTTTCTCGGTCCATGATTTCGACTGGATTTTCCATGAAATGCAGAGTCTCGTTTATTTGCTAGTCCTCGAGAGGGACGTGGAGATTTTCTTCAGCTGGGCATTTCTTGAGGTTCGATACGTGGAAAGTCGGATGGACGTTGTTAAGTTCTGCCGGTAGTTCGAGGCGATAGGCCACTTTGCCGATTCTCTCTAGAATCTTAAAGGGACCTACGTATCATGGCGCTAGATTTCCTTTCTTCCCGAAGCGGATCACTCTTCCAAAGTGCAACATTTAAGAGAACATAATCTCCCACTTCGAACTGTAGGGGCTTGCGGCGTTTATCGGTATAACTCTTTTGTTGACTCCGAGCTTTCAAGAGATTGTCTCTGATCTGGAGGATCTTGTCTGTCGTTTCTTGAATCAGCTCGGGACCGGTGATTTGTGCTTCGCCGATCTCTGCCATGCATTAGGCGACGACACTTTTTCCATACGGTGCCTCAAAAGGAGCCGTTAGAATGCTGTATGATAACTATTATTGTACGAGAATTCAATTAAAGGTAAATGCGTATCCAATTACCACTGAAATCTATGATGTACGCACGAAGCATGTCTTCAGGGTGCGGATCGTGCGCTCAGTCTGACCGTCGATATGAGGGTGAAAAGCGGTACTGAGATTAAGCGTAATACCAAGAGCGGATTGAAAAGTCTCCCAGAGACGTGAGGTAAAGCGACCGTCACGGTCAGAGATGATATCACAGGCATCCGTGTCGACATATGACTTCTTCGGTATAGATTCGTGCTAATCGTTCTACCTTAAAGTCTTCTCGTATGCCAATAAAGTGCGCAGATTTCGTAAGACGATCAACGATAACCAAATGCTATCGTGACCAAAGAAGGTTCGAGGGAGTTTTGTAATAAAGTCCATAGCTATGCTTTCCCATTTCCACATCGGGATTTCGGGTTGTTCGAGCAAGCCATAGGACCTTTGATGCTCGGCTTTAACCTTCGAGCAGGTTAGCACTTTGAGACGTAAACGGCGATATCCTTTTTCATGCCCGGCCACCAGTACTTAAAGAGAAGGTCCTGGTACATCTTGTCGGCTCCGGGATTAAGGGAGTATCGAGATTTATGAGCTTCGGTCATTAGCAATTCACGAAGATTATCACGGCTAGGAATCCAAATACGATTGAGGTAAAAGTAAATGACGTTGGGTTTGACGACGAGCTGAGTTTCGGCACCACATTTCATTTCTTCTTGCAGGGTATTCTCGTTAAAGCAAGCAAATTGGGCGGAGCGAATCATGATTTCGAGATCATCAAAGCTTGAGAGTCACGAACACTATACACATAGCTTCGTCGACTTAGAGCATCGGCTATAATGTTTGCTTTGCTAGGATGGTAGCATATCTCGCAATCGTAGTCGTTGAGAAGTTCAACCCATCGGCGTTGGTGCATATTAGTTCTTTTTTATTGAAGATATGTTGTAAGCTCTTATGGTCGTGAAGACCGTAAAAGGTAGTGTCGTCATATCTTCAATGCAAAAACCATTGCACCGAGTTCGAGATCGTTGGTTGTGTAGTTCTTCTGTGGATCTTGAGTTGTCGAGATGCATACGCGATAACCTTGTCTCGTTGCATAAGAACACAACCAAGACCAAGATTAGAGGCATCGCAGTAAACAATGAAATCGTCGTTTCCGTTGGGTAGGGCGAGTACAGGAGCATTGCCTAGAATATGCTTGAGAGTTTGAAAGGCTTCCTCTTGTTTGGAATCCCAAACAAAAGGCTTGTCTTTATGAGTTAAAGCGGTAAGCGGAACGACAATTTTCGAAAAGTCGGCGATGGATCGACGGTAGTAACACGCCAATCCTAGAAAGGAACAGACTTTCCGGATGATTCTTCAGCGTAATCCAACTTTTGACAGCTTCAATCTTTGAGGGTCTACGTGAATTCCTTGACTATTAACAATGTGGCCGAGAAATTGACTTCTTCGAGGACTAAATTGAGATGGCGGCGTGTTCGTCTCTCGACTTCGAGTAGATAAGGATGTCATCGTAAACACAATGACGAAACGATCTAAGAAAGCTTTACACACACGGTTCATCAAATCCATGAAGACGCGGGTGCGTTAGTGAGACCAAAGGCATGACCACGAATTCGAAATGGCCATAACGAGTGCGAAAGGCGGTTTTCGGATATCTTCTTCCAACACGCGTAACTGATGATAGCCGGAACGTAAATCGATCTTAGAAAAACAAGTAGCACCTTGAAGCTGATCAAATAAGTCGTCGATTTGAGGAAAAGGGTAGCGGTTCTTTATCGTGAATTTGTTAAGTTCACGATAATCGATGCACATTCGAAACATCTCATCTTCCTTTTTCACGAAAAGAACGGGTGCGCCCCATGGTGAAGTGCTCTGGCGTATGAAGCCTTTATCAAGAAGCTCTTGAAGTTGGCTAGATAGCTCGTGTATTTCGGATGGTGTGAGACGATAGGGAGCTTCTGCAATGGGAGTAGCGCCGGGAATCAAATCGATACGGAATTCAACATGTCGAGTAGGGGGTAAACCGGGTAAATCGTCTGGAAAAACTTTGGGAAATTCACAAACAACGGGTACATCTTTCCAGGTTTTCTTTTCTTTCTCCAGGTTCACGATATGGGCTAGGAAGGCAACGCACTGCTTTCGCAGATGCTTGCTCGCTTGGGTACATGACATAAGCATCAACTTCTTTGAGGGAGTTTCACCATATACATGGAGTTGATCACTGTTAGGGAGAGGAAAGCGAATCATTTTATCGAAGCAAACAACTTCAGCATGATTTTCACGATGAAAATCCATGCCTACTATGATATCGAAGCTACCTAATTGCATAGGTATGTGATTGATCGAGAAGATATGGTTATTGAGATCGAGAGTACAACCACGTAGGACGGAGTTAACGGTAATGGTTCTTCCGGTGGCGACTTCCACATCGAAAGTCTTTGGGAGTTTAGCGCGTTTACATTTTAAAATCTTTTCGAATTCTAACGATACAAAACAGTTATCGGCACTAGTATCAAATAAACATGAAGCATAAATACCATTGACAAGGAACATACCGTTGACAACATTGTTGTCGTTCTGAGCCTGGCGATGATTGAGATTGAAGGCTCGTCCACACGCAGCCTGTTGTTGCTGATGAGGCTGTGGTGGTGGCTGCTGGTGAAGCTGACGCTGCTGTTGCTGTGGCTCTTGTTTACAGCTCAGTTTGGGCAGACGTTACTGAAGTGGTTTGGGTCCCCACATATGTAGCAAGCACGGGCCTTTGGTGCTGGCGCTTGCTACTGGTACTGCTGCTGATTAGCCTGAGGAGTGCGAGGGGAAGCTGGTAGAGTTGGTGCTTGTCACACCCCGACCCGCAGCGGAATAAAAGACGGGGCATGATTGGGTTATCACCAAAGCTCATGATATTTACTAAGAAGTTTCATATTTATTAAATTCAAATTACAAATTTAAATATCCAACCAACGCGTGCTCAAGAGGAGAAATCACCAACGCGTTGGTTGGATATTTAAATTTGTAATTTGAATTTAATAAATATGAAACTTCTTAGTAAATATCATGAGCTTTGGTGATAACCCAATCATGCCCCGTCTTTTATTCCGTTGCGGGTCGGGGTGTGACAGTGCTGCTCTGGCCTAAGGAGCTTGCTGACGAGGGCCTGAACGACAACTGACAGTAAAGTGACCGTAAATGTTGCAGTTGGTGCAGAAGCGACAGTTGTCTCCAACCGCATGGTGATAAGTGCATTTTGAGCACAGAGGATGAGGACAGGTATACGCATGTTTTTCTGGCGGTGCGTTTGGTGCGGCTAACTGAAGCGGCCGAGGGTTTGGCGGTGCGGTAAGAGCAAAGTTATTTCTCGGGTTTTCCCTTTTGTGACCACGACGGCTAGATTTTGACTCTCGAGACTGATCGGTAGGAGCTACTGATTCGGTGATGGCCTGGTTTGCTACTTTGTTGTTCTTAAAGTAACCAGACTGAACCCAGTAGGTCTCCTCAATAGTAGCAGGGCGTGCTGTTTGAACAAAGTCAGCGACACAGTCAGGCAGAGCGTTGAGGTATTTCTTGATTGCTTTCTCAGTCGTGTCCACTTGACCGGGACAAATAATGCTCAGCTGTTTGAAGCGAGCTGTTAGACCAGCATTGTCAGGTACATCTTGCTTAATTCCCCAAAACTTATTCTCCAACTTCTGGATTTCATAGGGGGGACAAAATTCCTTGATCATGATTGCTTTAAGTTCCTCCCAGGTGAGTCCGTAGGCTTCATCGTTTCCCCTCTTGTTACGCTCTGCGGTCCACCAGTCGAGAGCCTGGACTGGAAAACACCAGTAGCGTTAATAGTGTGAAGGGGTTCGGGACACCCACTCTGGCGAAATGTGACCTCGATAGAATCAAACCAGTGGAACATGGCACTTGGTCCTTCAGTGCCGGTAAAAGTAAGGGGTCCACAAGCTTTGAACTGCTTAGAGCTGAAGGAGGGCTTAGGCGCGTCGGCCTTTGAGTCCACGGAAGTGTTGCTGCTGACCGCGTGGATCTCGCTGACGATTTGCGGAATCACCTTGGCCATTTCCTTGGCTATAAGAGAGGCGAAATGTTTGTTGGCACTGTTACGCTAGAGATTCCTCCTGGTGTGTGATCCCACGGAAGACATCTACATTAAAGGATTTGATTGGATGAGATTTGATTGTGATAGGTTTATGTTCAAAAGTTTTATATTTATTATTATTATACAGTTAAAGCACAAAGCACATAAGCACGTATACACGTAAGCACGTAAGCACATAATCACGTAGGCACATAATCACATAAGCACATAAGCACATATTTTGCACGTATTCATCTTCAAGTTAAATCATGCATAGCGCGTACGAGATGTGGTATAATAGCGTAAATAGCGAGTAGAGCTGCGTATGAGACACACGTGTCCTCAGGAGCGTAGGCGAGTTGAGCGATTTGTTTGGTTGGTGAATTAGTTAGCGATTTAGATTTCGAGAGCTGTGCGAGTTGTGCATATATCGATGGAGCGTAAAAGCGATAAATCGAGAAATCGATAAAGCAAGAAATCGAGTAAGCGTAAAATCCATAAATTTAAACACATAAATGATAAATAAACTCGATGATGCGTAAAAATCGACGATTATAGGCTTAAATCAATTGGGAGTGTCCTGGGTTTTGAGACAACGACAACCCAAAGTGATTCGAGGATTCTCTGAGTTCGGACACACGATTTGGCCTAATAGACAAATGCTCTCGCCGTACAACGGTTAACGACATTTATCCTTCCAGTTACGTCGTGTTCCGAGTCATCAAAATAATCGAGACTTTGGTGAGATTGAAAATCGAGGAGCGGAACTAGTTATTAAGATGCGGGTTTCATGTCACACCCCGACCCGCAGCGGAATAAGAGTCGGGGCATAATTGGGTTATCACCAAAGCTCATGATATTTACTAATATGTTTCATATTTATTAAAGTCAAAATTACATTCTCAATAATCCAAACATGTCCATACAAATACAAAGAAAATAACCAACTAAACAATCCAAGCTCTAAACCAGTTTATTCTTCTAAGCCAATCCTATGTGTTTCTTGCTGCAGCTGGTTCACCTGTTCATGTGTAAAAATGGGGGTTTTTGGGGTCAACATAAGTTGGTGAGTGAACCTTGTTAGTTAAACATTTATTATTGATTTCTTGTTATTTATATCAAGGAAAAATTGTGCAATAGTCATATGTGAGCAAATGTAAATAATCAAACAATAGCAATAACAACCACAAACAATAACATACAATAACACATGAACTTGCATGAATATATAACATGAATGAAACTGTATATGTTGGCAACGTCACGTTCACGCTCATAATGTAATGGGGAACTGACGGCCTATGATGAATGTCTGTGCGATCAAGGCTCAATCAAACGGAGCCGATCGTATGTTGGCAACGCCAGGTTCACGCTCAAAATGTAATGGGGAACTGCTCAACGCTCATAATGTAATGGGGAGCGGCGGCCTATGAAATTGCATGTACTGAAAATAATAAATTAAATCTAAACAATAACCACACAACAGTTGATACAAGCTGAATACATATTTGTTCATGATATGATGTATGCACAATGATTTAAATATAATAAATGGTAAGACACATGATACACCCCAAAAAAACGTGACTAAAACGGGGAATTTGTAGAGATTCACTCACCTTGGGTGCGTTCGGTCGAAGATGATGAGATGCGTACGAGTTTGAAGGATTGAACAACGAGGATTAACTAACCTAAATAATAACGGAAGGTATAGTAAATGAGTGGATGTTATTAATAATTTTAATAGGATTTTTAGATATAATTTTGTGAGTTTAAGGCTATTTCCTATCTTTAAAAACATTATTTTTAAGTATTTTTAATTGATTTTTAAATTAAATTAAATCAATAAAATATATAAAAAATTGACTTTTGCGTTGACCATTGACCGTTGACTGTTTGACCATAAGCGTTGACTGTTTGACCGGTTTTATTGTGTGTATGTATGCGCCGGGCAGGACTCGAACCCGAGACCTCCCGTACGCGTGCACCCAGCTCTACCAACTGAGCTACGTGTCTAACCCGAAATATTTCTGTTTTTAATTATATTTATATACTGTTTTAATTTATTCAAAATTCATTTATTTTTAAAAAGGATTTTAATTAACAAACCGGTGCCGTCAACAGGTCTCGAACCCGGGACCTGTGATTTAATGTTACACACAGTCCACCGCTGGACTGTGTGTCTAACTTGGTTAATATACAGATTTTTATTATACTTAACATCTAATTGCGAAAGGATCCGGTTCGGTCAAAAAAATAAAACATCTTTATTATAGAGCATACGTGTGTGTCAAGGATCGAACTTGCGGCGTGTGATATATGTGTGCACACAGTCCACCGCTGGACTGTGTGTCTAACTCGAGATAATATCCGAATTATATTAAACTTATAATCAACCTAACTTCGTCTTCTTCGTTACAGAATCACAGCCTACGATTACTCTATTGTTTCTTGTTTAATTCGATTGACAAACATTCAAAAGACTAAAATGAAATGGCAGAGACGATTTTGGAAGTAAACATACCGGAGAACGATTTATCTCAGAATTCCGGCAAGTCGTCGGCTCTGTTTTTTATGAACTTCGACTGAGCGAACAAATTAACAGTTTTGATTAGATAAGTGTGGAATTGAAGTACTAAACAAGAGTTATCAGAAGGTTTGAATGACTATACCGTTTCACAGCAGAAGATAAGAATTTTCAGAAGTTTTCCGGCGAGAGTGAATTATTCGATAGCAACGTCTGAAACTGTTTCTGATTGAAGGTTTTGAGTTAGCAATAGCTTAACAACTGATAGACGATGAAAGAATTAAGAGACTTACTGATTTGATGGAAGACAATGTTTTCCGGCGAAAGTCCGGCGAGTTCGAATAGCTGCTCCGACGAACTGAAAGTTGTACGAAAATGAAATTGAAGGTTTGTGGAATGTGTTTGAGTCGCGAGAGGGGTCTATGATTGGAGTAATTCAGGAATTGCAGACTTTTCAGCTATTAAAACCGATCCCACATGAATTCAAGTCCATTCAAGACTAAATTGATTGGGGGTGTCGGTGTATCGGTTAAAATCAGTAAACCGCGAACAATCAAACGTTTTTGGACGTTTGGTGACCGATTTCGGTTACAGTTAACGTAACCAGATTGATTTATGATTGACCATAAAATTTAATTGTTTCCTAGAATTTACAGAAAACATCAAGTGGCGGAGTGGTTATATGTGTGTGTGATAAGTCTTTGAGTTCTTTCCGGCTGACCCGGGTTCGAGTCCCGGCATCAGTATTTTATTTTTATTTCATTATTTTTAGTAGATTTTCAATTATAAATTTTATATTCTAATATACTTATTAATTATGTATCGCTTAAAATTAATTTGAGCATTAAATATGCAACGAAATTTTTAACTGGTTGTTCGGTTAATAAACGAAGCGGGTTTGGTAAATCCGGTTTTTGACGGATGTTACAGTATCCCCTACTTTTAGGAATTTCGTCCCGAAATTTAAGTAGTAGTAGTAGGAAAAAGATGTGGGTATTTTTCGCGCATTGAGTCTTCACGTTCCCAAGTAAACTCAGGTCCCCGTTTCGACTCCCAGCGTACCCTAACAATTGGAATGCGACTTCGTCGTAGACGTTTTTCTCCGAAGTCCATGATCTCTACTGGTCTTTCAATAAAATGCATAGATTCATCAATCTGAATATCTTCCAGAGGAATATGGAGGTTCTCATCAGCGAGGCACTTCTTTAAGTTTGACACGTGGAACGTAGGGTGAATTCTGTTGAGTTCTTCTGGTAGGCCAAGCTTGTATGCTACAGGTCTTACTCTTTCGAGTATCTTGAAAGATCCTACGTAGCGTGGTGCTAGCTTGCCCTTCTGGCCAAAACGAACTATTCCCTTCCACGGTGATACTTTTAAAAGTACATGATCACCAATGTTAAACTCTTAAGGCTTTCGTCGTTTATCTGCATAACTCTTTTGACGGCTTTGAGCCGTTAGGAGATTGTTTCGAATTTGATGGATCTTGTCTGTGGTTTCTTGAATCAATTCTGGACCGGTAATTTGAGCTTCCCCAATTTCGTGCCAACAAACTGGAGATCGGCACTTACGACCATATAAAGCTTCAAAAGGTGCCATGCCGATACGTGAATGATAGCTGTGGTTGTACGAAAATTCAACTGATGGTAGATGAGCGTCCCAATTTCCCTGAAGTCTATGACACATGCTCGAAGCATATCTTCAAGAGTTTGTATGGTGCGTTCAGATTGCCCATCAGTTTGAGGATGATAAGCGGTACTGAGGTTTAATCGTGTACCCAAAGCGGCTTGTACGGCTTGCCATGTTCGTGAAGTAAAACGACCATCACGATCGGAAATAATGCTTAACGGTACACCATGACGGCTTACGATTTCACTGATGTAGATACGAGCCAACTTCTCGTTCTTGAAATCTTCGCGGATCGGAATACAGTGAGCTGATTTTGTAAAATGATCAATGATTACTCATATAGTGTCATACCCACCAGAAGTGCGAGGTAACCCGGTAATGAAGTCCATGGTTATGTTTTCCCACTTCCATACAGGTATTTCAGGTTGGACCAGAAGTCCTGAGGGTCTTTGATGTTCAGCTTTTATTTTGGAACATGAAAGGCACGTGGAAACAAAATCAGCAATATACTTTTTCATTCCAGGCCACCAGTAGGTGTATCGAAGGTCTTGATACATCTTGTCGGCTCCTGGGTGTATAGAATATCGTGTTTTGTGTGCCTCATTCATACGAAAAATCACGAAGGTTATTGTGGTCAGGAATCCATATGCGATCTAGATAGTATAGAATACCGTCGGATTTAGTTTCAATTTTAAGTTTAGCTCCACAAGACGGCTCCTTGCGTACGTCTCTTTTCTGTTACTGAAACATGCTGGGCTTCTCGGATTTGATCTTTGATGTCGCTTACGATTTTATGCATAATAGTTTTGAGGGAACTGATACGTTTGTAATGATAAGGTATGTATCATAAAACAAAAACTTCAACCATGACGATATTTAAACCTACACGGAACTTTTCATAACCTCCTGGTAATGCTTTTGATCCTTTGCCAAGAATACTTATATATAGGAAGTACCAGCGGCGTATCCACCATATTCTTGTCAAATTTTCGTTGGCTTTATCAGTAAATCATGATCAGTTCTATGTGACTCTAAAACATAAACAAACACAACAACCAAAACTTGAGTCTCAATTCTGAAATGATACATGACTAAATGATGACAGTACCTCTCTCGTTGGTTATGATGAAGGGGTCAGTCTATGTAAAAGTGTGACACAACCCAACTTCTTTAAATGATGAGATTGAGATACGTCGAGATGTATGATGATATGAATGTTAAATCAATGAGTATAAAACAAAACTGTAATATCAATTCGCATTAAAATTCTTGGATACATAATTTCCAAATTTTTACAACTGGGATACGGAAAGATTGAGATAACATAAAGAAAACATTAAAACTAGACGATTGGAGTTGAGTCTTGATTCTTGGTGAGGAAAAACTAGTTGGGTGATTCGTTTGGGCCGTTATTATTTTCAACAGGATTGGCGTTGATGTTGTAAGCTCTTCCTCTTGCAGGTGATGGAGCTTGGTTAGCTTGATTCACCGGATTTGCTTGAGCTTGGGCATGAATGATGTTCAACAAACGTGGACAAGTGTTTCTAAAGTGGTTTGGGTCTCCACAGTTGTAACAAGCCCGCATAGGTTGCACCATGGGATAGTTGGGTTGGTAGTATGATTGGGCTAAATGTTGGGTAGGTGGTAGTAGTAGGGGTTGTTGGGCTTGACCCATTATTTGTTGGTGGGTTTGGGTTGAAGGCTGGTGGCGATTCGTTCGCTGAGGTTGCGACAGGTTTGAACAGTATGACCTGCGCGACCACAGCCGGTGCAATGTTGGCAGGGATGATCAGGAAAGTGATGGTATTGGCAACGGTTGCATTTTGGTAATGGGCCGGAGTATGGCTTTTTATATGGTGCAGGTGAGGGGGCAACTTGAGTGATGGGTGCAGCAGGGATAGGGAAATTTGTTTGTGTGACAGCAAAGTTTCTGGTGTTTCGATTCCTTTTACCAGTAAACTTCGAAGAGGAACCAGAATGGTTTGAAGTTTGAGCCTCAATGGGGGCTTTCATTTTCTCCTCTTTGAATTTACCGTTTCGAATGCGATTTTCGGTGAGTTCGGTAGCTAGTTCCATCGCGGCTTCAAGTGTCGCAGGCGAAGTGCTTAGAACTGAGTCTTGAATTTTCAAGGGGAGGCCTCGAATATAGTGTTCAACTAAGCGGTACACTGGGGTGAACAAGTTGGGGATCATTTGATTCAACTCTAGAAACCTTTTGTTGTAGGAAGTATGATCTCTTTCCTTTTGTTTTAACGAATGGAATTCATCTTCCAACTTCTTGATTTCGCTTCTTGGACAGAAACGTCTTGTCATTATTTCCCTTAACTCTTCCCATGTTAAGGCCATAGCATCTTCGACTCCTCTCTTACCCTTCTCTGTGTTCCACCAGGTCAGGGCTACTCCAAATAGTCTCCCGGTTGAGTAACGTACCTTGCGATCCTCGGGACAATCGCAATTGAGGAAAGTGTTTTCCATTTCCTCAAACCAGTGGAGGAGAGCAGTGACACCTTCGGTCCCTTCAAATTTCGGAGGATCGCAAGACTTGAAATGTTTATATGAGCACTTGTTGGTAGGAGGGTTGCCGATGTTCTGGTCTTCTTGCTGGGGAGGATTGGTGGGATTTGTGGCGAGAGCTTGTTGTACTTGAACCACAATGTCAGGAAGTACCGCGGCCATTTGTTTTGCGATTTGAGTGGCCAAGCGTTCGTGTGACCTTCATGATTTTCTACCCCCTCGTTGTTGTCTAGCCGACATCTACAGGAACGTACATAAGAAGATTGTGAGTTTATAGAGTCTTTTTAGGTGTCATGTGTCTTAAAGAAAATGAAAATAACATAAATATCAATAATGCAACTACATCCATAGGATGTCTTGGGTTTGCTCATGTTGGGCCTCAAATGTCCCCCATACCTTTACCTGTATAGTCATGTGGGCCCCCATGTCTATTGGCTTGGTAGGATTCACATTAGTATTGGCGATTTAACACTCGCATCACCCGAATGAAAACCACGAAATATGTTTACAAGATGTATGGTCGGAATGTGTCCAGGTGTAGACACAATGACAACTCAAAGTGGGGTTAGCTCACACGACGTTTGGTATAGCATGCTTTGGCCTAATAGGTACTTCGTACTCTCATCGTTAGTCCCCAGGTAGGCAAACTGGTCCTTTATTTTGGATTTATACGAATGCCAGCCTAGACAGGACGTTCCGACTACCGGTACTTGTACCCTTCCAGTTACTACATGCCCGTCATGAGAACTCACTTTGATGTGATTTGAAAATACAAAAATCATTGTAAAAACAATCATGAAAATGATGTGATGTGTGCTTTCATGGATATGATATGTTATGAGAATATGATTCATGATAGGCATTATATACTAATATGTACTTATGAACATGCTTGCATAACATTGAATGTAACATTAAACATAAAACATATAGTCATCATGAAATTTGGCATGTAACACACAAAAAAAATTTTAAAAATTCTAATCAACTATAGTATAGGCTCTAAGGGTCTAATAACCTATCCTATATCCCTATAGTCATGGCTCTGATACCAATCTGTCACACCCCGACCCACAGCGGAATAAGAGTCGGGGCATAATTGGGTTATCCCCAAAGCTCATGATATTGTTTCATATTTATTAAAGTCAAAATTACATTCTCAATAATTCAAACATGTCCATACAAATACAAAGAAAATAACCAACTAAACAATCCAAGCTCTAAACCAGTTTATTCTTCTAAGCCAATCCTATGTGTTTCTTGCTGCAGCTGGTTCACCTGTATCATGTGTAAAAATGGGGGTTTTTGGGTCAACATAAGTTGGCGAGTGAACCTTGTTAGTTAAACATTTATTATTGATTTCTTGTTATTTTTATCAAGGAAAAATTGTGCAATAGTCATATGTGAGCAAATGTAAATAATCAAACAATAGCAATAACAACCACAAACAATAACATACAATAACATACAATAACACATGAACTTGCATGAATATATAACATGAATGAAACTGTATATGTTGGCAACGTCACGTTCACGCTCATAATGTAATGGGGAACTGACGGCCTATGATGAATGTCTGTGCGATCAAGGCTCAATCAAACGGAGCCGATCGTATGTTGGCAACGCCAGGTTCACGCTCATAATGTAATGGGGAACTGCTCAACGCTCATAATGTAATGGGGAGCGGCGGCCTATGAAATTGCATGTACTGAAAATAATAAACTAAATCTAAACAATAACCACACAACAGTTGATACAAGCTGAATACACATTTGTTCATGATATGATGTATGCACAATGATTTAAATATAATAAATGGTGAGACACATGATACACCCCAAAAAGACGTGACTAAAACGGGGAATTTGTAGAGATTCACTCATCTTGGGTGCGTTCGGTCGAAGATGATGAGATGCGCACAAGTTTGAAGGATTGAACAACGAGGATTAACTAACCTAAATAATAAAGGAAGGTATAGTAAATGAGTGGATGTTATTAATAATTTTAATAGGATTTTTAGATATATTTTTGTGAGTTTAAGGCTATTTCCTATCTTTAAAAACATTATTTTTAAGTATTTTTAATTGATTTTTAAATTAAATTAAATAAATAAAAATATGTAAAAAAATTGACTTTTGCGTTGACCATTGACCGTTGACTGTTTGACCATAAGCGTTGACTGTTTGACCGGTTTTATTGTGTGTATGTATGCGCCGGGCAGGACTCGAACCCGAGACCTCCCGTACGCGTGCACGCAGCTCTACCAACTGAGCTACGTGTCTAACCCGAAATATTTCTGTTTTTTAATTATATTTATATACTGTTTTAATTTATTCAAAATTCATTTATTTTTAAAAAGGATTTTAATTAACATACCGGTGCCGTCAACAGGTCTCGAACCCGGGACCTGTGATTTAATGTTACACACAGTCCACCGATGGACTGTGTGTCTAACTTGGTTAATATACAGATTTTGTTATACTTAACATCTAATTGCGAAAGGATCCGGTTCAGTCAAAAAAATAAAACATCTTTATTATAGAGCATACGTGTGTGTCAAGGATCGAACTTGCGGCGTGTGATATATGTGTGCACACAGTCCACCGCTGGACTGTGTGTCTAACCCGAGATAATATCCGAATTATATTAAACTTATAATCAACCTAACTTCGTCTTCTTCGTTACAGAATCACAGCCTACGATCTATTGTTTCTTGTTTAATTCGATTGACAAACAATCAAAAGACTAAAATGAAATGGCAGAGACGATTTTGGAAGGAAACATACCGAAGAACGATTTATCTCAGAATTCCGGCAAGTCATCGGCTCTGTTTTTTATAAACTTCGACTGAGCGAACAAACTAACAGTTTTGATTAGCTAAGTGTGGAATTGAAGTACTAAACAAGAGTTATCAGAAGGTTTGAATGACTATACCGTTTTACAGCGGAAGATAAGAATTTTCAGAAGTTTTCCGGCGAGAGTGAATTATTCGATATCAACGTCTGAAACTGTTTCTGATTGAAGGTTTTGAGTTAGCAATAGCTTAACAACTGATAGACGATGAAAGAATTAAGAGACTTACTGATTTGATGGAAGACACGGTTTTCCGGCGAAAGTCCGGCGAGTTCGAATAGCTACTCTGACAAACTAAAAGTTGTACGAAAATGAAATTGAAGGTTTGCAGAATGTGTTTGAGTCGCGAGAGGGGTCTATGATTGGAGTAATTCAGGAATTGCAGACTTTTCAGTTATTAAAACCGATCCCACATGAATTCAAGTCCATTCAAGACTAAATTGATTGGGGGTGTCGGTGTATCGGTTAAAATCAGTAAACCGCGAACAGTCAAAAGTTTTTGGACGTTTGGTGACCGATTTCGGTTACAGTTAACGTAACCAGATTGATTTATGATTGACCATAAAATTTAATTGTTTCCTAGAATTTACAGAAAACATCAAGTGGCGGAGTGGTTATATGTGTGTGTGATAAGTCTTTGAGTTCTTTCCGGCTGACCCGGGTTCGAGTCCCGGCATCAGTATTTTATTTTTATTTCATTATTTTTAATAGATTTTCAATTATAAATTTTATATTCTAATATACTTATTAATTATGTATCGATTAAAATTAATTTGAGCATTAAATATGCAACGAAATTTTTAACTGGTTGTTCGGTTAATAAACGAAGCGGGTTTGGTAAATCCGGTTTTTGACGGATGTTACATTTCACCCCTAACTTAACAACTTCATTCCCAGTTGTGGTTATGCTCACCGATCAAATCGGGAGTTCCACTAGATATAGACGGAGATTTTCGTCGAGGTTTGGATATCACTCCTAACTCAACGAAGGTATCTCGTGCGAGAGAATACGCGGAGTGAATGATCTTATTGAGAGTTCTTGGTTTTCACTCCTGATCTCGACTTGATCACTCGTTTTATGTGATACGAGCGTTCTTCACGTGTATTGTGGTTGCTTTAGGAAAAGCAATGTTTAAAAGTTCGTGTCGAAGGGTTCTGGTCAAGTTCGGGCCAACTTGGCATCAGCCTGATGTCAAGTTCGAGCGAACTTGCTCAATCCCAAGCGAACTTGTTGATGTTGTAGGGGACTGACAAGTTCGGCGAACTTGCCCCCAAGTTCGGGCGAACTTGTCTGTTCGTATCAGTTTTCGGCGTTTAATCAATGCGTAACGGTCTGATTTGGTATCCTAACTATAGACTAGGTCAAACATGGCAGTTCTACCTAATTTCCCTATAGTTATGGCTCTGATACCAATCAGTCACACCCCAACCAATGGCGGAAACATCGGGGCACGGCACTAGGCGAACCAGATTGTCTCATGAGAACTTCCATAACACTATTTAAGAGACAATATTTAAACGTCAATATCCCATACTATTAACATATAATCCTCAAATAGCATTACAAAATATCAAGATTCTCATAACACAAATTCAAGTTCGATCTTTCGTAGATTTATTACAATGCGTTTCTAAAGTAAACCTAAGTCCATTTGCATCCAAATGAAATCCTCAACCTGCCACATATGTTAAAATAAAATGTCAATACAATTAAGTAAAGGTGAGCATACAAGTTTGCGTACATAATAGATATAAAATCGTTTAGCATACACCGCATGACATACGTAACAGTTTTGAACTATGTATCTACTTAGATTCGAGCAAACCAACAAACGGCGATTGATCGAGGCATGCGAACAATCGTTCACATCCTAAAAAGGGAAAATAAATGCGAGCCTTAACAACCCCGGGCCTCCGGGTGGCGGGTCAACCTCTAGTATACTATCATGTTAAGGGTGGCGTACTAGCAATCAAGTAACACATAAAGTTCAGCAGATTTCACGTAAAGTCATGTATAAGCGTGTCACACCCCAACCGATGGCGGAAACATCAGGATGAGACGAAAACGAGATTGCTCATTGCTCACAACATTAATAAGTGACAATAATTAATTAAACCATATTACATTTCATAAGAATTGTCAAATACATCAATGTAACAAAACAAAGAAACAACATAACATTTGCAAAGTCATAACAAGATTGATACATCGACATTAAACCTAACGTCTAATTTGTGTGTATCTAGTCCTTGCTATATTGTTTTCATAGCATCATCTCCTTCAACCTGTAACATGTTTTAAAATAATGTCAATGCGAAAGCAAAGGCGAGTACACAAGTTTAGGCATAGCATACGTATACGAATAAGTTTAAACAATCCTCATGGCAACCAAATCTATACAAGAGCAATATCAAGGCATGCAATACTAATAATCAAACCCTTAACGCAATCACGATGTTTTAACATGACCTCACGAATAACACGATGGAGGTGGATGCGTGAATTCCTATAGCGCTAAGCATGTCAAACGAAGGCTAAAAATAGTTAATGACTAAAGCATGGCATAACGAATATCCAAGACAAGCATCAAGTATAAGATTCAAGTTTTCATGTATATGGGATCGTTTGTGTGTTTCATAAAGTTTAAGTGTTCGTGATTTTGTATATGGAAACATGTTACACCTGAAAAGTGTTATAAACAAAAGTGGGTCGAGTGTACTCACGGTTTTGCTAAGTCTTTTCTACACTTGACAATCCGTGAAGACGTTGGTTCGGGGATGACGCCGAATTATCCTACAAGAGGAAACAAGGCGTATGAGTATAGAGTTTCAATGGGAGATTAGGAGTATTCGAGCATGATTAAAAATAAGTTTGATAAAGTATTATGATAAGAAAGTATTCACTAAGATGTAACACTCGTTCTTGACACTATAGTAACTCTTATGAGTTGGATGTGATTTCATAGGTTCGGGACCTATTAGAATCGTGACAAGGAATTACATACTTTAGTGTTAAACTTAATAACTTGATAGGTGATTATAAGTTCATTATCAAGGTTTCGGTTTTAGAATTATAATATATTTATATATATCATTATAATCATGTAGGAGGTGGGAGGATGAACCATCCACTTTGTAACCTCTAGTGTCATGTATGTCAAGTATGAGGTGGGAGGTTAAACCATCCACTTTGAACCTCGGATTAAGTTCACCACTACACAAGTTACCATTGGTAACAAGGAGGGTACAAGAACTATATACTATACAAGAATGATAAGGTGTCATCTAGATACCAAGTAGTCAAGTATTCAACAACCCGGCGAGCACACGAGGACAATCGTCAACGGCTTTATGGGGTTGTGACACTTTAAGTCTAGCAAACTATCTTGGGATCTTGATGAAAATCATCAAGTGATGTGTGGTCTCAAGTTAGGATAGCCCAAGCTTCCTTGGTGGACACACATGAACAAGTTTAAGAACTTGCATCACTTGTGAGCTCAATGCTCTTCAAAAACAGAAAGTTTGGAGTGATTAAACACTCCTATTTACAAGTTTAACAACCTAGGTTAGTCCCCATAATCATACATGTGATTAGGAGTTCAAGAACACTAGGATGAATGAGAAAAGTAAGAGATTAAACAAGTTTATGAGAACATAAAGTAAAACAGTCCACTTTGGAACCTTTTTCTGGTCATTCCAGAGCTTCGTTTTCCATGGAAAACCAATGGAAATGATCCTTAGGTTAATCCAAGCAAGTGGGAAAAAGAATGGAAGGATTTGTTAAGAATGAGTGAGTTATACTCACTTTTGTGAAGATGGGTAATTCTGCTTGAAAATCTGATGTTGCAAGGATTTTGAGGTGATTTGAGAGGGATTAGATGGAGTTTAGAAAGTGTAAAATGTGTGGAAACACTTGGGTTTTATAGGAGAAGGATTAGGGTTGGTTAGGTGGATAATTAATGGCTCAAAGGTGTTTAAAAAATTGCAAAACTCAACCCAAATCCCGCCCACAACCTGCTGTCCGTCCCCTTGTTCGCGCCCAGCTCAGCCGGAAACAAAGCTTAAAAGCTTTGTTGTCCGCGTTTATTCCAGATATGGGCGCGTGGCGGAGTGGTTAGGCGCTGTTTGTTTGAACCGGGGATCCCGAGTTCGAGTCTCGCGGATCCCGGTTTGTTTGTTTGTTTATTATTATTTTTTTTTATTTAAAAACTCTATAATTTAGTTTCATAATTGGCAGGAAAGGTCCCTATAGTTCAAGATTTCATTAATTACCCTTTAGACCTTGGACTTATTTAAAGAAAGATTAACATTATATTCTAAATATATTTACAAAAAAAATTAGCATTTTAATTTTCGTAAAATAACACAATTAATTTATTAACTAATTTAATTAATCAATTTAATTAATTAATTTAAATAATTAACTTAATAAATGAATATGTATTTATATTTTCGTAGCGAATTTAGTTTAACGATCACGAGTTTCACGTTTAAGTCTTGATTAAGCATACATACCATGTTTGCAAGTTATGACACGTTTACGATTGAGAGTACCACGAATATGTTTACATGTTTAAAGTATGAACAAGTATAAGTGTAACATGACTATGATTAACATAATATGGATAAAATACGAGTTTCTCATTACAATCCAAGTCTCGGTTTACAAAATTTACAACGAAAGACGAATACAAGATACAACACTTACTAAAAATAGAAGTACGATACAAGGTTTCCAAATATAGAAAGTATAGAAACGCGGGGCGTTATAGTCTCCCCTCCTTTAGGAAATTTCGTCCCGAAATTTAGGAAGATGTAACGAAGAGATATGGATACTTAGTCTTCATATCACTTTCAAGTTCCCAAGTGAATTCGGCGCCACGTTTACCTTCCCATCGAACCTTGACAATAGGAATACGACTGTGCCTCAGTTGCTTGGTTCCTCGGTCCATGATTTCGACCGGTTTCTCCACAAAGTGCAAAGTATCGTTGATCTGAAGATCTTCGAGTGGAACTTAAAGTCCTTCTTCGGCTAGACACTTCTTTAAATTCGAAACATGAAACACAGGATGAACATTGCTGAGCGTTTGAGGTTAATCCAGTCGATATGCTACCTTGCCTATCCTTTCGAGAATCTTGAAAGGACCCACATAGCGAGGAGCGAGTTTGCCTTTCTTACTAAAACGAACAACACCTTTCCAAGGTGCAACCTTGAGAAGTACGTGGTCACCTATGTCGAATTCCAAAGGTTTGCGTCTTCTATCAGCATAGCTCTTTTGTCGGCTTCGAGCTTTGAGCAAGTTGTCACGAATCTGTAGGATCTTGTCCATCGTCTCTTGTATAAGTTCGGGACCGGTGAGTTGTACGTCTCCGATCTCGTGCCAACAAATAGGCGAACGGCACTTGCGACCATACAGTGCTTCAAATGGAGCCATTTGAATACTTGCGTGATAGTTGTTGTTGTACGAGAATTCTACCAAGGGTAAGTGCAAATCCCAGTGGCCGCCAAAATCGATTACGCATGATCGAAGCATATCCTCTAGAGTTTGAATAGTACGCTCGGTCTGACCGTCAGATTGAGGATGAAAAGCGGTGCTAAGATTCAAACGAGTGCCAAAGGCGGATTGAAAAGTTTGCCAAAGGCGAGAAGTGAAACGAGCATCGCGATCAGAAATAATATCAAGAGGAGTACCGTGACGACTAATTATTTCACTCGTGTAGATACGAGCCAATTTCTCGACTTTGTAATCTTCACGAATGGCGAGGAAGTGTGCGGATTTGGTCAAACGATCGACGATAACCCAAATGCTGTCATGACCAGACGAGGTACGAGGCAATTTCGTGATGAAATCCATGGCTATGCTCTCCCATTTCCAGACAGGAATTTCTGGTTGTTCGAGCAAACCGGAGGGACGTTGATGTTCTGCCTTGACTTTGGAACACGTAAGGCATTTGGAGACGTAGAGAGTGATATCACGTTTCATTCCAGGCCACCAATAGGATGCGCGCAAGTCATGGTACATCTTATCAGCTCCAGGATGAACGGAGTATCGGGATTTGTGAGCTTCGTCCATCAAAGTAGTCCGAAGATTGAGACGATCGGGAATCCAAATGCGACTATGGTAGTAAAAGAATACCATCAGGCTTAGCTTCGAGTGGGTTTTTGATTCCACAATTCAACTCGTTATCGAGGTTACCCTCGTTAATGACGGCAAATTGTGCTTGTCGAATCAACTCGTTGAGTTTTCCCATGATTTGGTAGCAACGAGCACTCTTGACATGAGTCTTACGACTAAGTGCATCGGCCACGACATTCGCCTTACCAGGGTGGTAGCGGATATCGCAGTCGTAGTCGTTTAACAATTCTACCCAACGACGTTGACGCATGTTGAGTTCCTTTTGATCAAAGATGTGTTGGAGGCTCTTATGGTCGGTAAAGACCATACACTTTGTACCATAAAGGTAATGTCGCAAATCTTTAATGCAAAAACAACTGCACCAAGTTCAAGGTCATGAGTAGTATAGTTTTTCTCATGAATTTTGAGTTGTCTCGACGCGTAAGCGATTACTTTGTTCCGTTGCATGAGAACGCAACCAAGACCCTGGTTAGACGCATTGCAATACACGACGAAATCGTCGTTCCCATCGGGGAGAGTGAGAATAGGAGCATTACAAAGCATGTCCTTGAGCGTTTGGAAAGATTCCTCTTGTTCGGGACCCCAAACAAAAGGTTTATCTTTTTGAGTCAACGAAGTCAAAGGAACGGCAATCTTCGAGAAGTTCGAGATGAAACGGCGATAATACCCAGCTAGGCCAAGAAACGAACGAATTTCAGAGGGCGAATTAGGTGCAATCCAATTCTTCACAGCTTCTATCTTTGCAGGGTCAACATGAATACCAAGTTCATTGACGGTGTGACCCAAGAATTGAACCTCTTTTAGCCAAAATTCACACTTGGAGAATTTGGCATAAAGACGTTCGGTTTGCAAAAGCTGAAGAATAAGACGCAGATGTCGTCCATGTTCTTCTTTCGTCTTGGAGTAGATTAGGATATCGTCGATGAATACAATGACGAAATGATCGAGAAAAGGCTTACACACACGGTTCATGAGATCCATAAACACTGCAGGAGCGTTGGTCAAACCAAAAGGCATGGCCACGAACTCGTAGTGTCTGTAACGTGTGCGAAATGCGGTTTTGGGTACATCTTCCTCGGAAACCCGAAGTTGATGATAGCCAGAACGGAGGTCAACCTTTGAAAAGCACTTCGCGCCTTGCAATTGATCGAAGAGATCGTCAATACGAGGAAGTGGGTATCGGTTTTTGACTGTAAGTTTATTGAGCTCACGATAATCAATGCACATCCGAAAAGACCCATCTTTCTTCTTGACGAACAACACGGGAGCGCCCCAAGGGGAAGTACTAGGGCGTATAAAGCCTTTATCAAGAAGCTCTTGAAGTTGGCTTGATAGCTCTTGCATCTCCGAGGATGCTAAACGATAGGGAGCCTTCGCAACAGGAGTTGCGCCAGGAATGAGGTCAATACGAAAATCGACAGCTCGAGGAGGCGGAGGACCAGGGAGATCCTCGGGGAAAACAGAAGGAAACTCACAAACGACAGGAACATCACTTATGCTAGGACCTTTGTCTTTCTTTTCCACAACGTGGGCGAGAAAGGCAAAGTACTCCTTACGCAAGTACTTGTTCGCTTTGATGCACGACATAAGCTTGAGACCCTTAGAAGGTTTCTCACCATAGACGTGTAAAGAGTCACCTCAAGGTAGGGGAAGACGAATGAATTTCTCAGAACAAACGACTTCAGCACGAACTCGCTTAAGCCAGTCCATGCCTACTATGATGTCAAAGCTACCCATTTGCATAGGTATGAGGTCGATGGAAAACTTATGATCGTTTAAGATTAGGGAGCAACCAGAAAGAATAGAGTCAACAAAGATGGTCTTACCATTAGCGACTTCGACAGCAAAAGGATTAGGCATTTTAGTTCGTTCGCACTTAAGCAAGGGGTTCAAATTCAACGGATACAAAACTTCTATCCACGCCAATATCAAACAGACAAGTAGCATAGATATGGTTCACAAGGAACGTACCAGTGATGACATCATTCGAACTTTGGGCTTGAGCTGAGGTGAGAACGAAAGCTCGTCCTTTTGCAGGTTCGGTTTGTTGTTGCTGCTGGTTGTTGGTGCGTTTCGGGTAAACATTGGCGAAATGGTTAGGATCGCCACAATTGTAGCAGGTTCGACCAGGTGTAGCTTGGGTTTGGCGGTTTGGGTTAGGATTGTCACACCCCGACCCGCAGCAGAATAAGAGTCGGGGCATAATTGGGTTATCACCAAAGCTCATGATATTTACTAATATGTTTCATATTTATTAAATTCAAAATTACATCCTCAATAATCCAAACATGTTCATACAAAAACAAAGAAGATAATCAACTAAACAATCCAAAGTCTAAACCAGTTTATTCTTCTAAGCCATCCTATGTGTTTCTTGCTGCAGCTGGATCACCTGTATCATGTGTAAAAATGGGGGATTTTAGGTCAACATAAGCTGGCGAGTGAACCTTGTTAGAAAAACATTTATTATTGATCTCTTGTTATCTTTATCATGAAAAATTGTGCAATAATCATATACGAGCAAACGTAAATAATCATACAATAACAATAACAACAAACATTCAATAACATACAATAACAAACCAACTTGCATCAATATATAACATGAATGAAACTGTATATGTTGGCAACGTCTCGTTCGTTCACGCTCATAATGTAATAGGGAACGGACGACCTATGATAAATGTCTGTGCGATCAAGGCTCAATCCAACGGAGCCGATCGTATGTTGGCAACGCCTGGTTCACGCTCATAATGTAATGGGGAGCGGCGGCCTATGATAATGTATGTACTGAAAATGATAAATTTAATCTAAACAATAACCACACAAACAGTTGATACAAGTTGAATACACATTTGTTCATGGATATGATAGATGCACAATAGTTTAAATGTGATAAATAATAAGACACATGATACACCCCAAAAACGTGATTAAAACAGGGAATTTGTAGAGATTCACTCACATTGGGTGCGTTCGGTTGAAGATGATGAAATGCGCACGAGTTTAGAGGATTGATCGACGAGAATTAACTAACCTAAATAATAACGAAAAAGTATGGTAAATGAATGGATTTTATTAATAATTTTAATAAGATTTTTGGATATATTTTTGTGAGTTTAAGGCTATTTTCTAACTTTTAAAACATTATTTTTAAGTATTTTTAATTGATTTTTAAATTAAATAAATAAATAAAAATATAAAAAATGTTGACTTTTGCGTTGACCATTGACCGTTGATCGTGACTGTTGACTGTTTGACCGGTTCGCTAGTGTGCAAGTGTGCGCCGGGTAAGGCTCGAACCCGAGACCTCCCGTACGCGTGCACGCAGCTCTACCAACTGAGCTACGTGTCTAACCCGAAATAATTCTGTTTTTAATTATATTTATATATTGTTTTAGTTTATTCAAAATTCTTTTATTTTCAAAAAGGATTTTAATCATCGAACCGGCGTGTGTAACAGGTCTCGAACCCGGGACCTGTGGGTTAGTGTTGCACACAGTCCACCGCTGGACTGTGTGTCTAACCTGGTTAATATACTGATTTTTATTATACTTAACATCTTCAGTGAGTTAATCCGGTTCAGTTAAAAAGAAGGAAACATCTTTATTACAGAGAATACGATTGTCAATGATCGAACTCGCGGCGTGTGATATATGTGCGCACACAGTCCACCGCTGGACTGTGTGTCTAACCCGAGATATAATCCAATTTATATTAAACTTATACACAAACTAACTTCATCTTCTTCGTTACAATATCTCAGACAACGATTACCCTACTGTTCTTGTTTAATTCGATTGACAAACATTCAAGTGATTAAAATAAAATGCACAGGGAAGATTTTGGGAGTAAACATACCGGAACAATGATCTTTCTCAGAATTCCGGCGAAGCCGTCGGCTCTGTTTTTATGGACTTTGTCTGAGCGGACCAATTAACAGTTTTGATTAGCTAGATGTGGAATTGAAGTACTGAACAAAAGTTATCAGAAGGTTTAAAGGTTTATACCGTTTCACAGCGAATTCTAGAAATTCTCAGAAATTTTCCGACGAATGATGATTATCCGATATCGTCGCCTGGAACTGATTCTGATTGAAGGGTTTGAGTTAGCAAAAGCTTAACAACTGATAGAGATGGAAGAATTGATAAACTTACTGTTTTGATGGAAGACACGGTTTTCCGGCGAAAGTCCGGCGAGTTTAAAAAGCTTTTCCGACGAACTGAAAATAGAGCGAAAGTGAAATTGGAGGTTCTGCGGATTATTTTGAGTCGCGAGAGGATGCTATTGTTGGGGTAATTCAGGAAGTGAAGATTTTCGGTTATTAAAACCGATCATCACATGAATTCAAGTCCATTCAAGACTGAATTGATTAAAAGTGTCGGTTTATCGGTTATAATCAGAAATCCGCAATCACTCAAACGTCTTGGACGTTTGGAAGCCGATAACGGTTTCAGTTGGCGTAAACAGGTCGATTCAAGGTTGAAGTTATGTTTTAATTGCTTCCTACATTTAACAAAAGCAACTAGTGGCGGAGTGGTTATATGTGCGCGAGTTAAGACTTGACTCACCCGGCTGACCCGGGTTCGAATCCCGGCAGCCGGTTTTCTTTTTTATTTATTTTATTTTCACTTTTTATTAATTATAGTTTTTAAATTCTAATTTGTTTATTAATTATGCATCGTTTAAAATTAAAATAAACATAAATACGCAACGAAACATTTATAACTTGATATTCGATTACAAACGAAGCGGGTTTGGAAAACCCGTTTTTGACAAATGTTACAAGGATTGGGTAAAAGGGCTTGGGTTTGCTGGTTCTGGGGTAGGCGACAGTAGTTGGAGAGGTGTCCCAACCTATACAGTTGGCACATTTTCGGTATGAGGTGCCAACAGGGTGATGGTAGTTGCAAGTGGTACACTTGGGGTGAGAGCCAATGTAACCTTGTCCAGGTTGGTTGGTGTTTTGGGTAGGCGGAGTGACAACAACATTGTTTTGAGAAGAAGCCTTCTGCTTTTTGTTCTTATTGTGGGGCTTTTTGGCTGGAGGGGTAGGTGATTCGGTGGTGTTGGCAATGGCTTGGTGCGCATGCTTCGTAGGGACCTTGTCGTAGGCCCCCTTAAGGATGCAGTTATGGTTGAGTTGGAGGGTTATGGCATAGGCTTCCTCGAGGGTTTTCGGGTTGGCTGCGGCTACATGGTTCATGATCACCGGTGAGAGGCAACGGATAAGCTTGGCGATTGACTTGGGAACAATATCGACTTGCCCAGGGCAAATGATACTAAACTGTTTGAAGCGCGCAATCAATCCTTCAGTGTCGCTCCCCTGTTGTGTGAGATTCCAGAACTCGTTTTCAAGTTTCTGGGTCTCATGGGGAGGACAGAATTGTTCCTTCATGAGCTCCTTAAGCTCTTCCCAAGTCATCGCATGGGCTGCTTCGTTGCCACGCGTGTTTCATTCGGTGGTCCACCACTCGAGGGCTCTCTTGCGGAACACCCCGGTGGCATTAAGGGTTCGGAGTTCCTCAGGGCAGCCGCCCTGAAGGAAGATAAGCTCCATTGAATCAAACCAATTGATCATGGCGGTAACACCGTCCATGCCAGTGAATTCCACTGGTTTACAAGCCATGAAATGCTTGAATTGGTAAGATGGTTTGGGGGTATCGGCTTTGGAATCAGCGGATGATTTAGGTATGGCTTCGGCGTGTATGGTGTGGATTTGGCTAACAATGTCGGTATGATCTTAGCCATTTGCCCAGCCATTTGCTCCGAAACGAGCCCAATCAGTTCTTGCTTCGATATCGAGTCCTCGTTGTTGGATTCCTTCTGGGAATCCGTCTTCTTGGACTTCTTGAGGCGGTTCAACGAGTTACGGAAAGGAGGCATCTAGAGGTTGTAAACAAGACAAAAGCATGAGACTCGATTGTAATAAAGAAAATAGGTTTTGCATGCATCAGTATGAATAAAGTTCACATAAGTTTCACATAAGAAGCATGTGTTCATCAAGTATGGTTCACGTAGTTTGCATGAGTTCAACAAGTATAACATGTATACTCACGTATGAATACAAATAAAGAGTATAAATTTAGTTTTTCACGAGGATTAGTATTGTTTTTTATTGCGATAAACGTGCGAGTGTGTAATGGTTTGAAATGAACGAGGTAACAAGTATTAAAACACATAAAATTTGAGTCACATAAAAAGAATAGGCTCATCAAACATGGGAATGATTCATGTAGAGAATCGTCGACAATTCCAAAGTGAATCGAAGATCTTTTCGAATTAGAGAAACGTGCTTTGGCCTATAGGTAAAATGCTCTCATCGAGAAGCGACTAACGACATTTTACCCTTCCAGTTACTACACGTCTCTAACCGATCGGAAATTGAGACTTTGGCGAGAGCGAAAATCAAGGAATGGGACTTAATCGACAAGGTGCGGGTTTCACCCCTAACTTGACGATTCCGTACCCTAAGTGTGGTTAGTACTTACCAAACAAAGAGCAAATTCCGATTCGTTGGTAAGGGTCCACTAGAGTTTTGAGTTGGAAATTTTCCATCAAGGTTTGGATTTCACTCCTAACTTGATGACATAATTGCGTGCAAAAAGAATAAGTATAGCGGATTGAGAGTCGTTCACCAAATTGTGGTTTTCACACCTATTTTAGTGAAGTCGTCTCGTTTATATTACGAGTGTCTTCAAGCGTCCAAACGTGTATTGTGTAAAAGTGTCTTAGGAAGACACCATGTATATGTATTAAGACCAAAAGGAAAGAGAGAAGCAAACTAGGAAGCATAAAGTTTTAAGCATAATCAAGAATGGTCACAACGGTACTTAGAACTATAGACTAGGTCGAACATGGCAATTCTACCTAATTCCCTATAGTTATGGCTCTGATACCAATCTGTCACACACCAACCGATGGCGGAAACATCGGGATCACAACATTAATAAGTGACAATAATTAACTAAACCATATTTCATTTCATAAGAATTGTCAAATACATCAATGTAACAAAACAAAGAAACAACATAACATTTGCAAAGTCATAACAAAATTGATACATCGACATTAAACCTAACGTCTAATTTGTGTGTATCTAGTCCTTGCTATATTGTTTTCATAGCATCATCTCCTTCAACCTGTAACATGTTTTAAAATAATGTAAATGCGAAAACAAAGGCGAGTACACAAGTTTAGGCATAGCATACGTATACGAATAAGTTTAAACAATCCTCATGGCAACCAAATCTATACAAGAGCAATATCAAGGCATGCAATACTAATAATCAAACCCTTAACGCAATCACGATGTTTTAACATGACCTCACGAATAACACGATGGAGGTGGATGCGTGAATTCCTATAGCGCTAAGCATGTCAAACGAAGGCTAAAAATAGTTAATGACTAAAGCATGGCATAACGAATATCCAAGACAAGCATCAAGTATAAGATTCAAGTTTCATGTATATGGGATCGTTTGTGTGTTTCATAAAGTTTAAGTGTTCGTGATTTTGTATATGGAAACATGTTACACCTGAAAAGTGTTATAAACAAAAGTGGGTCGAGTGTACTCACGGTTTTGCTAAGTCTTTTCTACACTTGACAATCCGTGAAGACGTTGGTTCGGGGATGACGCTGAATTATCCTACAAGAGGAAACAAGGCGTATGAGTATAGAGTTTCAACGGGAGATTAGGAGTATTCGAGCATGATTAAAAATAAGTTTGATAAAGTATTATGATACGAAAGTATTCACTAAGATGTAACACTCGTTCTTGACACTAGTAACTCTTACGAGTTGGATGTGATTTCATAGGTTCGGGACCTATTAGAATCGTGACAAGGAATTACATACTTTAGTGTTAAACTTAATAACTTGATAGGTGATTATAAGTTCATTATCAAGGTTTCGGTTTAGAATTATAATATATTTATATATATCATTATAATCATGTAGGAGGTGGGAGGATGAACCATCCACTTTGTAACCTCTAGTGTCATGTATGTCAAGTATGAGGTGGGAGGTTAAACCATCCACTTTGAACCTCGGATTAAGTTCACCACTACACAAGTTACCATTGGTAACAAGGAGGGTACAAGAACTATATACTATACAAGAATGATAAGGTGTCATCTAGATACCAAGTAGTCAAGTATCCAACAACCCGACGAGCACACGAGGACAATCGTCAACGGCTTTATGGTGTTGTGACACTTTAAGTCTAGCAAACTATCTTGGGATCTTGATGAAAATCATCAAGTGATGTGTGGTCTCAAGTTAGGATAGCCCAAGCTTCCTTGGTGGACACACATGAACAAGTTTAAGAACTTGCATCACTTGTGAGCTCAATGCTCTTCAAAAACAGAAAGTTTGGAGTGATTAAACACTCCTATTTACAAGTTTAACAACCTAGGTTAGTCCCCATAATCATACATGTGATTAGGAGTTCAAGAACACTAGGATGAATGAGAAAAGTAAGAGATTAAACAAGTTTATGAGAACATAAAGTAAAACAGTCCACTTTGGAACCTTTTTCTGGTCATTCTAGAGCTTCGTTTTCCATGGAAAACCAATGGAAATGATCCTTAGGTTAATCCAAGCAAGTGGGAAAAAGAATGGAAGGATTTTGTTAAGAAATGAGTGAGTTATACTCACTTTTTGTGAAGATGGGTAATTCTGCTCGAAAATCTGATGTTGCAAGGATTTTGAGGTGATTTGAGAGGGATTAGATGGAGTTTAGAAAGTGTAAAATGTGTGGAAACACTTGGGTTTTATAGGAGAAGGATTAGGGTTGGTTAGATGGATAATTGATGGCTCAAAGGTGTTTAAAAAAATTGCAAAACCCAACCCAAATCCCGCCCACAACCTGCTGTCCGCCCCCTTGTTCGCGCCCAGCTCAGCCGGAAACAAAGCTTAAAAGCTTTGTTGTCCGCGTTTATTCCAGATATGGGCGCGTGGCGGAGTGGTTAGGCGCTGTTTGTTTGAACCGGGGATCCCGAGTTCGAGTCTCGCGGATCCCGGTTTGTTTGTTTATTATTATTTTTTTTTATTTAAAAACTCTATAATTTAGTTTCATAATTGGTAGGAAAGGTCCCTATAGTTCAAGATTTCATTAATTACCCTTTAGACCTTGGACTTATTTAAAGAAAGATTAACATTATATTCTAAATATATTTACAAAAAAAATTAGCATTTTAATTTTCGTAAAATAACACAATTAATTTTATTAACTAATTTAATTAATCAATTTAATTAATTAATTTAATTAATTAACTTAATAAATGAATATGTATTTATATTTTCGTAGGGAATTTAGTTTAACGATCAAGAGTTTCACGTTTAAGTCTCGATTACGCATACATACAATGTTTGCAAGTTATGACACGTTTACGATTGAGAGTACCACGAATATGTTTACATGTTTAAAGTATGAACAAGTATAAGTGTAACATGACTATGATTAACATAATATGGATAAAATACGAGTTTCTCATTACAATCCAAGTCTCGGTTTACAACATTTACAACGAAAGACGAATACAAGATACAATACTTACTAAAAATAGAAGTACGATACAAGGTTTCCAAATATAGAAAGTATAGAAACGCGGGGCGTTACAAAGCGGGATGTCGAATAAGCATTTGAGTTGTGTGACGTGTTTTGATATACGAACATATGTGACACCCAAAAGTGCGTTTAAGCGTAAAAGGATTCAAGTATACTCACAGTCGGTGCGTTTTTAAGAGAAGAGACGGATCTGAGATGAGTTGCGGAGAGCGCGGATCAGCCTGTAAGTGAACAGAAGTGCATCAGTCTTCCGAATTGTTGAACCGGTTAACGGTTGAGGGAACAGTAGACAAGTTAGGGCGAACTTGTATTTAAAGGTACAAGTTCGAGCGAACTTGTATGCCTGGACTTACTGTAAGTACAAGTTCGGGCGAACTTGTCAAGTTTCCTAAGAAACTAAACAAGTTCGGGCGAACTTGTCCTTTTTAAGGAAGGGTGATATAAGTTCGGCGAACTGTCTAATCTCTTGAGAATGGGACAAGTGGAGAACTTGTGTGAATTTGATGAAGTTTTAATCAAGTTCGATCGAACTTGGGCACCAATCTGGTGACAAGTTCGGGCGAACTTGCTACTTTTCGAGCGAACTTGACTGTTTTGCCATCCAAATTGTGCGTTTTCGCGTCGTTTGCTGAGTAAATCGAGTGTCCATCCCTCCAACCTTATGTTACTGAATAAAACCAAGGCTTCAAGAGGTCTTTTGGAGCGAGTTTTAGCCATTTTACAGAAACTCAGACTAATCCGGGCGAACTTGGAGGTTCGAACGGTTTAGTCCAGTTTGTGCAAAGTGACGACTTCGTCCTTGTGCTTCCGGATATGAGATCTAGCTTGACAACGCCTCGTTCCACTTCAAAGTGAACGAAACATACGTCGTTTAGTCCGAATATTGTGTAACAATCGATGTTTGAAAGGTTTTACTCAGATCTAAGCATAGATCTGAGTGAAAAACAGAAGTTTTGCATTATAAAAATGAAGATTTTTGTAAAAGAAAGATTTGATGAAAACGAAGGCAAAGCCTTGTGCAAAATCGTTGTAAAACGTTGTTGTAGCTTGAAAACGATGGAATCTTACTTAGAACACAAAAGGTTTCGGTTTTGGGGAGCTCCGGGCGAACTTGCAGCAAGTTCAAATGAGAAGAGGAGCTGAGATTTATAGGTGAGGTGAAATAATGGGCTGAACATCAAGTTCGGCGCGAACTTGTTAATTTCCTGTGAGTTGGGAGACAAGTCCGGGCGGACTTGTTGGATTTGAAGAATTATAAAGGCTTAGACAAGTTCGAGCGAACTTGTGGTTCACAAGTTCGGCCGGACTTGACCTATTGGCCAAGTTTTGTTCAATTATTCGCCTTAAGAGTTCGTTTGGCGATTCAGTTCGTATTAGATAGTTATATTAAGCGTTTTAGCGAAGTGTTAAGCGTTATATTACCATTGATTTGGGATAGAGCGAGTTGTGTGAGCGTGCGAGCGTTTTAGCGATATTTAAACCATAACATAAATAATTATAACACACATAAAATATAATTCCACATAATTAACTGCGTTTTGCGATGCGATAGCACAAGTGTTTATTAAACAATAACACACTCGGCTCGTATAGTAGCATAACTACTTGTGATCGCGTTGAATTAGCTATTAATAAGTGATTAAATGCGATATAGATGTGACAAAATGTAATTCCATTAACATAAACTTTTCATAATACCAATCTCGGAATACAAATGATTGAGATAAACAAGATACACGAAAAAAGAAATAAATAAATAACAACGAAAATTTGGAGTTGTTACAATAAATATATATATATATATATATGTGTGTGGTGTGTTTTTTTATATGTAAAAAAATATAAGTAGTGTGATATAAGTTAAGTACAAAAATATTATGAAAAAGTATAAGTTGGTCAAAAAGGACTGCCCCGTAATCCTTGTGATACAAGTATTAGGTCCCCAATGAGTCTCCTACCGTTTAACCAAATGGGAGACAATGGCTTTGTTAAGATTTTGAGTTGTCTCCCTATTTGGAGTTGGGACATGGCAAGTGTAATATTCAAGTTTTGATCAAATGATGTAAGGCTCCATATTGTTTTTCGTGAAATTTTGCTCTAAGTTGAAAAACAAATTACCCTTATAAAAGTCCTTATACATTCCCACATAATAATAAATTTTTATCTCTATGTGTTAGATGTTTGAAAGTCACTAGAATAATTTTCTATTTCACTTAGATTATTGTTATAAGTGTGCCAATGAATATATTAAAATTTGATTGTGTCAAATGTTAACAATTTGGCATATTTTTTTGAACACTTTTCCGTGATTTAAATATTATCTGCTTTAATATACTTATGGTATTATGTTAAAGAGATAATGTATTTTTTATATATATTTCGGAGTATTTATCCATTTTTCAAATATATGATGAAAGAAAATATAAAATTCAAATTATCTATATATCCATCTAGAGATGGGCATAATCGGGTTTTATTATTACCCGGAACTGGTTCCAACCCGGACCCGGTTCTGCTTGGATGTCATTGGAACCGGGTATGGTGTGGAACCGGGTCCAGTTCCTACCCGGGTTCACACCCAAGAATATGGAACCTTGTAGAACCGGGTACAGTCAAACCTGCCATTTACTGTTCAGAACCGGTTCCTGATAAATGTTACCATTGGAAAACCGGGTTCCTGATTAAAAAATCGGTTTTTTTTTATATAAACGCCTTCCTACTTACCATTTCTAAACTTAACACTCACCATCATCAACTTACAAAATCAATCAACTTCTAAGTTCTTGCAAAATACCTATGGCATGCAACGACGAAGTTGTTACGGTCTTAGAGACGAAAAGAAACCCAGCTATATGGAAGAATTTTGATCTCTGTTTAATGTCCGACAGCCACGAGATGGCTAGATGCAAAGATTGTGGAAAATTTATGAAGGCCGCAGCCAACTCAACCCTTAAGAAACACACTGAGCGGCATTGCCCAGTGACGAAGGCAAAGAAAAATGAGACGGGAGAAGGTTCCGACACCGGTTCTTCAAATGTTTGATATAACCCGTTTGGTTTGGTGTTTTAATAAAGTTTGTGTAATGTTTCTTTCTATTGTGTTTGTTATGTTTGATTTTTATTATTAGTTACATTGATAAATAAAAATAGTAACAATTGGTCCACAACTTTAGAACTAGTAGGATAATAAACACCGGAAATCAAAGTCGTTGTAGTTTTAAAAACTTGTAAAAAAGTACTTAGGTTATTAATATTTTCCCAAGCCGTGTCGGGAAAGGGGACGACTAGGTACTCATCACTTAAAGTTGTATGAAAAGATTTTAAAGTGCCCATTTGCTTTATAACCATTTCAAACATATGACAAGGTGAATTCCAACGAGTCGGTATATCCCAATTCGGTCCAATACTTTTTTGGTTGACATCTTTACAAAGTTTTTATATTCTTGATATCTCTCTTTTCCACTTTTGAAAACATCTTGGAGCATAGCTCTAAATGCTATAATAAAATCCGATACAAATTGATCTTTTAAACCGGTTTGCACTACTAAGTTAATAATATGTGCAACACATCGTATGTGAAAAAAACACCATCAAGTATTGGTTTGTACTTCAACTTTACTTTTTCAATCGCCGTTGTGTTGTTTGAAGCGTTATCAAAGGATATTGAAAAAATTTTATCTTCTAAACCATATTTAATTATTGTGCCATTTATAATTTTATAAATATTTTCTCTCGTATGAGGAGAATGAAACTCGTCAAACGCAATCGTACGCTTCATCATTTGCCATGTATCGGGATCAACCCAATGAGCGGTGACACATATGTACGATTCCGGTAAACCATGTGGAGCCAACCACACATCACTAGTTAGGTTTACACTAGTTTTTTAATTCTTAAAAAAAACAATTAAATCTTTTTTTTGCATTTTCCCATAAACTTAAACAAAGACGTTTTAAAGTGCGACGACTTACATGTTTGTAGCGAGGTTGTAGCGTCTCCCGAATAAGATTAGTAAGATCGGGGTCGTCGAAGTGTAACATTTATAGAATCGGTTCCAACGGTCAGGAACCGGTTCCAACGGTAACATTTTAACGGCTATAACCGGTTCCAACGGTAACATTTTAACGGGTATAACCGGTTCCTTCTAGAACTGCATTTCCAGGTACTGGTGGAACCGGGTACTAGTGAAACCGGGTACGGGTAGGAACCGGGTACGACCCGATTCAAATGGTAAAATTGTGGAACCGGGTTGGAACCAACGGGTATTTTGAACCCGGAACCGGTTCTACTTAATGTCAGGTAGGAACTGGAACCGGTTCCAGTTCGGTTCTATCGGTTCGGGTTCGGAACCGGTTTTTATGGCCATCTCTATATCCATCAAGTAAACAAGAAAATGAGGTGGACTAAAATGGTTGGATTAGAAGCCTACCAAGTACTAAAAAGGAAAAGGTGGGAAACTAAATTAGTAAGGCATTTCTTAAACATCCAAAGGCACTTGTGACACTAATGATTTCCAAGTGTTCCACATTGAATGGCTCTTTGCTCATCACTCAATGACTTGGTCAATAATATAAGGAGTAGCCTTAAAGGTTGAGTTCCACATAATCCATAAGATCATGGCTACCATCCTTTTAGGATTTAACAATTTTATCCAATAAGTTCTAAGAATGCATAAATTGTTTTAAGGTTTATACTTTGTATGGTGTCTTTGATGATCTCAACTGCATTCAGTGTTCTTTAGATGTGTTGAACCCTTTTGTTTAGTTTTTTATTTAAATATTTTTTGATATCGTTTACACAATATGGCATTAATTGTTAGTTAGACTTCCAAGCTTAAAAGCCTACCATGGCCATGTCAAAATGAATGGTCAACACCATGAATATTATTTTGTATATTTGGGTCTTAACTGAAGTCTAATCAGGTCTTTCTTAGAAAAAAATAATCCATAATAAATTTCTTCTCTTAAATCTTAACATTGTCATTCTGTAATAATGAATAAGAAAAAAAATATAAACTTAAAAAAAACACGTAAAATAGATTTCCCATACCACATTGGTGAGGGAAAGGCGATATAAAGGAAATACTTATAAATCAGACGCCTTCATCCCACATTGCTAAGGAAATAAGTAACGCCTTCATCCAACATCAATGTATGAGCCCTCTTTGGTCGTGTCAAGTTTCAAAATTACTATTTGATTGTTAAAAGAACTTTAAAGGCTTTCAAATGTATGGAGCCCAAGTTTTAAACTTATAAGCTATAGGTCATTTTCAATAAATATAGGACCACCGGCACCCATGAGTGAAATGTTGCAAAAAGCCAAGGTCTAAGCCATTGGTTGTTGTCAACAAATATTGGACCACCCATAAGTGAAATGTTGCAAAGGCCAAGTAACTTGTCTACAACCTTGAAAAGTCCTCATTTAGATAAGAGGACCACCTTCACTCGGAACAAACTGAAAGTACATCACTAGATAAACCTACACATGGATAGTGGTGTAAAATGTATAATGTAGAGAAAACTGAGCATCACGTTATGTTTCTAAGTGATCAACATATACTAAAACAAGTTATCTCTATTTAAAGACGTGTTACATTATGTCACATTTCAAACCGACTATACAACTAAAATAACAGAAAACCAACTATTGTTAACCACTCTCATAAAGAGCTAACAGACCTACGCAATGACCATCTCTACCGCTCCCCCCCCCCCCCCCCCTCTTTTCCCCATAAAAGTCAAAAATGGATGTAAATAGAATGCGAGTTCTTTGTTGAAGCTTAGGACAAGAAATTAGACTTAATTTTCAAATCTGCTGACTAAACACGTCAAATTAAAGGGTGCTTCTAAACGCACTTTGTTTCTTACACACTTGGTAGCACCCTCCTCCGTAAAAAAAAAAAGTAATACTCTCACACGGGTACGTATAGCCACCCCTGATTTAAAATATATAAACACATTTGTGAAAGTGATTGTAATTAACACATTTTGTACTTATATCATTGTTAATCACCTCAAAAGTGGGAATAACGTTATCTAAAAGCTACCAACACGAGGCCATTACTTATGACATCCTTCTCTTAAGGGGAACATCAAAATTCCTAAACTGGCCCCAATCCCCATTACTCTCATTTTCAACCCATTATAAATCCATGCCAAAGCTTCCATCCGAATCCAATTTCAATTTCCAATTCCAATTCCAATTCTAATTCCAATGGAAACTCACCGCCGGCAGAAAGCCAACTCCACAGGAGATATATTCACCTTTCCTTCCATGTCACACGTTTGAAGCCCGAATCCGAGTTAGCCGATCAGTTATTCTCCAACGGTAAACTTCTCCATCACTCGTTCCCAATCCAACCAACGAATTTCACCGTTCCAAAATCTTTAATTCTGAGCCGAACGAGCAGCATTAGCAGCAAGGGCTCGCTAATGTCGTCTCGTAGTAACAGCTCAAACAGTAGCAGTAACAGTAACAGTAGTTGTAGCAGTGCGCGAACAAGCACTAGCGAAGCGTCATCAAGAAAAAAGTTAACAACAACCAATCAAGCCAGGTCAGTTGCAGTTAAATCTAGCAACATTAGCCACAAGTTTCCTAACAAGGAATGGCAAGCTAGAAACTACTGCGACAAATACGGGCATTCGCAGAGATGGCAGTTTATTTCGCCGGTTCCAGTGTTGAACCGGCGAAATTCGACGAAGAAAAGAAAGGGGAGGAAAGGGAAGCGTGAGAGAGATGTTAGGAAGGGGGTTTGCAGGAGGTTTTTTGGGTGGCTTGTTTCTACATGCCAAGAGTGTCATGCTATTGAACCTTCTAAGAGGTTGAAAGTGAGTATTTGATCATTATAATTATTTATTGTCTACTTGTGTTTTTTTTTTTTTTGGATAAATTCATGGGGTTGAATCTGTGATTTCTTTCTTTCTGTCAATTTAATTTTCGGTTTTGAGTGTTTTAAGTTACAATGAAATTATTCAACATACATCAGCCATGGTTGCGTCGATATGAACCAATTTTAAATAAAAATTTGTGACAATCATATAAGTAACAAATATAAGGGAAGTTAAAAATAAAGTGTTGGTAAGAGCGTGGTTACGTAACTATCTTATATTGTATTTAAGAAATGGGATAAGTAAAGTAATTTTCTATTTAAAATTAGTTTTGTATAAACATCGCCTTATATGCCTTAATTTTTTTCATCACCAACCCATTACTAACTGTGCAAATCGGTTCGTTAATGAATAGTTTAAAAACGGAGCCATGATTAATTGAACCGGCCAAAACCAACCCATGATTATTCGATTAATCGAACCGGCTCATGTCTAAAACATTTTTAGTTTGTATTTTATTTTCAGCTTCAAGTTCACCGAGTTGAACCTTGGATCGACTGGATTACTTTTTTTAAAAGCCCAAATTAATATAGATATATGTAGTCTTGAAACCATGACCTCACTTGAAACAAAAAGAGTTACCAACTCTTCCATTAATATTTTCAAGACCTCACTTGAAGCACAAGACTTCAAGACCTCACTTGAAACACACAGAGACTTACCAACTCTTTCATTAATATTTCTGTGTTTAAATTTCAGATATAATAATTAAAAAAAAGTATGTGTAAAACAAAAAAATTTGGCTCTCTTAAAAGTTTAGGATGTGCGGTCGCTCACTCGGCACACTTTTTGGGCCGTTTCTTTAAAGTGTTGGATAGCTTACTGATGGGCTACTTACTGGCTATATATATATTGTCTTGATAAATCACTATTGGATTATCTTAGAGTAACTATGGGCCAAAAATAGTTCGGCCGGAAAACAGTGCCTCTTTGTTATAATGTGGCATTTACTGGACCATTTCTTCAACAAGCATGCGAATGAGGCCCAGAGCTTTAGGCTCGTTAAACTTAAATGTCAAGTCTGAACACATACTTATTTTATCTAAACTTAAATTTGTTTTATCTAAACTTGAATGTTTGAAATCTATGCATCAAACAAATCTAGACCAAAAACAAAACTAATAAGGTGATTAATTTATAAGTTGAATACATATTTATTTTATCTAAACTGAGTGGTTATAGGAAAAGAAAAAATTGATTTATTTCTTTATTTATTGTAGCATGTACCACAAACCACTTACACATATAGCGTCTGAGGTAATCAAAATAATTTTTGGAAGTAATGTAATATCTTAGAGTATGGAGTATGGTCCCCTTTCCCCTGTCTTCACATCACCTTCACCTCGTCACCTTTTTTTCCCTTTCTCTTCCCCCATCAACAAAAAATGGTTTCCCCGTCTATCCACATCCAATAATATTAAGAGAGAGAGAGAGAGAGAAGTATATCGGGCAGATGGGGAGAATTTCCCGATGGCACCGAAGGTGGGACGGGGGGAGGGGGGGCGGTGCCCAATGTCTGCACCCCGCTTCCCTTCCCGAACCCACACCTAAGCGTCTTATAAAAATATTGAGGTTTCCGATTTTGTGTTCTATATCATGTAAATTACTTTTATTTAATATTTTAGTTTTCATAAAGAGTTATACACTATAACATAATGCAAAAGAAAACCCAGGTTTAACCCAAGTTGCCATACTTTTAAAAACCATAGAAAAGCCACATTATTTAGAAAAGTTGTTTCAAAAAGTATGCAACTTTGGAAATAAAAGATCATAAGGTGACAAACCCTTCTTAACAAGCATTGTGTAGTGACAATAAGCCTGTTAAGGTGACCTCAACTCCCGATAAAATTGGTGTCCAAAAATGTGTCTACTTCTAAGATTCTGTCTAGTGCAATACGCCCCACTTCACATAGCGTAATTGCATTGGCAAAAAGCATGAGATCCATACACATATCCACCCTTTCAGACTCACATCTATTACCACATTCACGCCTTCCCCTTAAGTCCCTATGGCACAGGGCAGTATTTAACGCCCCTACATGATGACGTGGAGCCAAACGCCAACCCACTACACTTGGTCTAAGATGTACTACAACTTAATCTTAGCACACTTAAAAAAGGGGGAAAGTTCACTTTTGAATACATTTTCCACTGAACTAGAACATTTTCAAGTGGGTGGATACTTAGGACTGGGTTTGAGCCCAACCCAGTAATCATCTTGGTAACTAAACCAACAAAAACTACTGAACACTTCTCAATTATATCACATTATCATTTTTCAATTATTCACTATGATGATATGTCATTTTCTATTGAATTATCTGGTACATGGGCGTATGTTTTGGTTCTTGTCTTTGCTAGGGTTGGGTTGGTACATTTTGTCTATAAAAAAACCCACCATTCATTTCCAATCATAAGGCCTATAGGGCCAAAACACATATGCATAAATCCTCTATGATGTATATGCATATGTAAGTTGTAATGTACAACTATTAAGAGCCACAGTGGCGGATCCAGAAAATTTGTTCAGGGGGTTCCTTTTGATAGATTCTCACTAATTTTCCCAAATCATCCAAAGTTTTCACTACTTTTTTTCCAAACCGATGAGGTTCCTGGGAACCAGAAACCCCCTGGATCCGCCACTGAAAAGCCACCATTCACAAATAATGCAAGCAAAGGCAGTTATCTAGATCAACAACAATTAGATCAAAGAAACATACATTATATTAAAACACAAGTGTTTTTAAGGAACAAACTATGAAATGCAAACTAATGACAATAACTAACAATAATCCTCTAAACTTCACTCCAAGAAAGTGTCCATTACATCAGAGTACATTGAGGCCTCAGGATTCCTAAATTCTCCATTCGGATTGTGTTTGCGGTGGTGATCGAGTGATGAAGACGATGAAGAAGAAGTCGCCATTCTTGCAGGCAAAGTGAAGCTCCTTTTATACTTATTATGGTCAACTTTCCCAACATTTTGATCCGAGTTTGTATTATCCAAACTCAAGAAGTCATTCGGGTTCTTCATTTCAGAGCTCGGGTTCCACCCCTCGGGCTTGTTCCCAAGCCCTTCTGAGTTAAAAAGTAACTTGGCGTCATCGCTTCTTCCTGTGAGCGCGCTAAAGAAGCTCAACCCATTGGGCCATTTGATGTCGTTTTGGACGTGGTCAGGGCCCATCATGTTTTCCATTTGGGGCTCTGAGGAGTGAGGGAGGAGGAACATGTGGGTTTCATCTTTTGACGAGTAGCCAAGCTGGGCCGGGTTGTGAAAGTTGGGCGATGGCATTGGTCTTTGTGCGGCCCAGTTGTAGAGAGGTGGTGGTCGGGTCTGGATGGCGGGCTGCTTTAGAGGGATCGTGGTAGCAGAAGGCGATGAAATGTTGGCCCTAGTTGATGCAAACAGTTGTGAAAGATAGAAACCGGATTGGTAGCCCAGCGACTCAAACGTATGCCTCATTCTAAGCACAAAATGAAGATCTTCTGGGATCTGACCACATAACAAAAATAAAATTAGTAACAATATATAAAAAAAAATCACCCGACTCAGCCCATTTACCTGACCCGGCCCGTTTGTATATATGTACACAAAAGACCAAATTAGTAACGAAAAATAAAAAAGTTACCACCCGACCCTGCCCATTTACCTGATCCAACTTGTTTACCCGACCCGGCCCGTTTGTATATATGAAGGGGAACAGATTAGACTTACAATCTTGCATGAACCAAGTTGCAACAGTCCATGGCCAGCTTGAATGACAGCTATAGTCTGTATGAAAAAAGTAAAGGACAAAAAAATATAAATAATCATCACTGATTTAACATTTCTAAAGGACAAGTAGAAATTGTTACTGTACTTAATTTCTGTTCTACAAGAATAATTGTGTTCAAGAGACAAAAAAGCTTAAAGTTACACATGATTTTGAATTTCTTGGATCTTTTTTCTCATCAGTGATGATGATTTATGATGATGATGTGGCGGTCTAAAGAACAATTATGACGTCAATAACAAAAGTTGTGTCAATATTTGATCACAAATGGTTTAAAAGGTGATTTTAGAAACTCACCTGTATCCCTGATTCAAACTGTTCAGTCCATTCAGGAGGAATCTGCAAAAAAAAAAAAAAAAACAAATTTAAGAACACAAGGGGTTTGGTTATATATATATAATATAGCATATAATAATTTATGAGTTTATGAACACAACAAAGTGGTTAGTTTGAGTGTTTTTAAGAAGCATACAGCATCAAAAGAACTTTGCCAGTAAGTAGATATATTCTGTTCAGATTCTGAAGGTTCTTTGAACACCCATTTGTGACATTTATCAGAAGCAACTTTTCCCATCAAACTGCATCTCAACAAAATTAAACACAATCAAAATTTTAAAAATAAAAAAAAAATCTATGCATTTTATTAACTTTTAAGCATAAATATAGCTTATAACTAACTATAATTATGAGAAAAAAAATATAAATAAATTTAATAAACACCTACTTACCCACCCTTCTCCATAATTATAAAGCTGAATAGACATTTTGCTGAATGATTTCTTAACCTGATCTTCACATCCATCCATTTCTTCAACTCTTCCTCTACAAAACCCATCTTCCCACATCAACATCCTGCAAATTAACCACACATTACATCAACCACGAAACCCGGTTTCCGGTTTCCACACCGATCACTCTAAAAACAACAACTCACAAGCTGCCATTGTCGTCTCCGACTTTACACCCGTTACCGCCTCGAAGCCGACTGAAACAATGGTGAAAGCAAATCAAATTAAGTTATGGTAAATATTGTGATTGAAAAGGGAATGAGAGTGATACGGGCGAGGACGAATGGTCCAGAAAACAGAGTAAGTCCAATCAGAGTTGATGCAGAGGTTTCTAAGGGTCTCGTGAAGTGCCATCATTCCTAGAGCTTCTTTGCCTCTGTCTGTTGCTGTTGAGCCCGCCATGTGTGTGGAAATGGTGGTTGCAGAGGGGGTTTTGTGGGTTTGTTTGGGTTTTTGTAAGATGCTTTGTTCTTCAATGGTTGTGGTGGTTTTTTTTTTTTTCTTTTTTTGGTGGTGGTGTTGCTCTCTTTGTTTATTGAGAAGTGTTAAAAAAGTAACAAGAAGTTATAAAAATGAGAGGGTAACTGTTCATTGTTTTTAACGAGGTGTCCCTATGGCCTACGTGCACCTTTTTTACTAAAAGAACTCTTTTAAGTTTTACATCGTGGATAAAAAGGTGTAAATCTAATAGCGGAATCGGTGTTTAAATTAGATCTAAAACTAATGAAATATCAATCGTCAATGTTGTTTAGTCGATTTTGACGGTACCAACTATATTTCGTTATACCCTAGTTAACAACTTTTTTCTTAGAGGAGATAATGAAATGTGTTTTAAGGAAACCGTGTTCAATAGGTCACGACCTCTAGTTTTCCTTCTGTTTCATTTCAACCATCGTATGGCGGCAAATCAATAGTTGGTGTAACAACTTGTGACTTGCTTAAGCTCCATAAAGGTTCAATGTAACAAAAAGGATGATCAAAACAATGATCCTTCTAGTATGTGGGTGTATATGAAAGGCCTGGATTGAATTCATGTTCTCCAATAAAACTGGCTCGATTACTAAGTTGTTTGAAGAGATCATGGCTAAGGGGTTCTTATGGGTGAAAAAGCGTTACGAAGCTAATGCTTTGAAATGGTCAAACTGGTGTAGTTTTAATTTCACAGAGATGTAATTTCGCTTGTTTCATTGTAATGTTGCTAGCTCATGGGTAGTAAAATGTTGTGGTCTTTAAGAAAATATTTATTATGTATTAATAGTAAAGAAGGATGTCAGTAGGGTATGGATTTCTGACACGATACGAACCAACATGAAATTTACAGGTTTTGATTTAGTCTATACGGGTTCAGATCTATTTCAGGTTGAACCTACGAACCCATTTAACTAAACAAGTAGGGTTCATGTCAACCCGAACAGGTTGACGGGTTGACCCGTTTAATAAATTTGTATTATATTTTATTTATTTACAATATGTTATATGTCATATATTAAATTGGGTGGGTATTTATAACATAAACGGAGAAATTAACATAGGATTTTATAACTAAAAAGTAATTGTATTATAAACATTTTTGTATTTAGTAAAATTTTAAATTTAATATATTAATTTGCGAATAAAAAAATAGAAAAGAAAATAGGGTTTAACGTGTAATGGCTCGTATTTTCGTATTCTTATTTTTTAGAAAGTTCGTACTCGCATTCTATTTTAGAAACCTTAAATTCGTATTTCTATTTCAATCTCACAATTCGAGACGTTAATCATAATGGAAATTCATTTTATATATTTACGTATTACCTTTCATATTTGTGTTATATACACAATCAATCTTTAAATACGTGTTTATACGCAAAACGGAGACTTAAAAAACACTTAGGATACTTAAAAACAAGTTAAATACAAGAAAATGACATAAAATAACCTAGTTACAAAGTGCAAGGACTTAAAGTGAGCAAAACCAAAAGTATTTTCACCTCCTTTTTTCTCCAATCACCTTCCACATTTTTTAAGCCAGTCATATTTCACCATTATCCACCTCCTTTCTCCTCCGATCACCTACCACCTTTATTAACTCTCAAACCATAATCCACACTTATAAATACAAGCCTCCACCACCTCTTAAACATTTTTCACACACCAAATCTTCTCTCAAACTCTCAAATTCTCTCAAGTCTTCCGAGCAAGGAAGAAAACTCTAAGTGTTCTAAGTGAGTTTTCACTCACGTTTCTTCATCTTTCTTCTTCATTTCTTCTTTTAAACTACTTGGGCAACTTTAGGAATATTTTCACAAGTTTTCCATGGCAAACTAAGGTGGAACCTCACCATATTTGAGGTCTAAAGTAGCATAAAATTCTGCTCTAATTTATCTTTTTGTTTCTTATATATAACGCTTAAAACTTAGTGGAATCTTGTACCCACCTTGCTCCCAACTAAGCTCATAGTTGTGGGTTTGTGTTGTGGTTGATTTCCACCAAGAAACAAGCTTAAAACCTTCTTAAATTATGCTCATATATGTTCTAAGTGATTGAAAATCATCCAAGCTTCAACCTTCCATGTTCAAAGGCTTGTGCATGAGTTATGTGTGAACCATGGAAGCTTTCGCTATCTGAATTAGTTCCACAAAATCTCACTTGTTCACACTTTTTTTGACTAACGACATCAAGTAGCTTCCAATAATCAAAGTAACATAACCCCGCCTCGCCTCCAACATTTTCCATGTTGGGTATGACACGCCCGGGTTATCCTTACTTGGCTATTGACGAACTAGTTAGTATATATATATATATATATATATATATAGATTCATAACCAACCCGTTTATCAACCACGTTGATAAACTTGTGCTTTGGTGAATTATACAAATACGTTAATCTTACCTCCATGCTTGACTTACACGATTTATATGATTATACATGATGGACTATACTATACTATATAAATATAACATTTATTTAACCAGATTCTTGATACTAACCGGCTTATGGTTAGATGTCATGAACTTAGGTTATATTATCTTCGTTCTAAACTCCTCGTTTGTGATTATATGGACAGATTAGGACCCATGAAAACAAACGAAAACTTAGAGTCCAAACGAGTATTTGGACGAGATATACTTTCGTATACATATACTTCTATACTTAAATCCAAATCCAATTCCCCACAAACCCCATATACTCAAGAGCCTTCGTTTCCCCAAATGTAAAGTAGCTTATGTGCTCCATCTCACAAATCATCAACTCTCAAGTTTAATCGAAAGCTTTGCAAAACCTTGAGTGTACATGACCCTTTTAATTTTTAACACTATTGGGTGCAATACGTATACATTACCAAACTCACACAATCACATACTTTATGCTTAAAACACAAACAAAAAATCCAATATACATGCTTAATACGTTATACTTGAATTTGTCTATGCTAGGTTATTCCTATGCTTTATACTAGTCATTAACTTCGTACAAGCTCCCTTAACATGTATAGCGTATAGAAGTAACGCACTGCCCATATTCTTGAGGTCATGTTAAGTTAAACAAAACGGTCTTATCGTTGCTACGATAAGATTACGCTAGTGGAAATCTTTGGGTTGACATTTATAGTTGCATGCTAGTATTTTACGTTAGTTCTAGATAACCATTATGCCATGTGGATTCGTTTAAACTTTTATACATATGCTAGTACTCAAACTTCTATGCTCGCCAATACTTTATGTAGTTACATGTACTTTAATAAGTATTGCAGGAAATTGATGATGATGAATGGAACTTAGTAGGATGAACTAGAAACCCATCTTAATTTATGTACTTATTGTTGTATTTGCCATTTTGTTAAATTGTTGCATTTTGCTTCGAAACATTTTACTTAAGTTTAGTAAAAGTGATATTTTGATTATTAAATACTTGTCACAAATTAGCGTTATGAAGTCTCGACCAATCTATTTCGTCCCACCCTGATGTTTCCGTCATCGGTTGGGGTGTCACAGATTGATATAAGAGCCCTAACTATAGGGAATTAGGAAATTTTCATGCTTTTGACCTAGTCTTAATTAAGTGCCTTACTCGACCATTCTTGATTTATATGCTAAAAATTCTTAAAAAGTCTTCTATGTGCTCACATATACTATCTTATTTCCAAACCTATGCCTTTCCTAAGGCAACATTACATGACCATGTGAAGACACAGAAACACTCGTATTTACACTACGAGACGATTTCATCGAAATAGGTGTGAAACCCTCAGTTTGGTGAAAGACTCTCAATCTGCACTCCTGGTTTACACGAAATTATACATCAAGTAAGGAGTAACATCCTCACCTTGATGGAAAAATTTCCATTCTAAGTCTAAATGGACCCTTATCAAACGAGTCAGAATTCTAGTCCTTAACTCGTCTAGTAAGTACCAACCACACTTAGGGAACAACGTTATCAAATTAGGGGTGAAACCCACATCTTGGTAACTAGTCCCACAACTCGATTTTCTAATCCCGCCAAAGTCTCGAACTTTCGATTGACTAGGGACATGTAGTAACTGGAAGGGTGAATACCGTTAACCGAAATTTTTAGCGAGAGTAGTCTACCTATTAGGCCAAAACATGATTCCCAAACTCAAAAGAAACTTTCGATCACCTTGGTTTAGTCAAAGTTTTGTTTCGAAAAAATCCAAGTTTTAGTCAAACCACCATTATACCAGTATCAATTTTATGTATAACACGATTCAAACTCCTTCTTTTCAAAATTCATAATTTATTTCACAATGATTATACATACATATTATACTTATCATTCTCATATATCTTACAACTATTTATATATACGATTTCCAAAACGTCACCCGCAAGATAGACACTACTCATATTCCCAAGAATGGAAGTCTTAACATCAAGATAGGAGTGATTCCCTTACCTTGACGATTGGCTCCGCTCACTTCTAGAAGAAATCTTATCCTTGACATAGGAGTGATGTCCACACCTCAATGGGAGATTGAACAACAACTCGGCCATTTTCATGACAACCACACGATTAAAACTTATACTTAAACCTTTTTATCATTATGTCATTTTTTTTCATTTATGCATAAATCTCGAATCCCATTATTTTATCAAACGTGTTCCTTACCCTACCATCTATCTACGTAAATCACATACACGAAATTCTAATCATACTTTAAATGTTTTCTTACCCGATTTTCAAAACCATATGGAATGCTACCTATCAACCTAGTCGGTCTAATGAACCTCTTGCCCACGATTTCATATTTCGTGCAATCACTAAAATACACTCACATTATACTATTATCTTAAAGACACTTGTTCCCAATAGGGAACCGAAGAAAACTTCCTCTCACATACGTATAAATCTTATAGATGTCGCTTCATTAAATACTTGTCACAAATTAGCGTTATGAAGTCTCGAGCAATCTATTCGTCTCGCTCCGATGTTTCCGTCATCAATTGGGGTGTGACATAATGGGTCATGTTTAGGTCAACCCATGAATATTCGGGCCATGTTTGGGTTCATATGTATGGCATAATTTTCGGGTTCAAGTCATGTTCGGGTTCATCTAAAATATTTGGGTTCAGGTCGGATTGGACTCACAAACCCGCAAACACGGCCCGTTTAACACCCTAGATGTCGGTGAGTCTCTTTTATAAGCACTAACATAAAGATTATTTTTTTTAATTTATTATTTTATTATTACAATTACTTTTTCGCATATTTTATTTTTCTCTTATAACTTATAAGATACGATGTTTATTAATTTCTGAGTATATTGTAGCGAGGCAATTATTTTTATCTCTGTCTGGATATAAGTTTTACTTAAAACCTAGTTTATGAATGACATCGTTTACCATTTTTATTATTTTAATAATATAATGTAATGTTTTATAAAACTTTGAATACACCGATATGACGTGCTTATCTTTATCTATGTTCTCATTAATATTTTTTGTTCAAATCGAGCCTGTACTGGGTATATCAAAACCACTAATATCCATTTCTACTTTTTCGATTGATGTAAACATGTGCCGATATCTTTTTGGCATATCACAACTTAATTTTATTTTTTTGGTATTACTTTTTAGTTGCTATAAAGAATGCGCGTAATGAATCGAACCAATGCTTACCTAATTTCCACGCAACGCACTAGAAAATTCTGCGAGATTACTATAAAATGATCAATAAACTTATAAGTATTATAATTTTAGGTAACCAAGTAACGTGATTTTTTTTAAACAACGACTTTCTTGTATTAGGCTATCGTACTTTCCAAATTGGAGAGCCCGTTGCCCCACTTCGACCAGACTATGTTGTTTTAACCGAGCCCACGCTGGCTTCAGAGTTTAACTTGAGCGTTCCCCCGGAAAATCATAGCGTCGGCTGCCACTTGACAGTCGTTGTGCCAGCTCAAGAGCAGAACTCTCTGACGTGACACACGGTGGGATGAAAACCCAGGTGAGCTCAAGATAGAGTCTGATACCTCTGCAAAGAGGCTAGGCTCTATCTATCATTACCTAATCCACCAAAGTGACACAATGAGGATTGAACTTGAGTCTCTATTAGAGAATCCAAACCTCTCTACCGCTAGACCACAAGTGATGGATAATCAAGTATCGTAGATAGTAACCTACTTCCTACTTCTAATTTATTTATATGATCATGTAACAAATATTTCCCAATTAATTTTTAAAAACTTAATTTATAAACTAAACAGAAATTGGTTTTATGAACAAAAAAAGGTTGTATTGGAATATTAATTCAAACAAAGCTGTTATTTTATGTTAGCTATCGGTTGACAATTGGTGCTAGTGTCGCTGATCTACTATGTAATTTTCTTTCTAAACGAACTTAATAATATTTGCTAGTGATGGGTTGGATCGGACTTCAATAATATCATTGAGAACGGTAGATGGGTTTCGCATACTAAGTAAGTGTTATTGCATGGTTGCAATCTTGATCGAATATTAGAATATCTAACTAGAACACAAAAGAAGATTATATATACTTGATTAAAAAACATCGATTTCTTTTTTAGTATTGGAAAATAATGGATAAGAAGAGGAAGTTCCATGGTTTAGAGTAGGGTGATATGGTCAAGGATTCAATGACCAATGTGCACCACGATACACATGCTAGCTAAGGATCAAAAGCTCAAGATAAGACTCGAAGATCGACAAACCAAATTGTCATGTGTATTTTGTAAGCCCAATTGGATTCCCACATGGGCGGGCATAGTAAGGGTGGTGGATGGGCGGGCGCACCCATTGAAAAAATAATTAGTGAATTTTATAGGGCAAAATCCCGCCCGCACTCTTTGAAAATTTGGCTAAACCCCTCATCCACACCCTTTGAAAATATTTACTGTGTCCGCCACTAGATTCCCATGTCCACCTATTGGAAAATATACCGATGCTATTCTTTGAACATGTTTTGTGTATTGAGGTCACTAGATTGTCGGATATATAAATAAAAAAAATTGTAAAACAAGAAATTGTGAGTGCAGCTCCCGCTGGGTAATTGTGTATCAGTTCTGGTCAACGAAGTCAAAGGTTCAAGTCAAGAGAAGTTAAAGAATAAACCAAGAATTGTCCGAGTTGGTTATTTTGTCTGGTCTGAATTTATTATAAGTTCAGATAGTTTTGTCAGGGCGTATTGTCCGGGTTTGTTAGGTTTAGTCCTTAGTCTATATATATGTGTTGATAGGATAGATTAGGGAACAAGCCTTTTAGGCAACTCTCAAAACCCTAGCTTGTGTAAGGGTTTGTGAGTTTGTCAGGACTTGTGAACTTGTAAGAGTTTATGGAGTGAACTTGTAAGAGTTTACGGAGTAAGAGTTTATGTAGGGGTTTATGGAGTAAGAGTTTATTTTGTCAGAGTTTATTCTGAAATATTTTAGTTAAATTCGGAATTTCTTTACTTGTTCCGAATTTCTTTGTATTCAGAAGTACTGTCAGATGATCTGATCCGAGGTTTCAAAAGCTTCCGGGTTTTACGAGTTCCAAATTTTCTAATAACTCCGGGTTACCTGGGATACCGGATTTTTAGCTAAGTTTAGATGTTTGTGAGGTTTGGAAGTTCCGAGTTGTGCATGTTCTGATTTTTTTCTAGTTATTCCGGGTTACCAGGGGTACCAGATAATTAGCTAAGAGTCAGAATTTTGTGTAGTTCGGAAATTTGAAGTCGGTTTTGGATTTCTGAAAAGTTATGGTGGTACTTATGTTGTCCGGATTAAGTGAGGATTTTTGCTTGTCGGGATGAGACACAGTAATGATGGTCCACAGTGTTCTTTTCAAGATTCTTGGTGTTTGGATCTGGTCCTTACTAGAGTTTTTGAGAAAATTTGGGAATTCTATCGGGTTTTCTAGGAAGAAACGAAGGTGAAGTGACTTGGTTGGACCTTGAAAGTTTACAAAGAAAGAGGGGGAGTAAAAATTCAAAATATCTATTTTCTTAGTAAATTTCAAAATGCTCGTGCTGCGACAGTGAACCAAGTTCGTGTTTACAATCGTGAGATTAAATGAGGTTTAATTTCATCGATGCAGATAAGTTCAAAACATGATAAAGTTTAGAGCTAGTGTGTTTGATTGAGTTTCGTGAAGTTTGTTTGAGGTTTGATCAAGTGTTGACGTGATGAAGTTGATTGTTCGTTTGGCAACTACTTGAAGATTAAGCCTTTATCGTATGCCGGTTAGAGTAGGGAAGATTAGTCTTCTTGGTCACTCTTCCAAGTTGGTGACTGATCGGATTCTCGAAATAGGGGTTCTTACGTTGAGGGGAGATCGGAGACGAAAGTCATCGGGTAATTGGTGGATTCATGAAGATACAAGATTGGATCCTGAAGATTCGAGATGAAATGATTTCAGACACTCGGTTGAAGACTTTGATCAAGATGGTGGATGTACATTTTCAGAGTTGGTTTGTTAATAACTTATCGAGCCAAACTTCATGTCTTTGCGGAATTTGAATTGTTCAATGTTGGTTATTGGAAATCCGACGTTTTGAACTTCTGTCGATTAAGTTTGAAGATCAAGGATCAAGCGATCTTCTTACATTTGTTTGTAAGTCGGTTCGCGTTAATTTGATTCGGTAGTAGTTTGAGGGGGAAGATCTACAGTGTTTGATGTTGGATTCTTCAGGTTTCACATTTGTTTGTAGGTCGGTTTGCGTTAATATAAGTGATCGTCAACAAGTCTTTTATTAGAAGGGTTGAAGATTGATGTGCTTTGCCAGAAAGATCAAGTCTCAGCCAAAGTTGATAGCAGTAAGAGTAAATTGCACAAAACATCTTTTATGTTTCCTCAAACTTGCAGGTTCCAGCCTTAATATTTAAAAGTTGCTAAAAACAGCCTTTAAGTTTATTTTTGTTGTGGGTTCAATCCTTTACAGCTAACCACGTTATTTTCTTCAGTTAAGTTCCCTCACATGCATAACATGTGAGGGTATATTCGTCATTTTGGTTGATCTTCCACCCACTTCAATTATAAAAAAAGAATATTTAAGTTTTAACCTAGTTTAAACAAAGTTTGGTAAAACGTACGCGACTACAGAGGAGCACGATTACCGTTTGATAGTGTTTAAGTCTAACTTGTGGCGTCCTAAGCGTCACCAGTTGCTGGATCCGACTACTGAACACGGTGTTACGAAGTTCTCTGATTTGACGGCATCGGAGTTCGTGAGAGGTATCTAGGGTTGAAGAGTCGTTTGTCGTTTTCGTCTGATGCGAATAAGGCGCCGATTCTTCTAACTGATGATAATCCTGAAGAGTTTGATTGGCATGATCAAAATCTGTGTTAATCTTTACAGCTTAGTGGGCTAGCTTAACAAGATTCCTATCTTAATTCCGGTTCGCGGAGAAGAAGACCGGAAAAGAGGGTGTTTGGTTTTTAAAAGTTTGGTTTTATTGCACATTAGTCCCTGCGATTAGAATTTTTTTAAAATAGGTTAAACCTTAAATATTCTTTTTTCTTATAATTAACGTGGGTGGAAGATCAACCAAAATGACGAATATACCCTCACATGTTATGCATGTGAGGGAACTTAACTGAAGAAAATAACGTGGTTAGCTGTAAAGGATTGAACCCGCAACAAAAATAAACTTAAAGGCTGTTTTTAGCAACTTTTAAACATTAAGGCTGGAACCTGCAAGTTTAAGGAAACATAAAGGATGTTTTGTGCAATTTGCAGTAATGATATCACCAGTCAAGGGGGAGTCTGTAAGCGCAGTATCCGGTGACTGAAGATTATTGATGCCACACAGAACTGATAGCAACAGTTAAGGGGGAGTCTGTAAGTGCAGCTCCCGCTGGGTAACTGTGTATCAGTTCTGGTCAACGAAGTCAAAGGTCCAAGTCAAGAGAAGTTAAAGAATAAACCAGGAATTCTCTGAGTTTGTTATTTTGTCTGGTCCGAATTTATTATAAATTCGGATAATTTTGTCAGGAAGTGTTGTCCGGGTTTGTTAGGTTTAGTCCTTAGTCTATATATATGTGTTGATAGTATAGATTAGGGAACAAGCCTTTTGGCAACTCTCACAAACCCTAGCCACCCTCCATCAGTGTGTGCATATTATAGAGAGAGAGAGAGATAGATAGAGAGACTATGTGTTAGTGAAAGAGAGCTAGGTTTAGATCTTAGTGATCTAAACCAGCTTGTAGGAGATGATGTATACTCTTTCGTTTGTAAATTTGTATTGATTGATTCATTAATAAAGGGTTTTCATCTTCTACATCTTTCTATCTTTTATGTTTCTATTGATTTCACGTCTTGCTCGAGGGCAGTGGATTGTTTTTCTCATCGATCTAGGGGGTCCCGGGGACTTTCAAAATATTATTCATATCTAACCTTTTACTGGTGTTTCAATAGTTTGCAATTTGAAAATGCTCTACTTTAAAACTATTAAGCCTATGGTTCGAACCCAAAACGACTGCTAGTGATGCAACAAGGATACTAAGGGGGTATGGTCTAAAATGGTGTGCACGACCATATGCGTACATGACCATACCCACAATTAGTAAACAAACACTTAGCAAGGCTTTGAGTTTCCTACATGGGAAACACCCGCGTATGCGCAGGGTGATACCTCACATAAAGACAAATGGTACACACGACAGCAACATGCAATCAATCAGGTTGTAGCAGGCTCTGTGATTGCAATCCACACGATGTAAGAATCATGCAGGGGACAACAAGTACAAAAGGACGAACACGTAGCACCATTCAGCTGTCACTAGGCACTGCTCAACGATCTCCACTAACGGTTAACTGGGAGATGATGTGTGGCCAATCACATTGTGCCAAGCCGCCTCTACCTCTGCAGACACTACCTGTCGTGTCAGAGGGGACCAAGTGGATATTCTCGACAACGAACGTCCGTCTCAGGGCCCATCAGCCCACATTCTTCTTCCCATCTATCGGGTAAAAATATCAGACTCCTCCAAAGGATTAGGATTCCAACTTCTGGTCTCTCATTCTTAACACAAACTTGTTTCCTTTATCATTGAAAGAACAATACTTATTCTCACGCCAGATGGTGGTTATCAGAAGAACCCCCGCCTCTCCTTCTCGTAACGAACTTCACAGTGTTTCTTGTTTTGCAGATTCAGTCTCAAGTTTCCATCACTCTTGTGATCTATAAGAGATTAAAGATTGTAACAACTCTCCAAAACACCCCGAACCAAGCCAGAAACGTAAAACCGGACACACAAATCGAGACGCGGCAGCAAAACAAGACAGGCTCACCTGGACAGCTCAGGCGCCACGCGCCAGAGACACTAGTCTCTGTTGGGACGCGCGGGAGGTGTCAAGGTGACGTGTCACCGTTTCGCGCCATCTGGCAACCCTACACTTGTGACCAGGCTGACCTAGCCTAGCTAGGTCTCTCAGGCGCCACGCGAGAGGCGACCTGGAATCCGTGCGACACGCGGGGGAGGTCAAAATCGAGTATAAATAGAGCAGCGTGGGACTGAGTTCTGTGCTCAAAATCGAACAAAAATTCGATCGTATACTCCCTCTATCTCTGTTTCGGTCAAAACCCCTCCCCTAAACCCCTAAACTTGCGAACCGCTGCCCGCTGTAAGTATCTTAACCCCCGATCACTAATCCGTTACCCTACCCGAGTTAGAACCCGCCAACGCATGTCAAGGCTCTGCCCGACTGAGAACGTTGTGGTTCTATCTTGTGTTGTATGGTTATCCTACCCGATTGATTTAGGACCCACCTACCCATGTCAAGGCCCTGCCTGACTACGCACGCCGGGGTTCTGTCTCGATTGTATGGCTAAAAGTGACCTGGGTTAATTTACTAACGCATGTGCATTGTATATTTTAATTAGAAATTCCAGGAAGTAATCAAGAATTTTCATCAGGAACTCCGTAGGAATACCTAAGTTTTCAAAGTGAGTACATTCTCTTTTTGTAAACCTTTTTGTGAGTCAAAATATTTTAATTATGCTTAACAGTGATTGAGTATATGTATTCTACAATTATTGCTGGTATGTTGGGGTTTTGTATACAAAATAGGAATCCTTACCGTTGGACAAATGGATTTTTGCCAACGGGTAACATGACCCACAAGTCAGGAGTGATAGTATTGATTGGGTAATGCTGTAGGTATAAACATTGTAAATACGGATGCTCTCAATAACTGTAAAGCTATAAAACTTGTTTTGATTATACTGGGATGTATTTACCAGTATTTCTTGCTGATAAAATGTTTTTAAAACGTGTTTCAGGTAACTTAATGTGAAGCATAAAGCCAGCTGGAGAGCACTAAAGGCTTAGAAAAGTGGCTATAAAAGTTACCTAAATAAACGGAGTTTATGTTTTTCATAAGTCAGGGTTTATCCCTACAAATGTATTGTAATTGAAACTTGGGTTTTATCCCATTTTGTGTAATATAAAAGTTTGGTGTTTTGAACTCTGATCAAATATTTCCTAACTACGATCCTGATTACCAAATTAATAAACACCGGTACCACCAGCTCTGTGTCTCGTGGCTCCCGCTCCCGGGTAGGGATCGGGGGCTGCGACAGAAGGTGGTATCAGAGTCATGCCACTGGTTTAAGCCATTTAGGTGTCTTTTACATACCTAAATTTTATCCTATTGTGTTAGGAAATATCTATAACTTCTATGATTATTTTGTGTTAATCTGACAAATTTTCTTAGTTTACAGTATGAGTGATCAGGGTACTTCTGACGCTTATCGTCACCTACCTCATTCTGCCACAAATGAAGGAACCTCCCAGTCAACTGCTGGTCCACTACCGATTCCGAGGGAATCTTTGTTTTTAAAGCCAAAGCTGTAGAACCTTTTCCCCCTAAAAAGAGAGGTTGATTTAGTCGAGGCAAAGGAAAGAGGAGGAAAAGATTAAGACAAGCCCAACAGCAAGCCATAGCAGTTAGAAATACCCAAAACCCAGAAATTAGACCCTTATGGGAAGAAGAATTGGATAGACAATTAACGAATTTCCACTTGTATGGAAATATAGGAGGAGAGCCTAATTTCAACCAAGTAGCAAATCTAGAACACAGATACTCCCTTTATTTCCCAACCAACCCATGAATCTAGACCAGAACCAGGGGAACCAATTTCCAATCCCAGCCTTTGACCCCATCGGGAACCCAGGATTCCAGCACCAAATCCTCTAAACCTATGGTGGGCCAACAACTGGGAAATACAACAATCATGGAAAACCCATTCCCCTACGAAGACAGTTACACCTTACCCTGAACCAGTGCCAGCCCCAGTGCTACCCATGGAACATGTGGTAGAACTCCGCCAGCTTGGAGATGAACTGGTGGAGGAAGGAAACCGAATTCGCCAAATCAGAGAGAAGCTCGTCTGGAAGTATGACGAGCGGGAAATGCAGTTTTAAGCAACCGCCACCTACTATATATGTTATATATATATATGTGTGTGTGTGTGTGTATTTTGTTACATAGTTAGAAAAAAACAAAAAAGATATAAACTATATACCACCTATATACATATATCGATGCATAGTTACTAATGTTTAATTTCAGTTATGTTTGTAATAGACGCATATATATATATGAAAAGAGTAAAAGTCACAATGCTCGACGATTTTGGTTCACTGTGTTGTGTGATATTTATTATTCTGTGATATTAATACCTGATAAATGTTTACGATTCAGATGTCAGACGAAGTAAATCGGGAAATCCAGAATAACGATAATAACGAGAATCAAATGAATAAAAGTGCTATCGAACACATAGTAGCCCAAGGAATCATAGATGTTATGCCCTATATTATCGATACTATTAAAAAGGCAGAAAACGATAAGTCCGGAAACGGAAGTAAACGCGTATCCTCTGAACCAAATCATAGCATGAATGGAAATCGTGAACTATTAATTCAAGCTCCTGTTCCAAAAAGAAGAAGAACTATCTCATATGGTTGTTCTTATAAAGAATTCTTATCATGCAAACCAATAGAATTCTCAGGCGATGAAGGAGCTATTTCAGCCTTAGGCTGGATAGAAAAGACAGAAGCAGTTTTAAAAATAAGTAAGTGTGCCAATGAGGATAAAGTTATGTATGCTTCTAATCTTTTCAAGGATGCAGCTTTAGAGTGGTGGAATACCATTCTTCAGTCCAGAGGAAGTGACAGGGTTTACAGTATGGAATGGAACAACTTTAAGGAAATAGTTGACAGGAAATTCTGTCCTCCTAATAAAAAGGAACATATTGCTAATAAGTTTCTAAATCATAGAATGACTGGGGTAAATTGCAAAGATTATACCACCACATTCTTTGAATATGCAAGGATTGTACCAACCATGGCCTCACAGAACCAATATTAATCTCCCGTTACATTTGGGGATTAATCAGGGAAATCAGACTGTGGTTAAGGCAGCTAGACCACAAACTATTGAAGAAGCAGTAGAACTAGCAATCACCTTGACAGATATTGGTACGTACGCAAGAAGAAAACAGAAAAGGAACCTGGCTCAAAAGATTACTCAGGAACTACGTTATGGTAATTCCTATCGCGGAAAAGGGGCAAGTTCTTTGTCACCCCTATGTAAGTACCGCAAAAAGAAGCATTCCGGGAAATGCTCTACATACTGCAATTTCTGCAAATTCCCAAGGCATAAGGAAGAAGACTGCAGAAAGAAACCTAATAATAGGCTATGCTACAATTGTGGAGAAGCCGGTCATATTAAAACCAATTGCCCGAAACTTGCTCTAGCGGCAAACAACAAAGCAAGCACAACGGAAGGACCCAAGAAGACTGCAGAGCATTCGTGCTAACTGCCGAAGAAGCCAAGATGATTCTGGATGTGATTGCCGGTACGTTTTTAGTTAATGATGTTTATGCAAAAGTATTATTTGACTCTGGTGCAAACCAAAGTTTCATAAATACTTCCTTCTGCGATTTTCTTAATCAACCATTAACTAAACTCCACCAAGATTGTTTGGTGGAAACGCAGATGGATCCTCTATCAAAATAAGCGAAATCCTGCAGGGAGCTAAGATAGAACTTTTAAGTCAAAATTTTCTGTTAACCTTTTTCCATTGGATCTAGCCGGATTTGATGTCGTGTTAGGAATGGATTGGTTGGTAACCAATCAGGCATGAATATTGTGTGATCAAAAATCTGTAGAAGTGATTGCGCCATCTGGCGAGAGGATCACAATTAAGGGAGATAAGTCGAAAAGGTCAACAAAGGTCATATCCATGATGAAAGCGGCAAGTTATTTCACGAAAAGGAGGAATGGTGTATATGATTTCCATAATCATCAACACTAAAGGAAAAAGAATTAAAAGATATTCCTGTAATATCAGAATTTCTCTGATGTCTTTCCAGAAGAGTTACCTGGATTGCCGCCAGATCGAGAGGTTGAATTTAGAACTCACCTAATACCAGGAACAGCACCGATTGCCAAAGCCCCCTATCGCCTAGCACCGACGGAAATGCAAGAACTGAAGAAACAACTGGACGAATTACTAGAAAAAGGTTTCATACAACCCAGCTCATCCCATGGGGAGCACCGGTGTTGTTTGTCAAGAAGAAAGACGGATCTATGCGTATGTGCATTGATTACAGGGAATTGAATAAGGTTACAATTAAAAATCGGTACCCATTACCAAGAATCGTGATCTGTTTGATCAACTCCAAGGAGCCCGATTCTTTTCTAAGATCGACTTACGCTCAGGATATCATCAGCTGAAAGTACAGGAAGAGGACATTCCTAAAACTGCTTTCAGAACGAGATATGGTCATTATGAATTTACAGTCATGCCATTTGGTTTAACCAATACCCCAGCTGCATTTATGGACATGATGAACAGGATATGTAAACCATACTTGGATAAATTCATAATTGTCTTTATAGATGATATTCTAATTTACTCTAAGAATAAGGAAGATCACGCAGGGCATTTGCATATACTTCTGTCATTGCTAAGGAAGGAAAAGTTTTACGCTAAATTTTCGAAGTGTGAATTTTGGTTACAAGATGTACAATTCCTTGGACATTTGGTTAACCATGAAGGAATTCATGTGGATCCCACAAAGATCAGGTGATTACCAGATGAGAAGTCCCTAAGTCGCCTACGGAAGTAAGAAGTTTTCTTATTTAGCAGGATATTATAGACGCTTTATTCAAGATTTTTCTAGAATAGCCATTACATTAACCAAGCTAACTTGAAAATTAGCTAAATTTGAATGGGGACCAAAGCAGGAAGAAGCAATTCAGGATTTTAAAGCACAAGTTAACCAACGCACCAATACTCGCATTGCCAGAAGGAACTGAAGACTTCATAGTTTATTGTGACGCGTCTAAATTAGGATATGGATGTGTGCTAATGCAACGTCAAAAAGTAATTGCTAATGCCTCTAGACAACTCAAGAAGCATGAAGAAAATTATACTATACATGATCGGAATTAGGAGCAATAATTTTTGCCCTTAAAATTTGGAGACACTATCTTTACGGTAGTAAGTTTGTGATATTCACAGATCATAAGAGTTTAAGATATGTCTTTGGACAAAAGGAATTAAACATGAGACAGAGGCGATGGATGGAAATCCGTAGTGATTATAATTGTGATATCCAGTATCATGCCGCAAAAGCTAACATAGTAGAGACGCTTTAAGTCGAAAGTATCATGAGAACCCGAAAAGAGTAGGCTCTCTTAGACTAAATCTCCAGATAGATTTAAATGAGCAAATTAAACAGGTTCAGGAAACAGCCATCAAGGACGATGCTGAAGGATTAAAAGAATGATTAAGGAATTAGAAAAAGGAACCGATGGAGTTTGGAGATTCCATAATAAAAGAATTTGGATTCTTATTCAAGGAGACCTGCGAAATCGAATTTTAGAGGAAGCCCATAAGACTAAGTATACAATGCATCCTGGAAGTGATAAGATGTATAAAGATAAGAAAGAATTTCTGGTGGATAGGTATGAAAAAAGGATGTAGCCGTTGCTAAATGTCTAACATGTTCACAGGTTAAAGCTGAACATCAGAAACCTTCAGGACTGTTGCAACAATTGGAAATGCCAATTTGGAAATGGGAATTGATAACAATGGACTTTGTTACCAAATTACCCTGGACGCGAAAAGGTAAGTGATACAATCTGGGTGATTGTAGACAGGTTAACCAAATCGGCTCATTTCTTACCAATGAAAGAAACTTTCAGTATGGAACAGCTAGCTAAATTATATGTAAATGAAATAGTTTCATTACATGGAATTCCTTTATCTATCTATTGTGTCTGACAGGGACAGCCGGTTTACTTCGCATTTTTGGACAAGTTTCCAAAAAGCAAAGGGAACCAGATTAAATCTAAGTACAACGTATCATCCTCAAACAGACGGTCAAAGTGAAAGGACAATCCAAACAATGGAAGATATGCTTAGAGCCTGTGTAATTGATTTCGGAGGAAATTGGGATGAATATTTGCCTTTGATAGAGTTTTCCTACAACAACAGTTATCATACCAGCATCAATGCTGCACCTTTTGAAGCACTCTACGGACGGAAATGTCGAACACCAGTGTGTTGGGCAGAAATTGGAGAAAAGCAATTATCAGGTCCTGAGATTGTACAAGAAACAACTGACAAAATTATCCAAGTCAAGGAAAGACGAAAACAGCCCGAGATCGTCAAAAGAGTTACGCAGATAACAGACGCAAACCTTTGGAATTTCAAATTGGAGATAAAGTTTCTATTAAAAGTCTCACCATGGAAAGGAGTTGTAAGATTCGGTAAGAAAGGAAAACTAAGCCCAAGGTATGTTGGACCTTTTAAAATTATCAAACGAATAGGGCCTCTAGTGTCACACCCCGACCCGCAGCGGAATAAGAGTCGGAGCATAATTGGGTTATCACCAAAGCTCATGATGTTTACTAAAATGTTTCATATTTATTAAATTCAAATTACAACTTAAATGCTCGAATCAAATTCATACAATTACAAGGAAATGAAACTAAGTAAAACAATCCAAAGCTTAATCTGATTTATTCTTCTAGGCCTTCCTATGTGTTTCTTGCCTCAACTGGATCACCTGTATCATGTGTAAAATGGGGGAAATTTTGGGTCAACAAAAGTTGGCGAGTGAACCTTGTTAAAAACATTGTTATTGATTTCTTGTTGTATTTAATATTGAAAAGTTGTGCAATGATCACATGTGAGCAAACATATATAAATAAACAATCACCAACCACCTTGAATGAGTATATGACATGAATGATAATGTATTGTGAGATCAAGGCTCAATCAAACGGAGCCGATCGTATGACATGAATGATGATGTATGTGAGATCAAGGCTCAATCAAACGGAGCTGATCGAATGAGGCACCTGATACTCAACCCGTCTCCCACGGGAGCTGATGGGCCTAATGAAATGCATGTACTGAAAATGATAACTTTAATCTAAACATAATCCACGCAACAATTGATACATATTGGATACACATTTGATCACGGATATGATGGATGCACAAGTGTTTAAATATAATAAGGAATTAAACGACACATGATACACCCCAAAAATGTGATTAAAACGGGGAATTGGTAAAGGTTCACTCACATTGGGTGCGTTCTTTTGATGATGTTGGATGCGCACGAGTTTAGGATTTGATCGACGAGGAAAACTAACCTAAAATAATAACGAAATGGTTCGGTAAATAAATGGATTTTTTTGAGACTAATACTTTTAATTAACAAACTTAATAGGATTTTTAGATTTATTTTTGTGAGTTTAAGGCCATTTCCTAACTTTAAAAATATTATTTTTAAATATTTTTTATTGATTTTTAAATTAAATAAATAAATAAAAAGAAAATAAAATTTTGACTTTTTGACCGTTGACCGGTCGGACTGTGGAAATGTTGTGCGCTGAGTGAGGTCGAACCCGAGACCTCTCGTACGCGTGCACGCAGCTCTAACAACTGAGCTACGTGTCTAACCGAAATATTATATGTTTTAATTATATATATATACTAATTAGCTTGTTATTTTATTTGGTTTATATTAAAAAGGATTTATATGTCGAACCGGTTGCAGGGACCCGGAGTCGAACTCGGGTCCTTCGGTTCGTAAGCGCACAGCCCAACCAGTTGGGCTGTGTGTCTAATCTGTTTAACTTATGGTTTATATTACTCTTATAAACATATTGTGACGTTGTTCTGATTCAGTTTTAAAAAGGTTGGTTTTAATTCTGAAAATCGGTGCGTTGTAAGGTTCGAACTCGTGACGTGCGTTGTGTGATTGCACACAGTCCACCGCTGGACTGTGTGTCTAACCTGGTTAAATATTCTGTTTTAATTAAACTTATACACAATGTTCGACTTCATCTTCTTCATTCATAAAGACACAGACAAAGATGTCCGACTGTTCTTGTTTAAATCGTTCGTCTAACATATAATTGATTGAAATGTAATGGATAAAGAGAGTTACGGAATCGAATGTACCGAACAGGATGTTTTTCTCAGATTTCCGGCAAGGGTCGTCGGCTCTGATTTGTGAATTCCGTCTGAGTGGATCAATTAACAGTTTTGATCAACGAATTGTGAAATTAAGTTATTAAGCAAGGGTTATCAGGGGGTTTAGATGATTGTACCGA
>CAMTDV010000009.1:63069597-63351530 GCA_947069175.1 Scalesia atractyloides | reverse complement strand
CATAACTTGGCTGAGAGGGAAAAAAAAAAACAAAGCCATTAACAAAAACTGTAAATTTAAACAACATAAAGAAAAATCTAAAAAAACACAAAAAAAGGGACATAAATCGTAATTTGGCCTAATTCCATAGTATTATAAATATAATTTAAAAGCTATATATAATAAAGCCACGTAAATTTGAAAAAAGAGAAGGCACCATGAATAATACCTTATCTTTCACAAACGTATAGATTAATATCGATGGAAGATTCTACTAAATAAAATTATAAATATATGAGTCATAATTTATTTAAAAGTATCGTAATCATATCTTTGGAAAACTTATAGACAAGTAATTCTATTATGCTGGAAAACTTATAGACATGTAATTCTGTTATGCATAATGAGGAAAATATAGTGGGGCAGGTGCCACAAGTTTATTCATATATTCCGACATTCCGTGCAAGGAAACTAATTTAATAATGTTGTTTTGCTGCCCATAAAAAGAGAAGAAAAAAGGGGCACAATAATTTACTTTCGAGTTAAATGCTTGGTTGGTCCCTGTGGTTTGCAAATATTGCAGACTTGGTCCCAGTGGTTTAATAATTACACACTTGATCCTGGTGATTGCAATTTTTGCACTTGGGTGATCCTTATCACTAATCTAGGTTAGTTTTCTTAGTTAAGTATGTGTGAAATGGCTAAAATACCCCTGAACAATTAAAAATAATAAAAATATGACCCACCTTCTTCTTACTCTCTATCTCTCCCTACAAAAACCTGCAACCACACCTTCCAACCACCCTTCCCTTTACTCCCACCATTTACCCCCCCCCCCCCCCAACCACCGCAACTTATAGAAAAACATGAATCTCCACCACCACAACACCACCCCGACTACCGCGACGAACCTGTTGCTTTGTAGACCACCACACCAGCCCCATTGCGCCACTCATAACAACCAACCACCACCCTCAACTACTCGCCGGAAAACGAACCTGGTCGGAAAAACCAGTGTGTGGATATTAGAGAGATCGAGAGAGAGTTGGAGAGAAAGTGACGAGCCGACATAATTCCGGCGTCCTCCGGTGGCGCACCGTAGAATCCCGACGACCCCTTTTGTTCTCTTTTTCTTGCGCCACTTCTCCTTTGAATTCAATTCAGATTCAATTATTCTGAATGGGTAATCAAGCATATTCGGTACATATATTGAATCTTGATGAATAATTAAAAAAGACAAACCTGATTGGATGGATCTTGAGAAGTACTATAATATATGATTTGAGACTTTGCTATTTTTGCAAAAACAACTATGGAGAGTCCAGAATACGACTAATAAAATTAGAAAATTAGGATCTGTTTAATAGCTTTATTGATTTGGGATCTGGGTGGGAAATGATGAGTTAGGTGGCGTTGAGTGCAGATTATGGAGGAGTGTAAGAATGAGAGTGCACGAGAAATAATGGGGTGGTGGGCTGAAGGTGACGGTGAGGCGGTGGTTATTGGTTGACGGTGGAACTGGAAGTGGTGGTGGGTTTAAGGTGCAGGTGGTGATGGATTTGAGAGAGAGAGGGAGAGAGGAAGAAGATGAAGGGCCCATTAATCTTTATATCTTTTTTTAGTTTTTTTAATTGGCTAGGGGTAATTTAGTCATTTCGCACACATTTAACTAAGAAATTTAACATAGGTTAGTGAAAAGGATCACCCGAGTGCAAAATTTACAACCGCTGGGATAAAGTGTGTAATTATTAAACCACTGGGACCAAGTCTGCAATATTTGCAAACCACATGGACCAACCAAGCATTTAACTCTTTACTTTCCTTTTCATTTTGCGTGCACCAAGAGTTTTTTCCTAAAAGGGTGTTATGAAAAAATTTATTTACCAAAATGGATACTTTGAGAAATATTTATTAAAATGAGTATTTTTTGAATAGTTACCTTTTCTTCCTCCTAATTTTATTGGGTAAAAATAATTTCCTTTTATAAATATGTTATCTAAGAAGAATTTGTTAAAAGTGTCAAATAGAATTTAAAAAAAAGTTTTGTTTGTATCATGAAATTTTATAAACATAATTTTTTTAATTCTTTTATAAACATTTTCTTTAAAAAGTTATAATGTTTAACTAAATGAAACTTTTATATTCTCACATATACTCTCTTAACACCTTTTCTTTATAAGAATTTTGTTTTTCAGTTTTTTATATTCTTTAATATTAAAGTACATTTTTGGATAATTTAAATTTAAAGTATGTAATAAGAAAACAAATCCGCTCCCTAAAACCATTTTATTAAAAAAAACTCTATCAACTAGAATTATGAATATTCATGGGTAGGCACAAACACGTCCCGTTTTAACCCCACTTTTTTTGCATCTTAAATCTGTAAATTTAAAAATACAAATTTATTAAAAAATTCCATTTTACTTATAAAATTCTACATCATCTATATAAATTTGTAGAGTAAATGTGAAAACTTGGTAAATAGTTTAAAAGTAAATAATATTTTTACTTACATCAAGCTAAAACAAAAAAAATCTAGATATGATAAAAAACGCATTTATAAATTATTTCAAACTTAGCTACAGATGAATATCTTTTAATTATTTTAAAGCTAGCTAAGTATATGTATATAAGCCATAAAATTGTTTAATGTTTTTTTCATTTAAGCACGGAAAAGCTAAAAGATAATGTTTGTATAATTATTAAACACATTTAAAAAAATAAATATTTTTTAAGAAAATGTTTATAAAAAAATATAAATCAGTATATAAAATTTCATGATACAAACAAACTGTTTTTTTTTAATTTTATCAGGAACTTTTGACTAATTCTTCTTAGATAACATGTTACTAAAGGAAATTATTTTTACCCAATAAAATTAGGAGAGAGAAGAGGTAACTATTCAAAAAACACCCATTGGTAAATATTTTTTAAAGTACCCATTTTGGTAAATATTTTTTTCCACAACACCCTTTTGGAAAAAACTCAAAAAAACAGTCAGTTTTGTTATTTTTTTTAGTTATTTTTATCCCAAAAGAAATTGGAAAAATCCGAAAGGCAAAATATTAGGGAGCCTTTGATCCACACAACGATTTGGAATTGAATTGAAATTTGAATAGAATTCGAGGAAATTGGATTTGGAATTTAAAGATTTTAACTGGAATTGGAAATTGTTGGAATTGGAATCTCAATTCCATTTTTGTTGTGTTTAGTTGTCAAATGAATTGGAATCCACCCACAACCCCTGGTTCAAGTTGAAACGGTACGAGTCGAAACGGTTCGCGTCGGAATGGTACGCGTTTAAACGCTGTGTCGAAACGGTTCGAGTTGTAACGGTTCATGTCGGAACGGTACAGGTCGAAACGGTTCAGATGGAAACCGATACGAGTCAAAACGTTTTGGATCGAAACGGTACGGGTCAAAACGGTGTGGGTCGAAACGGTCGAAGATTCTAATGAATTTACTTTAATTCTTTCACATTTAGGAATGATTTTGAATTCCATTAGTTAAAGGTATTTAAAGGAATTCATGCCTAATTCCAATTTCAATTTCATTGTCAACCAAACATCCATTTCCACCATTTGTGAACCAAACATATTAAGAGATGGAATTGAGATTCCAATTCCCTTAAACTCTATTGCATTCCTGCGAACCAAACCACCCCTTAGGGTTGGGTAATGTAGCGTAGCTTTCAAGGGATGGGGGTTGCACCCGTCCCCCCGAATGTTTCGGTTAGAAGTTTCGTCCGAAAATTTTAAAATTATACAGGTTCGTCCTGCCAATTGTTTTGCCTAAAAATCCACTGCCCTTATCAAGTTTATTGTCAAAAGTATTTATACACATTTTCGTATTGAGATAAAAAATGTGAAGAACGGGCTACTAGTAAGTTTTATAATTGTTTATAAACTCTAAGTAAAGTTTTTTACTACTTTAGATATAAATCAAAGTTGAGAGTTTTTTTATCTTAAAGGTACTTACCATTTATCTTAAAGCTCGTTGGGTTGAGTTGTAATTCTTCGTCCAGGTACTTAACATTTATCTTGCATCATTATAAATTTTTGGTCTTTATTTTTCTTAAACAATATTTAGTGTTTTATTTGGAGTTATTAGTGTTTGACCAGACCCGAATCGAATATCCGACCCGAACATATAACCCGAAATATAGCGATAGGATTTTTTTTAATACCATGACTTTCCGTCCCCCCCCCCCCCCCCCCCCCCCCCTCCCCCCCCCCCCCGAAACTTTTGGTCAAACTCCACCATTGATAACAATGACACTGGCAGTTAGGTTTGAGATAGCTATGTGATCATCCAATAAAACCGAGCATCTATACTATATAATAAAAGAAAAATCATTTTTGAGACACTTGTCAAGTTGTCATTATATTAGGTCATGTCTTATGGATAATTATTATTTTAGTTTAATCTCTTCTAATTACTTATAGATAACCCTTCTATTAAATCTTATTTAGTTTAATATTTTATAGATAATTATTATTTTTCGTTAACTATAAATAAATATTATTTAATTTAAATTTAATGTATACATCTCATTTATAATATTATTTATTTGATTTTTTATATCATATGGCAGACACCTACTTTTTATTTATAATATACAAATTTACTCCCAAACTTTGCGTTAATATATTATTTATTTTTATTTTCATTATTAGAAAAATTATTATATCGATTTTATTCCATAATTTTTAAACAAATTGTATACAACTTTCAATATTACTTTATATATAAAATTAGATTTATTATGATTTTTTTAAATATATTTATATTTTATCACTCAAATGGCTCAATTATTATTATTTACTTAACTATAAATAATTATGATTTAGTTAAAATTTAATGTATACTTCTCATTTATAATATTATTTATTTGATTTTCTATATCATATGTCAGGCACCTACTTTTTATTTATAATATATAAATTTACTCCCAAACTTTGTGTTAATATATTATTTATTTTTATTTTCATTATTAGAAAAATTATTATATTGATTTTATTACATAATTCTTAAACAAATTGTATATAACTTTCAATATTACTTTATATATAAAATTAGATTTATTACGGGTTTTTTAAATATAATTTATCACTCAAATGGCTGCTTATTTGTTCTTAAATAACGGGTTTTTCTAAAATATATCCATTACTTTTTTAATATAATTTTCTTATTATTTAGTATATAAAATCATATTTATCCAAACTGTGTAATACACGAGGGTTTATAAGATATAACTTTTTTATTATTTGGTAAACAATATTACATTTATTCAACCCGTGTAATACACGTGGTTTTAAAGATAATTTTTTATTATTTAGTATATAAAATTCATTTATTCAACCGGTACAATATGGTTATTATAGATATAACTTTTTATTATATAATATTTAAATTACATTTACTCAACCCGCACAATAAAGAAAGTTTTTAAAGATATATTGTTTTATTATTTAGTATATAAAATTCATTTATTTAATCCGTGTAATATACGTAGTTATAACCTAATAATAATATATGATATAAATCCTAATAAAACAATAAATAGTGTCTTAAAGTTGTTATAAACTTGAATTTATTAAAATAATATAAATTCTAATAAAACAATAAATAGTTTGAACTTAATAAAACTAGAATTTTTCCGTCGCGCGTTGCGGCGGGGAATCCGTGTACAAATTAAACGATAAAGACCGATATAAAGATGCAAAATATAAATTTAACAAATGAAAGAAAAAATTGTGACATGGTACCTATGACGTGGTGTCGCGACACAGACAAACGAACGGAAAAAATTGTGGTGGTGACGTGGTGTTGAGAGGTTGAGCCGTTTCCACAAAAAAGTTACATCGCGCATTAATTTTTTTGTAAAAAACTAACGAACAAAAGTTATAAAATGAAAATAAAACTATTGGGTGAAAGACGTAATTTATTGTAATGTGTAGGGTTAATTTGAAACTTAAGAAAAGAAAAAACATGTGGCCGTTAAAAGTGTAAGAACCAAAACCTTCGTGATAAAATATAAAATAATACAAAATGAATCTTGTGAGATGGTTTATAAAAAAGTAATAAAAGTTGAAGTGTCAAAAGTATAAAAACCTAAGTATTGATGGTCAAAATATAAAACAAAACAAAAATAAAAAGTGACAATTGTCAAAATCAAAAACCTATAAAAGGTTAGGGTTAAAAACAAAAATATCAAAAGTTTATTATTGCTAATAAGATGTTAATATATATATATATAATAGTATAGTTTTGAATTAATAAGGGACTCTTGCTAAAATAAAAACCCACAAAAAGTAATCCTAAAAAATAAAAAAATAAAACTTTGTGGTAAAAATTAAAAATATCAAAATATCCTTGTAGCCTAAGAAGAAGATGTGAATTAATATATATATAATAATAATAATAATAGAACTCTTAGAACTTAGAAGTATTACAGAATAGTTTACACATCGAGTCAGTTTTTGAGATAAATTTAAAATAAGGTTTTGGGTATTGATCATGCCCAAGAATAAAATTCAACTACATAAAATCATAGAACGGGTATCCAGTGAACTCGGTGAATGATGTGTAATTGGTACTTATGAGTACGTCACCTTATTCTTTAGATAGTTACAAACTGAATTAAAAAAAAAATTGTCTGATACGCTTATGAGTACATGATTTTATTCTTTAAATAGTGACAAACTGAAATTAAAAAAATGAGTAAACTGCTAAAATGGTTCCTAATGTTTGATTATTTTTGTCACTTTATCCAAAACTCAAACCTTTAAATCTAGGTCCATGTGGTTTCAATTTTTTTTGTTATTTTCATCCAAAATTAAAATCTGGTCAGATTTTTTAGTTAACATTCAGTTTTTTTGTCTTTTTCCTCTTTTTAATGAAGGGCAAAATGGTCTTTTAACATTTATTATAACAAATTATAAAATTTGACCATTTTGCCTTTCATTAAAACGGAGAAAAATAACAAAAAAACTGGATGTTAACTGAAAATCTGACCAGATTTTGATTTTGGATGAAAAAGACAACAAAACTGAAACCACGATGATCCAGATTTAAAAGGTTTAAGTTTTGGACTAAACTGACAAAAGTGACCAAATTACAAAAACCATTTTGTCAGGTTACTCTAATAAAATTGTCTCATACATAGTGTCATCCCTTATAAACAATACGGTTTTTGGTTATGTTAAAAAATCCTTTAAAGTAACATATGTCATATTTTATTGGGATGATTTAAATGCATTAATTTTATTTTTTATTTAATTTAATATAGTAAAACCTGTTTTACCTTTCTCTTACAAAAATTTATACCATTTAACGTGTTCGAGATTTTGGTACTTAACATCATTAAAAGCTAGCTTAAAAGTAACTTAGTTAGTTTGTGACATATTAGCGTCCACGTTTGGCAACATCGATAAGAGGATAAGGTTTGCATAAACTTCGATCGTATTTTCCAAAACGTAGGTGTTTCCATTATTATGAAAACTCAAATTAGCGTAATATTTCTTCTTATGTCACCTTTTAACGTAATATTATTAATTGTAGGTATTTAGGTTTTTATTTTAAATTAAACTAGAGTCTTAGTTACCCGCGCCTTGCGCAAGGACGCGGCTGTAATTTAGAACGTATAGCACATCATGACAACCGATAGATAAATTTGTAAACTTAAATAAAATGATATTTAAATGTGTTATGCTATTTGCATCGTAACTCTGTTCTAAACATCAAAATAGTAAGAAAAGTTAAACAATATGGTAAATAACAAAGGTAACCGAAAAAGAAACGATAGAAACCCGGCCGGTTTCGGCGCGCTTGTTATAGCAAAGAAAAAGAAAAGTTAAAAAATGTGTTCAAAAGAGTATCAGCGCATTCGTTAAAAAAACTAAACTAAAGAATATCTTCGTCACACTCGTTATAGCAAGAAAGGAAAAATTAAAAAATATGTCTAAAACGGTATTAACGTGTTCGTTAAAAACTATTTAGGGGTAGAAAAATAATTTGGTTAAAATAAAATAATACAATAATTAAACTAAGAGAAATGATCAAATACAAATGACTCTTATTGTAAGAAGAGTAAGAAAGAATATTCTAGGAAATTTTCCAATGTAAATACGACAAAAAAATACTTAAAAAAACAAACACATAATTTTTTTTCAATATCTAATTAAAATAATCGCTACTTTATTGTCACAAAAAAAATATTTAGTGACGATAAAGTAGCGTTTTTTTATAAACAATACTAAAAAAATTTGTGCTTTTTAGTTTTTTTAGGTTTTTTGAGGGTTTAGTTTTTAGCATTTAGCTTGGGTTGGTGGGGGTGGGGTGGGGGTAAGATTTTTGGGTGGTGGTGGGGGGTTTAGGTTTTGGGTTTTTGTATGTACATGTTTTTTTTTTCTTATAGACAAGATTATGAACACTTGTCACTTTATGGTTCCTTATTTTGTACTTTTTTATAGAATAACTCAACTCATTAAACTAAATGCGTTGCAAATGAAAAAAATTACACTAATGAAATAGACTAAAGGACAAGAAAAACATTGTTTATCTTCTTATAATTTATATAGATATAATTAACTAATTAATCGATCATTTTGATAACTAGGTGTATGTACTGATTCTATTTGGGCATTTGTATATGAGTAAATCTATTGTTTTTTATTTTATACAAAATTTGTTTTAACTTCGAAGATTTAAGTCACTCCATAATCAACGCCCCATCACGGAGCGGTTTGATTCGGTTTTGAGCATTTACCGAAACCAAAACCAAAATGGGTGCTTATTAGACAACCATAGGTAATTATCGGTTTTTGGTCATTGATTTAGATTAATTGATTATGTCAAATACTAAAAGTATAACCGAACCAAAATTTTCCGTTAACCAGTTATGGCTAAACGAAACCATTAGTTAATTGTTTAGCTCAATTAATTTTATTCGGTTAAGTTACTTAACTCGGTCCCAATCACTCAGATCGTTAAGCCCCCAAACATAGTCATCTTCATGTTTCACCAACCATTACAACCCATCATCACCACCCTCACATTGGCTACCACGGAACCTTCATGAGTTCATGGTAATTAACTAGCTCTACATAGACCAACCAATTCAACCACCACAATCGTAATCCATAAACAATAGGAACTTAGGAGTTGTTTGACAATTTCTAATGGTTAAGTGTTGAACCAGTAGGAGATCTGAATTACTAAATGTTGAATCAGTAAGAGGTTTGAACCATTAAGAGCCAGTATAATGCTTAACCGTTCAGAGGCAAATGTCTGACCAATTCAGATTAGAGTCTTAACCATTCAGACTCAGTATAATGTTTAACCATTTAGAGGCAAATGTCTGAACCATTCACACATCAGCTCGCAAAACAACCAGTCTTAATCATTAAGTGTAAAACCAGTAAGAGACTGAATCATTGAGAACCTCATTAAAAGCTAAACAAACAGCCTCTTAGTTGAATTTTTGTTGGTCTTCATACATCCATCAAGAGGGAGTTATTGTCTTGTGAGATTCTTGATTTTTTTACCATAATGTACGGCTTATCAAACTTGTTGATACCAGACAGAGTCAGGTTATCAACATTTTGTTATTAGATTGAGTCGTGTCATCAAACTTTCATAAGGCTTTTTAGTTGTAGATCTAAGATTTTTTGATCTGGTTCATGACTTGATAGGGTTTTTTATTTTGATTTATGACTTCATTCTTTAACTTTTATGTTACCTAAGGTTATTAATAATCAATGATGTATTGGTCCTGTAATTAGAAAAAAAGCAACAAAATGTCACCCATTACAAAATTGAGCAGAAATATAGCAAACAAACATGTAATTTTATGATAATGTTTGTGTACAAAAGCTATTTGCATTTGTAGGTCTTTGTATTTAAGTGGAAAGTGGAAACTTTGAACAAACATTTATATTACAATGAAAAGAAGCTATCCTAATCTAAAAAGTCAATACATCAAACGATTGGTTCTCATTTAAACCCATCACTATCTTCATTTCTCTAGAACAAGATTATCCACAAAATTAACCTAGTACCACGGCAACGAGTTTCGTGTTCGGCTATGGCCTATGGGTCTATGAGCTTTTGTTCACTAACTAGCTAGTCCTAGAGTTAGGAAGAAAACAAATAATTAATTAACTATCTGGTTAGGAGTTGGTTACAAAGTCCAAATTTCCTAAAAAGTGTAAAAAGTTATAAAAACCAAACCCAAACTGCCAACCATAAAACACACTCAAAACCCACAAATAACAAAAATGAAGATTACTAAAAATCATATACGTGGGTTGTGTTTTGGACGATAAGGCTCTGATTATCGAATGACAAACATTATTGTGTTTTATGTTGATTCGCATGTTGTGTTTTATATTTACAATTCTACGATTGTGTGTTTGAAGTTTTTATGAATTATTTTGGTTTGAATATGGTGTTTTAGTAATCGTCACTCTGTTATTTGTGGGTTTTAGTGTGTTTTATGTCTGAAATTATAATGTCTTATGATTTTTTAGAAAATTTAGACTTTGTAGCCGAACTCCACCCTATCTATCTAACATTTGATTTATAAAATGTCTTGGTTTTACTTCCAATATAGGGGCGGATCTACATAGGCGTTGGTTTGTGTATGTAACATGATATATACGTATCTGACACTTAAGTGACATCGATTCGCTAAATATTTTTTTTAGAAATGATACATGTAATTTTGGAATAAGGTGGCATGTTTATAAACCGGCCCAGTAATGATAATATTGTTAATGACAAATAGAAGAATCATTTTTTGTTGAATCAAACTTCTACCCACAAGACCAGGCCGAGTGTTGGGAGGTGGCTATGGCTGATTATTTTCAAAAGAGTAAACTTCGTTTTGCTTCATGTGGTTTGGTCGTTTTAATGGTTTTGCTCAAATCCTTTAGAAATAGCCAGTTTACTCCCTGATCTATAAAGCTTATCTCTATTTCACTCCCCACCTTAACGTCATCCAATTCAACTGTTAAATCCTGGTCACATGTCTCTCACATGAGGGCATTTTAGTCTTTTCCCACCCAAACTTATTAATATCCCAATTTAATTTCCACACTTTCTCTCTCTATACCATTCCCCTCCATCTCTCCCACACCATCAACACAACCTCCTAATCTTCTTTCTCCCTCTCTCTCTCAAACCCACCACCACCATCACCTCCACCTTCAACCATCACCACCTCCATCTTAACAAAGCATTACCACACCACTACAAACCACCACATTCACAAATCATAAACACCACCGTCAACCCTACCATCACCACCTCTGTAAACACAGGAACCGGCCGGAGATGTGCCGGTGGTGGTTGAGATGAGACCAGCCGGAGAACGTTGGAAAAACAATAACCCCTCCACAAACCCTAGAAACCCTGTTTCTAAGATCAAAACCCCCAAATTTCAAAATCACCAAATTTCAAACTCTTGTTTCTAAGTTCGTGACTTTACAGACTCAGATGAAATGATGGTGACTTTACAGACTCAGATGATGATGGTGACGTGGAGTTTTTTGAAATCTGCTTTTAAAAAAATTTCGAGCAGTTAGGGAGGCCGCGGAGTGTGTGGGGGCGGTGCAAGATGGTGGCGGTCAGGTAGAGGTGGTGGTTGGGTGGGGCTGTTACAAGGTGGTTGTCAGGTAGGGCTGGTGCAACCTGATGGTAGTGGTGGTCGGTGGATGTGGTGCAACGTGGTGGTGGTAGTTGTCTGGTGGAGATTGTGGAAGGGGGTGGTGGTGGTTCGTGGTGGTTGGAGATGATGTTTGGTGGTGGGGGTAGAAGTTGTTACAGAGTATAAACAGAAAGGAGAGATGCAGGGATGAACCATGGAAATGAAAGTTTATATCTTTTGTTAAATGTAAATATGTATACATATATAATTAATGAAATTAATAATAATAATAATAAGGGAAGATGGGGAAAGACTAAAATGCCCCTCATGTGAGGGCATGTGACCATGATTTAACAGTTGAATTGGATGTCGTTATGGCGGGGAGCGAAATAGAGATAAGCTTTATAGATCAGGGAGTAAACTGCTATTTTTAAAGATTAGGGCAAAACCATTAAAATGTACCAAACACAGGGAGCAAAACGAAAGTTATTTTTCAAAACGATATTGAAATCAAAATTCAACTTTACATCATTTTATTAAAAAAATCTTCAATTTTTAAGGACACGGGTAAACATAAATAATTTCCAAAAATCATCTAAAGAAAACAATAAAATTATTATCTTTTGATTCTAGAAGACAGTCATCCATCAACATTTTACTCAATTTCGATGCATATCTTATTTTGTTATCTACTTTTACTAAATATTTAATTTAATTCATGAACAAATATGGATCACCATCTAATAAATAAAAATAAATACAATCATCTCATTATTATCAGTATAATTTCTGAAACCTTTTATATAAAAATACAAATTATTGAGTTACCACTATGAATAATTTCTAAAGACTTCGTATCCAGTAACAGACTCAGGAATTATTTTTAAAGGGTGCGAATGGAAGGTTTAACCAAATTTTTAAGGGTTACGAGTGTGATTTTAGCTTATAAGATACACTAAAAAAATATTTCAAGAGATATGCTCGCACACCCAAAGGCTCACTTGGGCCCGCCCCTGTTCCTATCAATTGTGTATAAGCTAGAAAAGGGTAGCGTAAATATAGCAGCAAGGAGTTTGAAAAAATTTAGCCGCCCATCTTTCCATCGATAAGAAGCAATTAAACATCCATATCATCTTAAAAGTAGATTAAAACATGTATTAATTGTGTGATATCACTATCTACTTTACAAAAGTAGAGATTCTTCATCATCTCTTGAAACACCCTAAGGTCCCACATGAATATGGGTGTTGTTGATTGTCGAATATTGTATTGGAGCTCTTCATGAGTTGAACCGAGCCGAGAGGTAGTAGATCACTGTAGATGGTCTCCCGAGACATAAAGACAACAAGAGTGATCATGTTAGGCTTCCACTAGTTTTTTCGTTTATTTGGGCTTTTAAAGATTAATTAAAATACATATAATTAAATATCAATTGATTAAATAATTTGAGGGAGCTTGTTACTAAACCGAGTCAATTTTTTTACTATCTGATTTTGAACAAAGCTTTTTCAAATGATATTTAAACACGAGCTATTTGAACAACTCTGACTGCAATAGTCAAGTTATGGACAGTTGTTCTCAAAGTTTTACTCGTATGTACATACTAATATTATCGTTTAAATATCGTTGTTTACCGAGTTTCCTAACACTTCAAACCTTTTTTCTTTATCTTCTTCCTAACTACAAATTATTCTACGGTATGTACATATTTTTCTTTATCCATGTTTTCGGTTATAGTAATATTAACGTACATCATAAAGCCTTAAAATCTGTTCTAGATCACCACCAGCATTTTCCAACCGAACTCATTTTTGTTGCCTGGTTGCTCCCTACATTCGATGGCCAATTTGAAAATCACCAAATAGCACTTATTTTGGCCAGCCTTGTCAACCACAATGATCAAGTAGTGAAGGGCTACAGGCACCAGATCAAATGGATCCGGAGCTAAAAGCTTCGGATATCCGTGCCACCACCTAAGAAAGAATATGGCACAACCCAACCCCAACACGTTAAACAACGATAATTCTAACGGCCAACACCTTGGACCTTCCGTACCTAAGATAGAATCGATTATCCTACAAAAATCGTATGGCACAGTAAGGTTTTTGGGACCACATGCCACCTGTAGCATAATGGTCCACATACACAGTATATACGCCTCGAACAATCAATAACAAGGGTTAGACATTCTCACTATCCCCCTACTCTCGGCCCTCTTTCTTTCTTTCATACTATCATGTTACTTGCTTGCAAGGCAAGAATTCCCTCTTTGCTTTGGCAAGGACTAAAAGTCTAAAAAACCTAAGAAAAGAAGATACCCGCCACGACTCACCAGCACCGTCACTGAGCGCCTTCACGCATCAAGACCTTTTGGATGTTGAATCCCAAAGGAGATTCGATTCACATCTATCGCTGAATACATCACATCTGAATAGTAACTTATCAAATTGTTACACAAGTTAGCAAAGCTCAACTATGAACAACTTTACTTCCATAAATCAAACAGAACTAACGGAAATTCATTCACGAGTAAGAATCATTAAAGAAGCAAACTGAAGAAATAAGAACCATTCACATGAAAAGAAAAGGAAACCCTAACTGATAAAAGTCTTTAATGAATAAGTGACCCGAAACCATAACCAATAGCCAAACAAACCAAACCTAAATTGATCATATCTCAAATCACTGCTTTAGAATTCAATCTTACAAATAACATTCAGCATCCTTTCTTAGTCCACTTGTATAAGGATGCAACACTGTCGTCATACAACTTTACTGCACACAACAAATTGAATAAAAAATTGTCACACACATATAGTGGAAAAACAAACGATATAAAAACCAGTTAGCTTGTTGTCGCTTACAACTTTTTTTTATTTTATTTTCACTTTAGTCCCTATCTCTATTTCTTTTCAGATCATGAATCCAAATTGACTAATCATTAATGTAACATTGTAAACCCACTTCCATGAAAAAAAAAGTTCAACTCATACTTAAGAATACAGGTCACTGGGTCGAAGGTCATTTTTAAAAATATTTTCAAATGCTTGTAACCTCCCAAATCGTTTACTTTTAAATATACGTTTAATATAGAAGAAAATATGGTTCTATGATCATATTTTAAATTTTATCATTTATATTATTAAAATCATCATCATCAACATCATGGTACTCAGTAAATCCCACCAATAGCAAAGCTAAGGTAGGGTCTGAAGAGGGTAAGATGTAGGCAAAATTTATTAAAAAATAGACAAAAATGTAGCAAAGGGTCAACCTAACCCTACTTTCTTTATTTGAAACCGCTAACTCACACACACTTATCCAACATCTCTGTTTTTCTACATTTATCTAATCATATATAAATGAAAACCAGAACATGAAAATAGCAAATGGTTTTACTGAATTGACTAATGCAGCATTAAGATTACGATTTGCTGACCTCTGCATCTTCTGCCCCAGATTTGGTGATCTCCATTTTTTGGTCTTCTGCAAATGCAAGACACGATAATAAATAAAAAGCACAGCAATCCACTATGCTAAATTGAAATGACAGCAATTTTCGTCCAAGGAGACTAGTATTCAGTAAATAAAAAGGCCTTCGTGGTTTAGGATAGCTCATATCAGATTTACATATGAAATGGTTTAAACCATAATGACATGTATATTGTACTCTCTAAGTCTTACTAATTTTATCAAGGGTAAAGTACATGGATAGTCCCTGTGGTTTTCCAAAATTTAGGATTTGGTCTCTAGCTTTCTAAAAGTACATGGATGGTCCCGGTAGTTTACACTTTGTAACGCATTTAGTCCCCAAGGACAACTTTTTCCAAAAGTACATGGATGGTCCCCGTGGTTTGCACTTTGTAATGCATTTAGTCCCTAACTTGTACCGCCTGAAACCTTTAATTTTGTTGGCTGGGGACTAAATGTATTACGAAGTGTAAACCATAGGGACCATCCGTGTACTTTTGGAAAGCTAGGGACCAAATCCAAAATTTTGGAAAACCACTGGGACTATCTGTGTACTTTGCTCTTTTTTTCTTTTCATAACAATGTAGCCTTTGGACCTAACTCGCTTTATATTTTATATACAGTTATTATAATAATTAAATGCTTGGTAAAATGGAGTGAGTCAAAGATAAACAGCCAAAGCTAACCAAATCAGATAGTACTATGAAAATTACCTCCATCCTCTGGAATGTCTGAAGTCCACAAAGTGAGGTTGTCCCTCAAGAGCTGCATTATTAAGGTGCTATCTTTGTATGATTCCTCACTCAGGGAATCAAGCTCTGAGATAGCTTCATCAAAAGCTTGTTTTGCAAGGTGGCAAGCCCTAAGTTTAGCCAAAAGTAAAAACACAGGGTTTAGCACATATGTTGTACCACGAGTATAAAATATCAAGAAGACCGAAAGAAGAGTTTAAAAGATACCTTTCAGGAGAGTTCATGATCTCGTAATAGAACACTGAAAAGTTCAAAGCCAACCCCAACCTGATGGGGTGAGTAGGTGCCAGATCAGCTTCTGCGGTTGTGGAAGCCAACTGTAAATAGCATATTTAACTGGTTAGAAGATATATCATATATGTGTGCATGAATGAAATATAATGTGAAACATTAAAACATTAAATATAAGGGTTTGCAGCATTAAGTAAATTAGAATCGACAAATAAATGTGAGCGGAGCTACACTAGAATAGCTACTTACTTGATAAGCCTTCAGCGACTGATCAGCTGCTTCTTTCTTATCATCGCCAGACTTGAACTCTGCAAGATACCTATAATAATCACCTTTCCTGCACGCAACCAAAACCCACAAGAAATAATTAGACGTTGGAATCAGATAAACATAAGTATTTAGGTAAAACATTTTTTGAAATTTGGAACAATTGTACATATGTAAACACACTCACATTTTGTAGTAGAAAACGGTGGATTCACCAGCAGATGAAGATGGAATCAGATGCTCATCAATCACAACCATGATATCATTACAAATGTCAGTTAATTCGGTCTCAACCTTCTGCCTGTATTCCTTAATACGCTTCACATTCACTTCATTGCCTCTGGATTCCTCTTTCTGCTCGATTGAAGACAATATTCTCCATGACGCCCTACGTGATCCCACCACATTCTTGTACCCAACTGAGAGCAAGTTCCTCTCTTCAACAGTCAGTTCAACATCCAACTTTGCTACCTTCTTCATAGCATCCACCATTTCTGCACAAAGTCGACAAACCACCAACAAAAGTTATCGCAAATCAGAGTATGATTCCTTGATACGACTAAAACGTAAATAAGTCCGAAAATAATGATCCAAACAGTAATCACTCATATATATATAAACTCTGCTACAAGGTCAGTGTTGTCATTAGGTCTCACATATCTTACAATAGTAATTCAATAATCCGCTTCGTTTTCAACTCAACATTAACCTAATTAGCTAAATAAACACATCAAATGCACATACTCAAGAGTCAAGACCTAATGTACAATACTCCGAACAATTCAATCATTCGTTCTACAACCTAACTAAAATCTCAAATCAACAATAATTAATAACAGATTAACATCCACCACTTCTCCAAACAGATTGCATATTTTACAACTTGCACAATATATTTCTCTTATTTTTCAACTCAACATTAATCTAATTAGCAAAACAAACACATCAAATGCATATACTCAAAACCTAACGTACAATATTCCAAACACTTCAATCACTCGTTATAAAAACCTAACTAAAATCTCAAATCAACAATAATTAATAACATCTACAACTTCTACAAACAGATTACATAGGTTTACAACTTATACAGATTTGAATCTCAACTAGAAGAGCAAAATCGGAATCAACATCTAACATACGGATCTAGAAGATGAAAGGTGCTAACCGTCATAACGCTCAGCTTGCTCGGCGAGCTTAGCGACATAGATGAAGTTGTCACGTTCGGTTGAAGAAGCCATGGCTGCTGATCTCTGAGCTCACCGTCTACTTTCTCTCTCTACTCTCTCTGCTGTCAAAACGAGTGGAGAGAGAAGAGAGACTTCTGGACCTTTATGTGTTTGTCATAAATTTAGGAGATATTCATTTTGGCCACAAAACTTTGTGTATTTTATAATCCAGGCACTAAACTATTAGATTATTATTATTAGAAACTTAAAAAACAAGTAACATGTTTTCTAGATTCTAATTGACGTTGGTTGTTTGATGGTTTACAATGGTTTTATTAAAGAACTAGAATAGAAAACGGGCTAGTTATTTAACTTTAGTATTCCTATAACGAAAATCACTTTTAATTCTAAATTATGACAAGTCTAAATAGCTTTATCAAGACGTTAATTTGTAGAAGAGTTGTAATTATTCCTTAATTTGAGCATCATCAATGGGTTGGGATGTGATTTAGACATCTTCATTCGGATTAGGTATGGGCTTCATCAAACTTTGGTGACTAATGGGGGTGATGGGAGGTGGTGGGCTATGGTGGTGGTAGAAGGTTAACGACAAAAGTTACCATGTATGCAGCTAAATTAAATATAAGGTTGCAGTTAGACTTGATATGTTACATGGAATAGATTGTTTGGCTATCAAGAAACACAAGTGCGTAAGCTGGAAGTAGCAGAGATGAGGATGCCAAGATGGATGTGTGGGCATACTAGGTTGGATAGGATAAGAAATGAGGTTTTTAGGAAAAGACTAGGAACGGCTAGTATGTCGGGAGGGGAGGAGGAGTAGAGACATGCCGAAACTGACTTGGGAAGAGCGAATTAGAAAGAATTTGGTTTACTTACAACTCTTTGACGACATAGTCGATGATATTCTTGTCTTAGGTTATATGATGTTTTTTTTGACCCTATTATATGTTTTCCCTAATTCCATGTTTGATAGCTAACTGTAAATATTTTTGGCACAATATATTTAATGCTATTTTTATGTAGCTGCATGCATATGTATGTTTTTATAACTCATATATCTTGTTGGAGTGGGGGTTTTCAGAGGAAGCAGCTTGTCTATCTCCTAGGAAAGAGGTAATGACGTAAAGTGTGTCTACATCCCACCCTCCTTAGACCCTATCAATAACTTCTATAACTATAGGTGAGTTGGCCGGGTAAGATTAACTAATAAGGTAATGGTCAAGACAAAACTTTTATACACCTGGATTTGGGAGGGAGTATTGGGTTTAAGTTCCTCAAATAACAAGGATTATAAAAAAATTAACGTTCAAAAAAAATTAACGGGTAAGATTATTCTTGTTAAATTGTTGTAGCGTTTGCCATTAAAGGAAATCACTGTTTTGGTCAACTATATAAATCCATATGAATGCACTTCATTTGCTTTATTACAAAATCAAATTTACATGTCTTCTCTGCCATTAAAGGACATCACTGTTTTGGTCAGCTATATAAATCAATATTAATGCAATTCACTTACTTCATTACAAAATGAAATTTACATTTCTTCTCTTATTATGTAGGTATAAATTTCTTAAAGATTTATTTTGTGATATGAATAACGAGATAACACACATAAAAACATGGAAAAACGAATAACTCAGTATTAACTTTAAGTTGTTGGTGAAGTTATCCTACAAAGTTTCATAAATCTAGGAATAATACAAAGGCACAATGGATCGCAAAATATAACATAATGTCGAGGAAAAAAGACACAGGCAAATAAAGAAAAAACACAATGGTAAATAAGACATAATGATCTAAACAAAAATTCTAAAATCTATAAGATAAAAATCCAAAAGCGAAAACCTAAAATCTCATATCGTAAAGTTCGATGAGATGGTGTCCATGCCGTTTGAATGAGTTCAATCTTAATTCGTTTGATACCCTTTCAGCGACTTTCTGTTTTTGAAGACTATGTATAAGAACCTCACCCTTCTTATTTTCCACAAACAATAAAAACACTAAAAAGCCGAGTATTAGAGGCTTGGACTCATCAGTTCATCTCCAACAATACAACTATGGTTCTGCTTCTTGCATAATATGAGACCCATCCATTCGTCTTAATGTATGTTGCGGAATATGTTTTACATGCCCGGGTGGCATTTTTGTACGTTTTTCCTATTGCGGGGTTTGTTTTTATACCCATTTTTTGGATGTTTTTCTAAAAAAACCAAGATAAAATGGATAATTCTGGGTCTATTGGCAGGTAAGTGGGGTTGGTGATTGGTTGGGTATTAATTCTAAAAAATATGGTGATGATGTCGTAATTTTTTAAAGTGTTTTTAGTTTTTTTTTATTAGGTGGGTTATGCTGTTTTTGAAGAGTAAGTGTTTTTTATGAAATGGCATATGACAGTAACACGTTTTTATGTGTTTTTAGACTTCCTTATTATGGATGGTCTTAAGAGCATTCACAATAATACGTGTTTGGGCAATGTTTTTACTTGTTTTCCACCTCATCCGTTTTAATTTATTGTGCAGCTTGTTTTTGTGTCTCATTTTTTAGAAATGTTTTTCTACAAGAATAATATGGTGATAATATGGGAATGCTTTTGGTACTTTTAGGTTTTCTTGAGTTTTAGACGTTTGTGAAAAACGAGTGCTTTTCTGATCAGAAGCAAATAAACTCATGAAGCAAACATATATTACCTGAATCAGCCAATTTCTTGAACAATGGGTATATGATTGGCTGGTCCAACACAAATCTGTCTTTCATTAGACATCCTTCTGTTTCATTTGTGATTTAAGTTGTGCATTTCGCGTTACGGGCTTGTACTGCATTGATATATTGACGTCAAACGCACACGGGCTAACTTGAAAACTATAACTATCAAACAACATCGAGAATGACAAGGCCCCTCGCCATATTCTTTGAGCATATTAGCAGGCCTACTACTCGCTCGCACTTTCAAAAAAACAATTTGAAACAAAATACAATTTTACTCAAATCCATAACAACAATGTATGCCTCAACAATAACCAAAAGAAAATCAACATATTCGAGAATTATCCTAGAATTAGTAATATAACTAATCCTAATATCACTTTTGTATAGCTACCCGCTTGCAAAACCTAATGTTGCTCTTTGTGTCGCTTCAATAATTTGTAAAGCCCAAATGTGTTTTTCTCCTCCCACATATACGGTATGAAGAATGATCGATGTAAAGGAGGTGAAAATTCCCTATCTAAGTATGGTAACGCCGCAACCACCTACAATACAAACACTCGTTATTAGAGATGACAACATGGGCCGGGTCAACGTGCATTCACTTCTTTTCTCCCATTTAAAGCTTTTTTAAAATCATTAATGATTTAGATATTGCTACAAAAAACTTTATTATTAATAGAGTATATATGATTTGAATAAAGTGATTTAGGAGGGTATGTACGTTGATCATATGCTTGTCACATCATTATACAACCTTTTGACTTGATGCCAAAGTCAAAAGTGTGTTTTTTGATGTATAAGGGTCAATAAACTTTTTAAAACACACACACACACAGAGTACCTCCCATTTTGACAGGTCAGAGCCTCGAGAAAGAAAGGGTCTCTGAAGCTGGAGCTCAACAAGAAAATCACAGCTCTCGACATCCTGAAGCTGTTAATAAATTAAAATAAAGTAAATTCTAAGAACTCATTTTATGTTAGCGACAAGAACACGCGTACGGGAAACTAGCGGCAAGAAGCTTACAAATTGATCTGCTGATGCTTTGTTCTTATTATTAAAATACGATGGTGCCGCTGAAGTTCCACCCAAGGTTGAATTAAATGGAAAAGGAAGAAGGCCCCTGAAGCCGTCATCAATCCACCGAACTTCACCCACATAGTCCGGAATAAAGAAGGAAGACGGAAACCGGTGCCACTCACTTCCCACACACACCACCGCACCTGCATTGACCAAGTCAACAAAAGATAAATGAAATGTTTTGGAGCCCATTTTGCCATGTCAGCACACTAGCACAGAATGGTTCTTACCAGTTCCAGCATCATCGTGATGTTCGAAGTGCTTATAAATCTCTAAAGGAGCAGCATAACCGTTTATGATAGAGAAAGTTCTAGAGTGAGAAACGCATAGAACGAGGCCGATAAGAAACGGTCTCACGTATTTAGCCATCTGCATATGCAAAAGGTTGATTATAAACATAACACACAATGAAAGTGTTAATGATGCTATATACACAACTTATGATTTACCTTGTAAAGCAGAGATTGTTCGGTTCTATAACGATCATAAAAGAAATCAGGAATGCTCTCAATGACAGATGCAGCAGCAACGCATATAAGGGGTAGATAGGATAAAGGAACCTGCACGTCAAAGAGCCATTCAGCCAATACACTCCTTATAGCCAACAAATCCAATATTCAAAATATACTCTTTAAATAATATTAAGAGTAAAATGCCATTTTCGTTCCTAAGGTTTGGCTAGTTTTGCGACTTTCGTCCAAAGGTTTGTTTTTACATAAAGTGAAAAAGACTGAATCGTCCTTTAAGTTAACAAAAAAACAGAAATACCCCTCACTTAACGGAGAAAAATGGATGGAGTTAACGAGCTGGAGGAAAATGGCTAGATTTCAAACCTTTTGGATCCAGATGCGGAAAAACAAACCTTTGGACGAATATCGCAAAACTGGCCAAACCTCAGGGACGAAAATGGCATTTTACTCAAATATATTTAAAAAAAAAAAGCAGACCTAAGGGTCTGACCTTTCTTCTTTGTGTGGCTGCAACGACATGAACGCCAACCAGATATAAACAGGGGACACCACGATTAAGAAGTCAGGAGCATACTTCTTCTTTGTAACCGGTAGAGTAACCACAAAAAGCAGTGCAAGAACAAGTGCGAAGTTGAAGTTATTAAATCCGTTCTTCAAGTAGTATAACGGTCCTTCGGTTCCATACAAATGACTCTCACCACCTCCTACCACATTATACACTAACAAATTCACAACAGATGATGTCCATTTCCCGTAGTAATGGTAGTCCACAAGTACCGATAGTGTCTGCACAGAATTTTGAACAAATATACAACCTCATATTCTAAGTACCATACATATAAAGAACATTAAAGAAAGAAATTTGCGTACCAAAAGGGTAACCGAAATGAGTGCTCCTGAAAGAAATGCTTGTTTGAACCTTCTAATTAGAGAGGAAACGGTTACCGGAAGAAACGCAAGGATTGAGAACGGCCAACCAAGAATAACACCAGTTGCCGCAACGGCAACAGCTGAGGCATGCATGCCGAAAAGAAACAGTGCGGAGGAGAGAGAAATAGCATACATCGAAAACGAGCTGGGTAAAAAACCTGTAAATCAACAGCAGTTAAAAGTGGAAACAATTATTTTTAACACATAAATAATATAGCTAGTATTTTGACCCGCCTCACGTTGCCGCGGCGTCGAAACTTAAAGTAACTTATACCGTCAAACATTTGACCCGACTCATTTTCGAACAAAATTTATGTAAAAACCTAGACCAGCTGAAAACGCACATGAAAATAAGCACGAAAACGTATTATATTTGACCTGAATCATTACCGAGAAAATTTACGTTGAAACGTAAACCAACTTGGATGTATAACGAAACGTACTTAAAAATAAGTTTAATGGGTACTCACTTGTGCTAGCGAAAAAGCAACCACTTGTTAAGCACAACAGGGCGAGTGTGTAACAAGCGAGGCGTTTTCCGTACTTTCTGGAAATTGCTACTACCAAAGCAGCTTCGGTTATGACGGAGATAAGGCCGAGAAATATCCTCACAGAATAAAATACTCTTACCTGAAATGAGCTCAATAGTTAAAACAATTATGTTACTGAAGATAATACTAAAGATTAAAGAAGCTTATACAAGTAATGAATTGAGAAGGTATTGAATCTGTACTTTTTCATCTTCAAGCCAATGATAGAATGTTGATGCCGGCCAGCCCACTATATAATGGAAAAGAAGATACAGGTACGAACGTAATGCAAACTGGGAACTGCAAAAAACAATATATAATTTAAAAAATAAATGAATCAAAAGGATTTCATATCATGGAATAATATATGACCATTAGTAACATTCAACACTTCATATCGGCTGAATCAAGAAATCAGGAACTGAAAATGTTACAAGCAGGAGTGCTACAGAACCGACAAGACAAGGATAACATTATGCTTTGATATACTTGTAAAAAGTTTGTGATGTACAAACTTTCATGACGTCTTTCTACAAAAAAGTAATGAATGGAATCATGACGCCTAAAAGAAGTAAGAATACCAGCCACCACAGTAATTGCGGCGATATTAATGTCTACACAATATACATAAAGAGGCATTTTACTCAACCAGTCCACTACACAACTTACGCTAATTGTTGCTTTAATAGTTTAATAATTAATCATATATTCATACAAATGTTTCGTAGACATAATACATTGTAAACTTGGCTCTTAGCCAAACGGTGCACGTTTGTCACTTTGGCATACAAAGAAAAATAAAATGTCAAAGTTAAATCTTGATGAGATACACTGTGCAGTACATACACGTAAACCGTAAACACATGTTTAGCTATCCCTAATTTCACTTTTGCGAAGCACCGGACAAGTGTCAATTGGCTTGATTAGCTAATATATAGTAACCTAACTTATAAGCTATGTCCCTCCTATCTGTTCTGCTGCTTGTTAAGTTCTATACTTCTATATATTACTCAATCATCTTAAAAAGTAAAACATTCCAAATTACGAAATTAGTTAAACTCTACGCATAAACCTTGCTACACAAGACAGAACCGGTATTAACCTCTTCAATTCAAATCAAACAGTGTAAATCAAATGAAGAAGCACATTAACAGATAATCAAACTCTGTGTATCTCATAAATCATCACAATTACTCAACAGATATTGTAGCTAATCCAACAAAATCAAAGCCACATAACTAACCACAAGAAGTGAAAAACAAGCACCTGTACTCCCAAGTTTGAAATCCTGATTTGTAAAGTATGAAGTGAAGAGGCTCCCAATAATTGAACACTTCATCACAGTCATGAATAATATTAGTAGTTGCACTCATATACCTCAATAACCCTAGAGCAAATATAGGAAATGTCCACGATAAGCCTTTCTCCACCTCAGGCTCTGGTTTCTCCGTCGGCTTATCTACCTTTGTGTAACCGTCAGTTGACGTTGACGGTAACAGCCGATCGGATTCCGACTGACGCCGTCGCCTTGTTGCAAGCGCTGACATTGGTCCGACTAGTATTCTAGATTCTTCTGCAAATTACAAAACCAGTGTGGTGGAGTGGAGTTGGATTTGCTTTATGTGCTTTTTCTTCTGCCTTTTTTTTCTATTTTTGCTTTGGTGAGAAGAAATGAAGAATAAAAAACTGGTCGGAGAGTGGAGAACCGATCGGAAACGTTGATTTTGTTGGAGAGAAAAGCCCAATTGGTTGAATGTGTTGGTGGTTTACTAAAGCCCATTTTAAGTGGTTTAGACTAAAAGAGCCCAGGGAGAAAAGATGAGTCGGTCAGTTTGGTTAAGAGGCTGTTTGGCAACTTCTAAATGGTTAAGTGTTGAACTATTAAAAGTCCGTATAATGTTTAACCGTTAAGAGACAAACGTCTGACCAATTCAGATTATAGGTCTTAACTAGTGGTGGCAAAGTGGGCAAGTTTGGTGGGTTTGGGTAATGGGTCAAATGGGGTTGCGTTAAGATGAGTTTAGGTCACGATGGGTATTTTAAAAAAAAGGTCGGATGGTTATTGGGTCAAGATGGGTTTAGGTTAGGATGGGTGTATTTTAATATAGGTTTGGGTAAAGATGGGATGAAAAAATAAATAAAAAGCAAAAAATATAAAAAATATAAAAAAATAATAAAAATATAAAATTCTAAAAAATCGAAAAAAAATTCTAAAAAACCAAAAAAAATGCAAAAAATTCAAAAAAATAAAATTCAAAAATATCCTATAAATTCAAAAAAATCAAAAAAATACTAAAAAATCAAAAAAATCATAAAATTTCTAAAAAATTATAAAAAAATCCAAAAAATTTCTAAAAAAAACCTAAAAATTCAAAAAATAAAAAAAATTCTAAAAAATCCTAAAATTTTTAAAAAATCAAAAAAATTTCTAAAAAATCCTAAAAATTCAAAAAAAAAATCTAAAAATCAAACAAATTCAAAAAAACCCAAAAAATTCCAAAAAAAATCAAAAAATCAAAATATTCAAAAAAATTGTAAAAATTCTAAAAAATATTGTAAAAAATCAAAAAACTTTTAAAAACTCAAAAAAATCTAAAAACTAAAAAAAATTCTAAAAACTAAAAAAATTCTAAAAAATTCTAAAAATTAAAAAAATTATTAAAAAAAATTATAAAAAGTCAAAAAAATCTAAAAACCAAAAAAATCTAAAAAACCAAAAAAAATCTAAAAATTCAAAAAAAAAAAAACAGTTCAAAAAAATATTAAAATTCAAAATTCTTTAAAACTAAAAAAATCTTACAAATTCAAAAAATTTCTAAAAAAATCAAAATTTTCTAAAAAATTAAAAAAGATCAAAAAATAAAAAAACACTATTTTTGATTTTTTAGAATTTTTAGGATTTTTAAGAAATTTTTTGACTTTTTTAATTTTAGTTTTAGAATTTATTTGATTTTTTTTAATTTTTAGGATTTTTTTGATTTTTAGAATTTTTTTTCGATTTTTTTGGATTTTTAGAAGTTTTTTCGATTTTTTAGATTTTTAGATTTTTTGATTTTTTAGAACTTTTTTGATTTTTTAGATTTTTTGAATTTTTTTATTTTTAAGGATTTTTGTTTTTTGTAGGTTTTTGAATTTTTGATTTTTTTTATTTATTTTTATTTTTTATTAGGTTTAAATTTTTATTATTTTTAAACGATAAACGACAAGATAGTATTACGACGACGATTGGTGAAGTCATAGTTGTGAAGAGATATCTACGAGTAATAGTTAGTTTAGTGATTTTATCTTATACCCATCCTGACCCGTTTGGGTTTTATCTCATACCCATCCTGACCTACTCTTCTTTTTTATCCACCACTTCATAACCCATCCTAACCTAGTGATTAATTTTGTTTGGCCCATCTTAACCCATCTTAAAATTTAAAATACCCATATCAACCCAAAATGGAATAGATAGACTTGTTTTGCCAGGTCTAGTCTTAACCATTCAGACTTAGTATAATGTTTAACCATTCAGAGGCAAATGTCTTAACCATTCAGACATTTGCTCGTGAAACAAACAGTCTGAACCATTAAGTGCAGAACCAGTAAGAGTTCTGAACCATTCAGAGTCTCATTAAGAGGTAAACAAACATCCCCTAAGTTTGGTCACCCCTGTCCCCTAGGGTAGGCACTAACAAGATTCACATACCATTCTGTATTTTTACGTGAGTGAGTTCTGTAGTGGAGGAGAAAGAAAATGTTACTATTACTTCATATGTATATTTGGGGGACATTGTTTGTCACATCCCAACCGATGGCGGAATCATCGGGGTAGTGGCACTAGGCGAACCAGATTGTCTCAAGAGATTTCATAACAATTATTTAAAGATAATAAATCAACATTAACATCCCATACTATTAAACTCATAATATCCTTAAACAATCATTACATTAACAAAATCCCTTAAACAATAAAATCTCCCTTAAACAGTAAAATCTGATCCGATCTCCCCTAGATTTATTACACTTGGAACTAAACAAAATAAAACAAAACTAAACTACGCAAGCCACATCCAAGCATCCAAGCTACTAAATCCGCATCCTTTTACATACGTTAAAATACAAGTCAATACAATTAAGTAAAGGTGAGCATACGAGTTTGAATAATACTAGCATAATCGAGAAAGCGTTTGCGAAACTATCTAATTACATATCATGATACACCAAAACACTTAACATAACATAGGCTCATTTCTCATGCTAACTACCGTGGGAAGGCTTGCGCGTCCATCCTAACTAGACCCCGTCGGGTGTAAGCCACACTATAGTACCATACTAGCTAAGGAGGCAAGTTAACAAAAATAAGTCCTAGTCACATGTTTCTAGCATCACGTATTGAGCATATATAATCAGATGATTCGCGTGTGTTAAACAGTTTGATTTGTGAAGTGATTTTGATATAGGAACGTATGTAACACCCAAAAAGTGCGTTAAAGCGAAAATGGGTCAAGTATACTCACTGTGGGTGCGTTTAGGTAAGAGTTCGGGATCTGAGGAGAGTCGAGAAGAGCGCCGGATCAGCCTGCATGCGCGAACGGAAGTGCATCAGTCTCCGAAAAGCTGAAACGGTTAAGTCTTGGTTGAGCAGTAGACAAGTTCGGGCGACACAAGTTCGAGCGAACTTGTATGATTTGAGTGCGTTGAGAGCTAAGTTCGGTCGAACTTGATGAGTTTCCTAAGAAACTTGTTAAGTTCGGGCGAACTTGTAAGGGATTCTTACTAAAAAGGCAAGTTCGGGCAAACTATTATAGTTTCCTAAGAAACTAGGCAAGTTCGGTCGAACTTGCGAAGAAAACTTGTGAGAATAGCCCAAGTTCGGTCAAACTTGACCCATTTGGGTACAAGTTCGGTCGAACTTGACTTGGGGATCTGCTGTTTCTTGAGCGAACTTGTAGGTTTCGAGTCCAAAATCTTGCGTTTTCGCGTCGTTTGCTGAGGAAAATCGAGTGTTCATCCCTCCAACCCTTTGCTACTGAGCAAACTTAGGTCGGAGAGGTCTTTTAGGGCTGTTTTAGCCGTTTTACAAAAGCGTGGGCTAATCCGGGCGAACTCGGGGTTCGTTCGGATTAGTCCGGCTTGTGTAAACCAACATAAACGTCCTTGTGCTTCCAGATCTGCAATCTTGAATGATAGGTGCTTCGTTTCATACCTTAAAATGAACAAAAAACCATCAAAAGTCCGTATCTTGTGTAGAAATCAATGGTTTTCAAAGGTTTCTCTCAGATCTATCACTTACAAGCTGAGATCTTGCAGATCTCGTGTTTGGGAAGTCTCTACTATCGCCAAACGAACTCGTATTGTGCAGATCTAAGCTAAAAACAGAAGTTTTTGAAGAAAAAGATGAAGGTTTTCGTAAAAGAATGAGTTTTTGATGAAAACAGAGAAAGAGAATTTGTTTGGCCAGTCAAGTTCGGCCGAACTTGGTGTCACCAAGTTCGAGCGAACATAACCCAATGTTGGGTTTTCTTCGTTTGTTTCACGTTAAGAGTTCGCTTGGTTATTCGGTTCGCATTAGATAGTTATATTAAGCGTTATAATAGAGTTTTAAGCGTTATACTTGATATAATAGTGCGATTTAGCGATTCGAGAGTGCGGGAGCGATGCGATAGCGAGCGTGAACATAACCACAAACACACATAACACATAAATAATATAAAACCACATAAATAACTGCGATTTGCGATGCGATGCGATTTATTAAACGATTAGATGCGATAATAACGTACAATACCATAATTAATTAACATAAACTTTATTATCAACCGAATCTCGGATTTACAAAGGATAGATAAACGGGAAGCAAAATGAAAGAATAACAACAAATTTTCGAGTTGTTACAGTCTCTCCTACTTTAGGGAATTTCGTCCCGAAATTAGGTAGTGGCCGTAACAAAGAGGTGCGGGTACTTGGCCTTCATATAACTTTCCAATTCCCAAGTGAACCCGGCGTCGCGTTTGCCTTCCCATCGGACCTTCACGATAGGGATGCGAGAGCGTCGGAGTTTCTTGGTCTCTCGGTCAGAAATGATGTCACGAGGCGTCCCGTGTCGACATATAACTTCGTCGGTATAGATTCGGGCTAACCGTTCGACCTTAAAGTCTTCTTGTATAGCAATAAAGTGCGCAGATTTAGTAAGACGATCAACGATAACCCAAATGCTATCGTGACCAGAGGAAGTACGTGGGAGTTTAGTAACGAAGTCCATAGCTATACTTTCCCACTTCCACATCGAGATTTCTGGTTGTTCGAGTAAACCAGAGGGCCTTTGATGTTCGGCTTTAACCTTCGAACAAGTTAAGCAATTTGAGACGTACAAGGCGATATCCTTTTTCATGCCCGGCCACCAATACTTAGGACGAAGGTCCTGGTACATCTTGTCGGCACCGGGGTGAATGGAATATCGAGATTTATGAGCTTCGGTCATTAGCAATTCAAGAAGATTATCACGAGTAGGAATCCAAATACGATCGAGATAGTAATAAATACCATCAGATTTAGATACAAGCTGAGTTTCGGCACCACATTTCATTTCGTCTTGAAGGGTATTCTCGTTAAAACAGGCGAATTGAGCGGCACGGCTGAGGGTTTCAAGTTTAGCACAAGCTTGAGAGTCACGAATACCATATACATAGCTTCGTCGACTTGGAGCATCAGCGACGACGTTTGCTTTGCCGAGATGGTAGCGTATTTCTCAATCGTAATCGTTGAGAAATTCAACCCATCGTCGTTGTCGCATGTTTAGTTCTTTTTGATTAAAGATATGTTGTAAGCTCTTATGATCGGTGAAGACCATACACTTAGTACCGTAAAGGTAGTGTCGCCATATCTTCAATGCAAAAAAAACTGCACCGAGTTCGAGATCGTGGGTTGTGTAGTTCTTCTCGTGGATCTTGAGTTGTCGAGATGCATATGCGATAACCTTGTCTTGTTGCATAAGAACACAACCAAGGCCAAGGTTAGAGGCATCACAATAAACAACGAAATCGTCGTTTCCGTCGGGTAACGCGAGAACGGGAGCGTTGCATAGCATACGCTTGAGAGTTTGAAAAGCTTTCTCTTGCTTGGAATCCCAAACAAAAGGTTTGTCTTTATGAGTCAAAGCGGTAAGCGGAACGGCGATTTTAGAAAAATCGACGATGAATCGACGGTAGTAACCCGCCAATCTAAGGAATGAACGGATTTCGGAAGCATTCTTCGGCGTAATCCAACTCTTGACGGCTTCAATCTTTACAGGGTCAATGTGAATTCCTTGACTATTAACGATGTGGCGAGAAATTGGACTTCTTCGAGCCAGAATTCACATTTAGAAAACTTAGCATAAAGGCGATTTCCTTGACGAAGTTCGAGGACTAAACGGAGATGATGCACGTGTTCGTCTCTCGACTTCGAATAGATAAGGATATCATCGATGAAAACAATGACGAAACGATCTAAGAACGCCTTACACACATGGTTCATCAAATCCATGAAAACCGCGGGTGCATTAGTAAGACCAAAAGGAATGACCACGAATTTGAAATGGCCATAGCGAGTACGGAAGGCAGTTTTAGGAATGTCTTCTTCCAACACGCGTAGCTGATGATAACCGGAACGAAGATTGATCTTGGAAAAACAAGTAGCACCTTGAAGCTGATCAAATAAGTCGTCGATACGAGGAAGAGGATAGCGATTCTTTATCGTGAGTTTGTTAAGTTCACGATTGTAACATTTGTCGAAAAACGGGTTTTCCAAACCCGCTTCGTTTATTAATCGAATAATCAGTTTCATATTTTGTTGCTCATTTAATGCTTATTTTAATTTTAAACAATACATAACTAATAAACATTTTAGATTATGGAAATTAAAATTGTTAAAAAATAAAATTAAACAATTAAAAATGAAAAAGGGCTGCCGGGTTTCGAACCCGGGTCAGACGGAAACTTTAAACACCAAACACATAACCACTCCGCCACTTGATGTCTTTGTGAATTCTAGGAAACAATTAAAACATAACTTCAACCGTGAATCAACCTGTTTGCGCCAAACTGAAACCGATATCGGCTTCCAAATGTCCAAGGACTTTTGAGTGATCGCGGATTCTTGCTTATAACCGATAAACCGACATTCTTAATCAATTCAGCCTTTAATGAACTTGAATTCATGTGATGTTCGGGTTTAATAACCGAAAACATTCACTTCCTGAATTACTCCAATAATATCAGTATCTCGCGACTAAAAATCATCCACAGAACTCTCAATTTCACTTTTGCTCTATTGTCAGTTCGTCGGAAACGCTTTTTGAACTCGCCAGACTTTCGCCGGAAAACCGTGTCTTCCATCAAAACGGTAAATTTCTAAATTCTTTCATCTTCTATCTGTTGTTAGACTTTTACTAACTCAAACCCTCCAATCAGAATCGGTCCCAGACGACGATATCGGATAATCAACACTCGCCGGCAGTTTTCTGAAAATTCCTAAGTTACGCTGTGAAACGGTATAATCATTTAAACCTTCTGATAACTCTTGCTTAGTCAATCAATTTTACAAGTAGTTAATCAAAAACTGTTAATTGGTCCGCTCAGACGGAGTTCATAAAAACAGAGCCGACGACTTTGCCGGAGTTCTGAGAAAAGTCGTCATTCCGGTATGTTCATTCCCAAAACCTTTCCTATCTGTTACATTTTAATCATTTATACGCCTGTTAATTGAATTGAACAAGTTCAGTAGAGTAATCGTTGTCTGGGTTATTGTAACGAAGAAGATGAAGTGAGTCTGTATATAAATTTAATAAAAATTGGATTATATCTCGGGTTAGACACACAGTCCAGCGGTGGACTGTGTGCAATTGAAACACAGCGATACCGGGTTCGAGTCCGCCCTTATTCCGATTCGTCACAATATTTAGACTTTTTATAAAACCCAAATATGAAAACTTCCAGTTAGTATATAAGAGAAATAAAAACAAGTGTTTTAACCAGGTTAGACACACAGTCCAGAGGTGGACTGTGTGCAACGTTAATCAACAGGTCCCGGGTTCGAGACCTGATACGCACGCCGGTTCGATAGAATTTAAATCCTTTTTAAGAAATGAATTTTGGAATAAATTAAATAGTATATAAATATAATTAAAAACAGAAATATTTCGGGTTAGACACGTAGCTCAGTTGGTAGAGCTGCGTGCACGCGTACGGGAGGTCACGAGTTCGAACCTCACTCAGTGCAAACAATATACACGACCGAACCGATCAACAAGTCAAAGTCAATGGTCAACAGTCAAACCCAAAAAGTCAACATTTTTTTTTATATTTTTGTTTATTTATTTAATTTAAAAATCAATTAAAAATACTTAAAAATAATGTTTTTAAAGTTAGAAAATAACTTTCAACTCACAAAAATATATCTAAAAATCCTATTAAAATTATTAATAAAATCCACTCATTTACCATACCTTTTCGTTATTATTTAGGTTAGTTAATCCTCGTCGATCAACCCTCTAAACTCGTGCGCATTCAACATCTTCAACCGAACGCACCCAATGTGAGTGAATCTCTACAAATTCCCCGTTTTAATCACGTTTTTGGGGTGTATCATGTGTCATATTACTTATTTCATTTAAACACTTGTGCATCCATCATATCAATGATCAAATGTGTATTCAATATGTATCAACTGTTTGTGTGGTTAATGTTTAGATTAAATTTATCATTTTCAGTACATACATTATCATACGCCGCCGCTCCCCATTACCTATGAGCGTGAGCCGTTCCCCATTACCTATGAGCGTGAACGAGGCGTTGCCAACATACGATCGGCTCCGTTTGATTGAGCCTTGATCGCACATACATTTCATCATAGGCTGACTGCTCCCCATTACCTATGACCGTGAGCCGTTCCCCATTACCTATGAGCGTGAACGAGACGTTGCCAACATTTACATTATCATTCATGTTATATATTCATGCAAGGTGGTTTGTTATTGTATGTTATTGTTATTGTTATTGTATGTTTATTTACGTTTGCTCACATATGATTATTGCACAATTTTCCATAATAAATATAACAAGAAATCAATAATAAATGTTTTCTAACAAGGTTCACTCGCCAACTTTTGTTGACCCAAAAATCCCCATTTTTACACATGATACAGGTGATCCAGATGCAGCAAGAAACATATAGGATAGCTTAGAAGAATAAACCGGTTTAGACTTTGGATTGTTTAGTTAGTTATTTTTCTTTGTAATTGTATGAGCATGTTTGGAATATTGAGGATGTAATTTTGAATATGATAAATATGAAACATATTAGTAAACATTATGAGCTTTGGTGATAACCCAATTATGCCCCGACTCTTATTCCGCTGCGGGTCAGGGTGTGACAGATTGGTATCAGAGCCATGACTATAGGGATATAGGATAGGTTATTAGACCCTTAGAGCCTATACTATAGTTGATTAGAATTTTTTAAAATTATTTGTGTGTTACATGCAAAATTCATGATGTTTATATGTTTTATGTTTATTGTTACATTCAATGTTATGCAAGCATGTTCATAAGTACATATTATTATACAATGCCTACCATGAATCATATTCTCATAACATATCATATCCATGAGAGCACACACCACACAATTTCCATGACTTTTGCAACGATTTTTGTATTTTCAAATCACATCAAAGTGAGTTCTCATGACGGGCATGTAGTAACTGGAAGGGTACAAGTACCGGTAGTCGAAACGTCCTGTCTAGGCTTGGCATTCGTATAAATCCAAAATAAAGGACCAGTTTGCCTACCTGGGGACTAACGATGAGAGTACGAAGGACCTATTAGGCCAAAGCATGCTATACCAAACGTCGTGTGAGCTAACTCCACTTTGAGTTGTCATTGTGTCTACACCTGGACACCCTCCGACCATACATCTCGCAAACATATTTCATGGTTTTCATGCGGGTGATGCGAGTGTTAAACCGCCAATACCAATTTGAATCCTACTAAGCCAATAGTCATGGGGGCCCACATGACTATACAGGTGAAGGTATGGGGGACATTTGAGGCCCAAACATGAGCAAACCCAAGACATCCTATGGATGTAGTTGCATTATTGATGTTTATGTTATTTTTATTATTTTTAACGACACATGACACCTAAAAACTTCTTAAACTCACAATCTTCCTATGTACGTTCCTGTAGATGTCGACTAGGCAACTACGTGGAGGTAGAAGGTCAGGAAGGTCAAACGAACGCTTGGCCACTCAAATCGCAAAACAAATGGCCGCGGTGTTTCCTGACATCGTAGTTCAAGTCCAACAAGCTCTCGCCGCAAATCCCATCAACCCTCCCCAACAAGAAGACCAGAATGTTGACAACCTTCCCTCCAAAAAATGCTCTTACAAACACTTCAAGTCTTGCGATCCCCCGAAATTTGAAGGGACCGAAGGTGTCACTGCTCTCCTCCACTGGTTTGAGGAAATGGAAAACACCTTCCTCAATTGCGATTGTCCCGAGAATCGCAAGGTACGTTACGCAACCGGGAGACTATTTGGAGTAGCCCTGACCTGGTGGAACACAGAGAAGGGTAAGAGAGGAGTCGAAGATGCTATGGCCTTAACATGGGAAGAGTTAAGGGAAATAATGACAAGACGCTTCTGTCCAAGAAGCGAAACCAAGAAGTTGGAAGATGAATTCCACACGTTAAAACAAAAGGAAGGAGATCATACTTCCTACAACAAAAGGTTTCTAGAGTTGAACCAAATGATCCCCAACTTGTTCACCCCAGTGTACCGCTTGGTTGAACACTACATTCGAGGCCTCCCCTAAAAAATTCAAGACTCAATTCTAAGCACTTCGCCTGCGACACTTGAAGCCGCAATGGAACTAGCTACCGAACTTACAGAAAATCGCATTCGAAACGGTAAATTCAAAGAGGAGAAAAAGAAAGCCCCCATTGAGGCTCAAACTTCAAACCATTCTGGCTCCTCTTCAAAGTTTACTGGTAAAAGGAACCAAAACACCAGAAACTTTGCTGTCACACAAACAAATTTCCCTATCACTGCTGCACCCATCACTCAAGTTGCCCCCTCACCTGCACCACATAAAAGGCCATACTCCGGCCCATACCCAAAATGCAACCGTTGCCAATACCATCACTTTCCTGATCATCCCTGCCAGCATTGCACCGGCTGTGGTCGCGCAGGTCACACCATACAAACCTGTCGCGTACCTCAGCGAACGAACCGCCATCAGCCCTCAACCCAAGCCCACCATCAGATAGTGGGTCAAGCCCAACAACCTTTACTACTACCACCTACCCAACATGTACCCCAATCCTACTACCAACCCAACTATCCCATGATACAACCTATGCGGGCTTGTTACAACTGTGGAGACCCAAACCACTTTAGAAACACTTGTCCACGCTTGGTGAACATCATTCATGCCCAAGCTCAAGCAAATCCGGTGAATCAAGCTAACCAAGCTCCACCACCTGCAAGAGGAAGAGCTTACAACATCAACGCCAATCCTGTTGAAAATAATAACGGCTCAAACGAATCACCCAGCTAGTTTTTCCTCACCAAGAATCAAGACTCAACTCCAATCGTCTAGTTTTAATGTTTTCTTTATGTTATCTCAATCTTTCCGTATCCCAATTGTAAAATTTGGAAATTATGTATCCAAGAATTTTAATGCGAATTGATATTACAGTTTTGTTTTATACTCATTGATTTAACATTCATATCATCATACATCTCGACGTATCTCAATCTCATCATTTAAAGAAGTTGGGTTGTGTCGCACTTTTACATAGACTGACCCCTTCATCATAACAAACGAGAGAGGTACTGTCATCATTCAGTCATGTATCATTTCAGAATTGAGACTCAAGCTTTGGTTGTTGTGTTTGTTTATGTTTTAGAGTCACATATAACTGATCATGATTTATTGATAAAGCCAACGAAAATTTGACAAGAATATGGTGGATACGCCGCTGTTACTTCCTATATATAAGTATTCTTGGCAAAGGATCAAAAGCATTACCAGGAGGTTATGAGAAGTTCCGTGTAGGTTTAAATATCGTCATGGTTGAAGTTTTTGTTTTTTTTATACATACCTTATCATTTCAAACGTATCAGTTCCCTCAAAATTATTATGCATAAAATCATAAGCGACATCAAAGATCAAATCCGAGAAGCCCAACATGTTTCAATAACGGAAAAAGACGTACGCAAGGAGCTGTCTTGTGGAGCTGAACTTAAAATTGAAACTAAATCCGGCGGTATTCTGTACTATCTAGATCGCATATGGATTCCTGACCACAATAACCTTCGTGAATTCCTTATGAATGAGGCGCACAAAACACGATACTCTGTACACCCAGGCGCCGACAAGATGTATCAAGACCTTCGATACACCTACTGGTGGCCTGGCATGAAGAAAGATATCGCTGTTTTTGCTTCCAAGTGCCTTACATGTTCCAAAATAAAAACTGAACATCAAAGACCCTCAGGACTTCTGGTCCAACCTGAAATACCTGTATGGAAGTGGGAAAAACATAACCATGGACTTCATTACCGGGTTACCTCGCACTTCTGGTGGGTATGACACTATATGGGTAATCATTGATCGTCTTACAAAATCTGCTCACTTCATTCCGATTCGCGAAGACTTCAAGAATGAGAAGTTAGTTCGTATCTACATCAGCGAAGTCGTAAGACGTCATGGTGTACCGTTAAGCATTATTTCAGATCGTGATGGTCGTTTCACTTCACGAACATGGCAAGCCGTACAAGCCGCTTTGGGTACACGATTAGACCTCAGTACCGCTTAACACCCTCAAACTGATGGACAATCTAAACGCACAATCCAAACTCTTGAAGATATGCTTCGAGCATGTGTCATAGACTTCAAGGGAAATTGGGACGCTCATCTACCATTAGTTGAATTTTCGTACAACAACAGCTATCATTCAAGTATCGACATGGCACCTTTCGAAGCTTTATATGGTCGTAAGTGCCGATCTCCAGTATGTTGGCACGAAATTGGGGAAGCTCAAATCACCGGTCCAGAATTGATTCAAGAAACCACAGACAAGATCCATCAAATTCGAAACAATCTTCTAGCGGCTCAAAGTCGTCAAAAGAGTTATGCAGATAAACGACGAAAGCCTTTGGAGTTTAACATTGGTGATCATGTACTTTTAAAAGTATCACCGTGGAAGGGAGTAGTTCGTTTTGGCCAGAAGGGCAAGCTAGCACCACGCTACGTAGGACCTTTCAAGATACTCGAAAGAGTAAGACCTGTAGCATACAAGCTTGATCTACCAGAAGAACTCAACAGAATTCACCCCACCATTCCACGTATCAAACTTAAAGAAGTGTCTCGCCGATGAAAACCTCCATATTCCCCTGGAATATATTCAGATCGATGAATCTATGCATTTCACTGAAAGACCAGTAAAGATCATGGACTTCGGAGAAAAACGTTTAAGACGGAGTCGTATTCCAATTGTTAGGGTACCCTGGGAGTCGAAACGGGGACCTGAGTTTACTTGGGAACGTGAAGACTCAATGCGCGAAAAATACCCGCATCTTTTTCCTGTTACCACTACTACTTAAATTTGGGATGAAATTTCTAAAAGTAGGGGATACTGTAACATTTGTCGAAAAACGGGTTTTCCAAACCCGCTTCGTTTATTAATCGAATAATCAGTTTCATATTTTGTTGCTCATTTAATGCTTATTTTAATTTTAAACAATACATAACAAATAAACATTTTAGATTATGGAAATTAAAATTGTTAAAAAATAAAATTAAAACAATTAAAAATGAAAAAGGGCTGCTGGGTTTCGAACCCGGGTCAGCCGGAAACTTTAAACACCAAACATATAACCACTCCGCCACTTGATGTCTTTGTGAATTCTAGGAAACAATTAAAACATAACTTCAACCGTGAATCAACCTGTTTGCGCCAAACTGAAACCGATATCGGCTTCCAAACGTCCAAGGACTTTTGAGTGATTGCGGATTGTTGCTTATAACCGATAAACCGACATTCTTAATCAATTCAGCCTTTAATGAACTTGAATTCATGTGATGTTCGGGTTTAATAACCGAAAACATTCACTTCCTGAATTACTCCAACAATATCAGTATCTCGCGACTAAAAATCATCCACAGAACTCTCAATTTCACTTTTGCTCTATTGTCAGTTCGTCGGAAACGCTTTTTGAACTCGCCGTCTTTCATCAAAACGGTAAATTTCTAAATTCTTTCATCTTCTATCTGTTGTTAGACTTTTACTAACTCAAACCCTCCCATCAGAATCGGTCCCAGACGACGATATCGGATAATCAACACTCGCCGAAAGTTTTCTGAAAATTCCTAAGTTACGCTGTGAAACGGTATAATCATTCAAACCTTCTGATAACTCTTGCTTAGTCAATCAATTTTACAATTAGTTAATCAAAAACTGTTAATTGGTCCGCTCAGACGGAGTTCATAAAAACAGAGCCGACGACTTTGCCGGAGTTCTGAGAAAAGTCGTCATTCCGGTATGTTCATTCCCAAAACCTTTCCTATCCGTTACATTTTAATCATTCATACGCCTGTTAATTGAATTGAACAAGTTCAGTAGAGTAATCGTTGTCTGGGTTATTGTAACGAAGAAGATGAAGTGAGTCTGTATATAAATTTAATATAAATTGGATTATATCTCGGGTTAGACACAGCGGTGGACTGTGTGCAATTGAAACATAGCGATACCGGGTTCGAGTCCGCCCTTATTCCGATTCGTCACAATATTCAGACTTTTTATAAAACCCAAATATGAAAACTTCCAGTTAGTATATAAGAGAAATAAAAACAAGTGTTTTAACCAGGTTAGACACACAGTCCAGCGGTGGACTGTGTGCAACGTTAATCAACAGGTCCCGGGTTTGAGACCTGATACGCACGCCGGTTCGATAGAATTTAAATCCTTTTTAAGAAATGAATTTTGGAATAAATTAAATAGTATATAAATATAATTAAAAACAGAAATATTTCGGGTTAGACACGTAGCTCAGTTGGTAGAGCTGCGTGCACGCGTACGGGAGGTCACGAGTTCGAACCTCACTCAGTGCAAACAATATACACGACCGAATCGGTCAACAAGTCAAAGTCAATGGTCAACGGTCAAACCCAAAAAGTCAACATTTTTTTTTATATTTTTGTTTATTTATTTAATTTAAAAATCAATTAAAAATACTTAAAAATAATGTTTTTAAAGTTAGAAAATAGCCTTCAACTCACAAAAATATATCTAAAAATCCTATTAAAATTATATAATAAAATCCACTCATTTACCATACCTTTTCGTTATTATTTAGGTTAGTTAATCCTCGTCGATCAACCCTCTAAACTCGTGCGCATTCAACATCTTCAACCGAACGCACCCAATGTGAGTGAATCTCTACAAATTCCCCGTTTTAATCATGTTTTTGGGGTGTATCATGTGTCATATTACTTATTTCATTTAAACGCTTGTGCATCCATCATATCAATGATCAAATGTGTTTCAATATGTATTAACTGTTTGTGTGGTTAATGTTTAGATTAAATTTATCATTTTCAGTACATACATTATCATAGGCCGCCGCTCCCCATTACCTCTGAGCGTGAGCCGTTCCCCATTACCTATGAGCGTGAACGAGGCGTTGCCAACATACGATCGGCTCCGTTTGATTGAGCCTTGATCGCACATACATTTCATCATAGGCCGTCTGCTCCCCATTACCTATGAGCGTGAGCCGTTCCCCATTACATATGAGCGTGAACGGGACGTTGCCAACATTTACATTATCATTCATGTTATATATTCATGCAAGGTGGTTTGTTATTGTAGGTTATTGTATGTTATTGTTATTGTATGTTTATTTATGTTTGCTCACATATGATTATTGCACAATTTTCCATAATAAATATAACAAGAAATCAATAATAAATGTTTTCTAACAAGGTTCACTCGCCAACTTTTGTTGACCCAAAAATCCCCATTTTTACACATGATACAGGTGATCCAGATGCAGCAAGAAACATATAGGATGGCTTAGAAGAATAAACCGGTTTAGACTTTGGATTGTTTAGTTAGTTATTTTTCTTTGTAATTGTATGAATATGTTTGGAATATTGAGGATGTAATTTTGAATATAATAAATATGAAACATATTAGTAAACATCATGAGCTTTGGTGATAACCCAATTATGCCCTGACTCTTATTCCGCTGCGGGTTGGGGTGTGACAACGATAATCGATGCACATACGGAATGATCCGTCCTTCTTTTTCACGAAAAGGACAGGAGCGCCCTATGGTGAAGTGTTCGGGCGTATGAAGCCTTTATCAAGAAGCTCTTGAAGTTGGCTTGATAGCTCGTGCATTTCTTAGGGTGCGAGGCGATAAGGAGCTTTAGCAACTGGAATAGCTCCGGGAACTAAATCGATACGGAATTCGGCATCTCGAGTAGGGGGTAAACCGGGTAAATCGTCGGGAAAGACTTTAGGAAATTCACAAACAACAGGAACGTCTTTATAAGTCTTCTTTTCTTTCTCTGGGTTCACGATATGGGCGAGGAAAGCAACACATCGCTTATGCAAGCTTTTGTGTGCTCGAGTACATGACAAAAGCATCAACTTCTTTAAGGGAGTTTCACCATAAACATGGAGTTGATCACCGTTAGGGAGAGGAAAACGAATCATTTTATCGAAGCATACAACTTCAGCATGATTCTCACGAAGAAAATCCATGCCTACTATGATATCGAAACTACCTAACTGCATAGGTATGAGATTGATCGAGAAGACATGGTTGTTGAGATCGAGATTACAACCACGCAAAACGGAATTAACGGTAACGGTTCTTCCGGTGGCGACTTCCGCATCGAAAGTCTTTGGGAGTTTAGCGCACTTACATTTATAAAACCTTTTCGAATTCTAACGATACAAAACATTTATCGGCACCAGTATCAAATAAACATGAAGCATAAATACCAATAACGAGAAACGTACCATTAACAACATTGTTGTCATTCTGGGCCTGGCGGTGATTGAGATTGAAGGCTCTTCCACGCGCAGCTTGTTGTTGCTGCTGAGGCTGCGGTGGTGGTTGCTGCTGTTGCGGCTCTTGTTTCACGGTGTGGTTTGGGCAAACATTAGCAAAGTGGTTCGGATCACCACACACGAAGCACACTCGTGCCTTTGGAGCTTGCTGCTGGTTGGCTTGAGGAGGAGCAGGTAAAGCTGGAGCTGTTGGAGCCTGAGGGGCTGTCTGACGAGTACCACTACGGCAGCTGACTGTAAAGTGGCCGTAGATGTTGCAGTTCGTGCAAAAATGGCAATTGCCTCCAACGGCATGATGATATGTGCACTTAGGGCACATAGGGTGCAGACCAGTGTACGCACGCTTTGCTGGCGGTGCGTTTGGTGCTGCTGACTAGGGTGGCTGAGGGTTCGCTGGAGCAGTAAGAGCAAAGTTCTTGCTCGGGTTTTCCCTTTTGCGACCACGGGGACTATTCTTTGGCTCTCGGGGCTGTTCGGTAATAGGAGCTGCTGATTCGGTGACTGCCTGATTTGCGACCTTGCTGCTTTTAAAGTAACCAGACTGAACTCGTTTGTCATTAATCTCGGCGGCTAGCTAGTAGGTCTCCTCGATAGTAGCAGGGCGTGCTGCTTGAACAAAGCCAGCGACGCAATCGGGGAGAGCATTGAGGTATTTCTTGGTTGCCTTTTCGGTCGTATCCACTTGACCGGGACAGATGATGCTCAACTGTTTGAAGCGAGCGATGAGACCAGTGTTATCGGGACCATCTTGCTTGATATTCCAGAATTCGTTCTCTAACTTCTGGATCTCGTAGGGAGGACAGAATTCCTTGATCATAATTTCCTTAAGTTCCTCCCAAGTGAGTCCGTAAGCTTCGTCGTTCCCACGCCTATTGTGCTCGGTTGTCCACTAGTCGAGAGCCCTTGATTGAAACACACCGGTAGCGTTGACAGTGTGTAGAGCCTCGGGACATCCACTCTGGCGGAAAGTGACCTCGATAGAGTCAAACCAGTGGAACATGGCACTCGGCACTTTGGTGCCTGAGAAAGTAAGCGGTCCACATGCTTTGAACTGCTTAAAACTGAAGTGGGGTTTCGGGGCATCTCCCTTGGAGTCCACAGATGAGTTGCTGCTTACAGCATGGATTTCTGAGACAATTTGTGGGATGACTTTAGCTATCTCCTTGGCTACCATTGTAGCGATACGCTTGTCGGCGTTGCTGCGCTGGAGGTTCCTTTGGGTGTGCGATCCCATAGAAGACATCTACACAGAGGATTTAGATTAGACGAGATTCGATTATAATAGAGTTATGTTTAAATATTTATTATTATTATAATTCATACAAGGCACAAAATCACATAAACACGTAGGCACGTAATCACGTAAGCACATAAGCACGTAAGCACATAAGCACGTAAGCACACATTTTGCACGTATTCACCTTCTAATAATAACAATGCGCAGAGCGATACGAGGTGCGAGATATAGCGATATATAATAGCGAGATAAGCGAGATAATACCGCGCATGAGGCACACGTCCTCATAGGCGTAAGCGAGTTAAGCGATTAGTTGGGCTGGTGTATTAATTTAGCATTTTAGATTTCGAGATCGGTGCGAGTTGTGCATACATTCGATGGAGCGTAAATGCGATAAGTCGAGAAATCGATGATATGATAAATCATCAAAGCGAGAAATCGAATAAAGCGAAAATTCTCAAAATTTTAAACACATAAACAATAATAAACTCGATGATGCGTAAATCGACGATATAGGCTTAAATCAATTGGGAGTGTCCGGGGTTTTGAGATATTTGATACGCCAAAGTGATTCGACTACCCTTTGCATTTGGACCCACGCTTTGGCCTAATAGATAAACGTTCTCACCGCAAGCGGCTAACGACGTTTACCCTTCCAGTTAATACGTGTTCCAAACCATCGGCATAACCGAGACTTTGGTGAGATTGAAAATCGAACCGCAAAATTAGTTACTAAGATGCGGGTTTCACCCCGAACTTAACAACATCATTCCTAATTAGAAATGGAGATTTTTCGTCGAGATTTGGATGTCACTCCTAACTCAACGAAGTTATCTCGTGCGAGAGAATGCGCGGAGTGAATGATCTCATCGAGAGTTCTCGGTTTTCACACCTATTCTCGACTTGATCACTCGTTTTGTGTGATGCGAGCGTTTCCAAGCGTGTATATTGTATTAGCCTTAGGAAAGGCACATTTAAGCATTTATGACAAGTAGTTTAACATTCAAGTCAAAGATAGGTCAATCGGGTACCTAAACATGCTACTAGGTCCAATCATGGCAATTCTACATATTATCCTAAGTTATGGCGCTCTGATACCAATCTGTCACACCCCAACCGATGAGGAATCATCGGGGTAGTGGCACTAGGCGAACCAGATTGTCTCAAGAGATTTCATAATAATTATTTAAAGATAATAAATCAACATTTTAACATCCCATACTATTAAACTCATAATATCCTTAAACAATCATTACATTAACAAAATCCCTTAAACAGTAAAATCTGATCCGATCTCCCATATATTTATTACACTTGGAACTAAACAAAATAAAATAAAACTAAACTACGCAAGCCACATCCAAGCATCCAAGCTACTAAATCAAATCTGTCACACCCCAACCGATGGCGGAATCATCGGGGTATTGGCACTAGGCGAACCAGATGGTCTCAAGAGATTTCATAACAATTATTTAAAGATAATAAATCAACATTTAACATCCCATACTATTAAACTCATAATATCCTTAAACAATCATTACATTAACAAAATCCCTTAAACAGTAAAATCTGATCCGATCTCCCCTAGATTTATTACACTTGGAACTAAACAAAATAAAACAAAACTAAACTACGCAAGCCACATCCAAGCATCCAAGCTACTAAATCCTCATCCTTTTACATACGTTAAAATACAAGTCAATACGATTAAGTAAAGGTGAGCATACGAGTTTGAATAATACTAGCATAGTCGAGAAAGCGTTTGCGAAACTATCTAATTACATATCATGATACACCAAAACACTTAATATAACATAGGCTCATTTCTCATGCTAACTACCGTGAGAAGGCTTGCGCGTCCATCCTAACTAGACCCCATCGGGTGTAAGCCACACTATAGTACCATACTAGCTAAGGAGGCAAGTTAACGAAAAAAGTCCTAGTCACATGTTTCTAGCATCACGTATTGAGCATATATAATCAGATGATTCGCTGTGTGTTAAACAGTTTGATTTGTGAAGTGATTTTGATATAGGAACGTATGTAACACCCAAAAAGTGCGTTAAAGCAAAAATGAGTCAAGTATACTCACTGTGGGTGCGTCTAGGTAAAAGTTCGGGATCTGAGGAGAGTCGAGAAGAGCGCCGGATCAGCCTGCATACGCGAACGGAAGTGCATTAGTCTCCGAAAAGCTGAAACGGTTAAGTCTTGGTTGAGCAGTAGACAAGTTCGAGCGAACTTGTATGATTTGAGTGCGTTGAGAGCTAAGTTCAGTCGAACTTGATGAGTTTCCTAAGAAACTTGTCAAGTTCGGGGGAACTTGTAAGGGATTCTTACTAAAAAGGCAAGTTCGGGCGAACTAGTATAGTTTCCTAAGAAACTAGGCAAGTTCGGTCGAACTTGCGAAGAAAACTTGTGAGAATAGCCCAAGTTCGGTCGAACTTGACCCATTTGGGTACAAGTTCGGTTGAACTTGACTTGGGGATCTGCTGTTTCTTGAGCGAACTTGTAGGTTTCGGGTCCAAAATCTTGTGTTTTCGCGTCGTTTGCTGAGGAAAATCGAGTGTTCATCCCTCCAACCCTGTGCTACTGAGCAAACTTAGGTCGGAGAGGTCTGTTAGAGCTGTTTTAGCCGTTTTACAAAAGCGTGGGCTAATCCGGGCGAACTCGGGGTTCGTTCGGATTAGTCCGGCTTGTGTAAACCAACATAAACGTCCTTGTGCTTCCAGATCTGGGATCTTGAATGATAGGTGCTTCGTTTCATACCAAAAAATGAACAAAACACCATCAAAAGTCCGTATCTTGTGTAGAAATCAACGGTTTTAAAAAGTTTTTCTCAGATCTATCACTTACAAGCCGAGATCTTGCAGATCTCGTGTTTGGGAAGTCTCTACTATCGCTAAACAAACTCGTATTGTGCAGATCAAAGCTTAAAACAGAAGTTTTTGAAGGAAAAGACGAAGGTTTTCGTAAAAGAATGAGTTTTTGATGAAAACGAAGGCTATGCCTTGTGCCAAAATCGTTGTAAACATTTTTAGATCGTTGATAAACGTTGTTGCAGTGAAATCGGGTTAATTCTTACTTAGAACACGAAGGTTTCGGGTTTTGAGAGCTCTGGGCGAACTTACAGCAAGTTCAAATGAGTGAACAGAGCTTGATATTTATAGGGGAAGGCAAAATGAGGGCTGGTGGAGACCAAGTTCGGTCGAACTTGCATGAGATTCATGCAAGTTCGGGTGAACTTGCCAGATTTTCAAGAGAATTCAGTCAAGTTCGGCCGAACTTGCTGAATCTATAAGGATTCAGACAAGTTCGAGCGAACTTGAGGTTAAAAAACGAGAATTTGTTTGGCCAGTCAAGTTCGGCCGAACTTGGTGTCACCAAGTTCGAGCGAACTTGACCCAATGTTGGGTTTTCTTCGTTTGTTTCACGTTAAGAGTTCGCTTGGTTATTCGGTTCGCATTAGATAGTTATATTAAGCGTTATAATAGAGTTTTAAGCGTTATACTTGATATAATAGTGCGATTTAGGGATTCGAGAGTGCGGGAGCGATGCGATAGCGAGCATGAACATAACCACAAACACACATAACACATAAATAATATAAAACCACATAAATAACTGCGATTTGCGATGCGATGAGATTAGCGATGCGATTTATTAAACGATTAGATGCGATAATAACGTACAATACCATAATTAATTAACCTAAACTTTATTATCAACCGAATCTCGGATTTACAAAGGATAGATAAACGGGAAGCAAAATGAAAGAATAACAACAAATTTTCGAGTTGTTACAGTCTCCCCTACTTTAGGGAATTTCGTCCCGAAATTAGGCAGTGGCCGTAACAAAGAGGTGCGGGTACTTGGCCTTCATATAACTTTCCAATTCCCAAGTGAACCCGGCGCCGCGTTTGCCTTCCCATCGGACCTTCACGATAGGGATGCGAGAGCGTCGGAGTTTCTTGGTCTCTCGGTCAGAATGATGTCACGAGGCGTCCGTGTCGACATATAACTTCGTCGTATAGATTCGGGCTAACCGTTCGACCTTAAAGTCTTCTTGTATAGCAATAAAGTGCGCAGATTTAGTAAGACGATCAACGATAACCCAAATGCTATCATGACCAGATGAAGTACGTGGGAGTTTAGTAACGAAGTCCATAGCTATACTTTCCCACTTCCACATCGGGATTTCTGGTTGTTCGAGTAAACCAGAGGGCCTTTGATGTTCGGCTTTAACCTTCGAACAAGTTAAGCAATTTGAGACGTACAAGGCGATATCCTTTTTCATGCCCGGCCACCAATACTTAGGACGAAGGTCCTGGTACATCTTGTCGGCACCGGGGTGAATGGAATATCGAGATTTATGAGCTTCGGTCATTAGCAATTCAAGAAGATTATCACGAGTAGGAATCCAAATACGATCGAGATAGTAATAAATACCATCAGATTTAGATACAAGCTGAGTTTCGGCACCACATTTCATTTCGTCTTGAAGGGTATTCTCGTTAAAACAGGCGAATTGAGCGGCATGGGTGAGGGTTTCAAGTTTAGCACAAGCTTGAGAGTCACGAATACCATATACATAGCTTCGTCGACTTAGAGCATCAGTGACGACGTTTGCTTTGCCGAGATGGTAGCGTATTTCGCAATCGTAATCGTTGAGAAATTCAACCCATCGTCGTTGTCGCATGTTTAGTTCTTTTTTATTAAAGATATGTTGTAAGCTCTTATGGTCGGTGGAGACCGTACACTTAGTACCGTGAAGGTAGTGTCGCCATATCTTCAATGCAAAAACAACTGCACCGAGTTCGAGATCGTGGGTTGTGTAGTTCTTCTCGTGGATCTTGAGTTGTCGAGACGCATATGCGATAACCTTGTCTTGTTGCATAAGAACACAACCAAGGCCAAGGTTAGAGGCATCACAATAAACAACGAAATCGTCGTTTCCGTCGGGTAACGCGAGAACGGGAGCGTTGCATAGCATACGCTTGACAGTTTGAAAAGCTTCCTCTTGCTTGGAATCCCAAACAAAAGGTTTGTCTTTATGAGTCAAAGCGGTAAGCGGAACGGCGATTTTAGAAAAATCGGCGATGAATCGACGGTAGTAACCCGCCAATCCAAGGAATGAACGGATTTCGGAAGCATTCTTCGGCATAATCAAACTCTTGACGGCTTCAATCTTTACAGGGTCGACGTGAATTCCTTGACTATTAACGATGTGGCCGAGAAATTGGACTTCTTCGAGCCAGAATTCACATTTAGAAAACTTAGCATAAAGGCGATTTCCTTGAAGAAGTTCGAGGACTAAACGGAGGTGATGCACGTGTTCGTCTCTCGACTTCGAATAGATAAGGATATCATCGATGAAAACAATGACGAAACGATTTAAGAACGCCTTACACACATGGTTCATCAAATCCATGAAAACCGCGAGTGCATTGGTAAGACCAAAAGGCATGACCACGAATTTGAAATGGCCATAGCGAGTACGGAAGGCAGTTTTAGGAATGTCTTCTTCCAACACGCGTAGCTGATGATAACCGGAACGAAGATCGATCTTGGAAAAACAAGTAGCACCTTGAAGCTGATCAAATAAGTCGTCTATACAAGGAAGAGGATAGCGATTCTTTATCGTGAGTTTGTTAAGTTCACGATAATCGATGCACATACGGAATGATCCGTCCTTCTTTTTCATGAAAAGGACAGGAGCGCCCCATGGTGAAGTGCTCGGGCGTATGAAGCCTTTATCAAGAAGCTCTTGAAGTTGGCTTGATAGCTCGCGCATTTCTGAGGGTGCGAGGCGATAAGGAGCTTTAGTAACTGGAGTAGCTCCGGGAACTAAATCGATACGGAATTCGACATCTCGATTAGGGGGTAAACCGGGTAAATCGTCAGGAAAGACTTTAGGAAATTCACAAACAACGGGAACGTCTTTATAAGTCTTCTTTTCTTTCTCCGGGTTCACGATATGGGCGAGGAAAGCAACACATCGCTTATGCAAGCATTTGTGTGCTCGAGTACATGACAAAAGCATCAACTTCTTTGAGGGAGTTTCACCATAAACATGGAGTTGATCACCGTTAGAGAGAGGAAAACGAATCATTTTATCAAAGCATACAACTTCATCATGATTCTCACGAAGAAAATCCATACCTACTATGATATCGAAACTACCTAACTGCATAGGTATGAGATTGATCGAGAAGACATGGTTGTTGAGATCGAGATTACAACCACGCAAAACAGAATTAACGGTAAAGGTTCTTCCGGTGGCGACTTCCGCATCGAAAGTCTTTGGGAGTTTAGCGCACTTATATTTTAAAACCTTTTCGAATTCTAACGATACAAAACAATTATCGGCACCAGTATCAAATAAACATGAAGCATAAATACCATTAACGAGAAACGTACCATTGACAACATTGTTGTCATTCTGGGCCTGGCGGCGATTGAGATTGAAGGCTCTTCCACGCGCAGCTTGTTGTTGCTGCTGAGGCTGCGGTGGTGGTTGCTATTGCTGCGGCTCTTGTTTCACGGTGCGGTTTGGGCAAACATTGGCAAAGTGGTTCGGATCACCACACACGAAGCACACTCGTGCCTTTGGAGCTTGCTTCTGGTTGGCTTGAGGAGGAGCAGGTAAAGCTGGAGCTGTTGGAGCCTGAAGGGCTGGCTGACGAGTACAACTACGGCAGCTGACTGTAAAGTGGCCGTAGATGTTGCAGTTCGTGCAAAAATGGCAATTGCCTCCAACGGCATGATGATATGTGCACTTAGGGCACATAGGGTGCAGACCAGTGTACGCACACTTTGCTGGCGGTGCGTTTGGTGCTGCCGACTGGAGTGGCTGAGGGTTCGCTGGAGCAGTAAGAGCAAAGTTCTTGCTCAGGTTTTCCCTTTTGCGACCACGGGGACTATTCTTTGGCTCTCGGGGCTGTTCGGTAGTAGGAGCTGCTGATTCGGTGACTGCCTGATTTGCGACCTTGCTGCTTTTAAAGTAACCAGACTGAACTCGTTTGTCATTAATCTTGGAGGCTAGCTGGTAGGTCTCCTCGATAGTAGCAGGGCGTGCTGCTTGAACAAAGCCAGCGACGCAATCGGGGAGAGCATTGAGGTATTTCTTGGTTGCCTTTTCGGTCGTATCCACTTGACCGGGACAGATGATGCTCAACTGTTTGAAGCGAGCGATGAGACCAGTGTTATCGGGACCATCTTGCTTGATATTCCAGAATTCGTTCTCTAACTTCTGGATCTCGTTGGGAGGACATAATTCCTTGATCATAATTTCCTTAAGTTCCTCCCAAGTGAGTCCGTAAGCTTCGTCGTTCCCACGCCTATTGCGCTCGGCTGTCCACCAGTCGAGAGCCCTTGATTGAAACACGCCGGTAGCGTTGACAGTGCGCAGAGCCTCGGGACATCCACTCTGGCGGAAAGTGACCTCGATAGAGTCAAACCAGTGGAACATGGCACTCGGCACTTTGGTTCCTGAGAAAGTAAGCGGTCCACATGCTTTGAACTGCTTAAAACTGAAGTGGGGTTTCGGGGCATCTCCCTTGGAGTCCACAGATGAGTTGCTGCTTACAGCATGGATTTCTGAGACAATTTGTGGGATGACTTTAGCTATCTCCTTGGCTACCATTGTAGCGATACGCTTGTCGGCGTTGCTGCGCTGGAGGTTCCTTTGGGTGTGCGATCCCATAGAAGACATCTACACGGAGGATTTAGATTAGATGAGATTCAATTATAATAGAGTTATGTTTAAATATTTATTATTATTATTATAATTCATACAAGGCACAAAATCACATAAACACGTAGGCATGTAATCACGTAAGCACGTAAGCACACATTTTGCACGTATTCACCTTCTAATAATAACAATGCGCAGCGCGATACGAGGTGCGAGATATAGCGAGATATAAGCGATATATAATAGGGAGATAAGCGAGATAATACCACGCATGAGGCACACGTCCTCATAGGCGTAAGCGAGTTAAGCGATTAGTTTGGTTGGTGTATTAATTTAGCATTTTAGATTTCGAGATCGGGGCGAGTTGTGCATACATTCGATGGAGCGTAAATGCGATAAATCGAGAAATCGATGATATGATAAATCATCAAAGCGAGAAATCGAATAAAGCGAAAATTCTCAAAATTTTAAACACATAAACAATAATAAACTTGATGATGCGTAAATCGACGATATAGGCTTAAATCAATTGGGAGTGTCCGGGGTTTGAGACATTTGACACGCCAAAGTGATTCGACTACCCTTTGCATTTGGACCCACGCTTTGGCCTAATAGATAAACGTTCTCACCGCAAGTGGCTAACGACGTTTACCCTTCCAGTTAATACGTGTTCCAAACCATCGGCATAACCGAGACTTTGGTGAGATTGAAATCGATCCGCAAAATTAGTTACTAAGATGCGGGTTTCACCCCGAACTTAACAACATCATTCCTAATTAGAAATGGAGATTTTTCGTCGAGATTTGGATGTCACTCCTAACTCAACGAAGTTATCTCGTGCGAGAGAATGCGCGGAGTGAATGATCTCATCGAGAGTTCTCGGTTTTCACACCTATTCTCGACTTGATCACTCGTTTTGTGTGATGCGAGCGTTTCATAACAATTATTTAAAGATAATAAATCAACATTTAACATCCCATACTATTAAACTCATAATATCCTTAAACAATCATTACATTAACAAAATCCCTTAAACACTAAAATCTGATCCGATCTCCCCTAAATTGATTACATTTGGAACTAAACAAAATAAAACAAAACTAAACTACGCAAGCCACATCCAAGCATCCAAGCTACTAAATCCTCATCCTGTTACATACGTTAAAATACAAGTCAATACAATTAAGTAAAGGTGAGCATACGAGTTTGAATGATACTAGCATAGTCGAGAAAGCGTTTGCGAAACTATCTAATTACATATCATGATACACCAAAACACTTAAAATAACATAGGCTCATTTCTCATGCTAACTACCGTGAGAAGGCTTGCGCGTCCATCCTAACTAGACCCCGTCGGGTGTAAGCCACACTATAGTACCATACTAGCTTAGGAGGCAAGTTAACGAAAATAAGTCCTAGTCACATGTTTCTAGCATCACGTATTGAGCATATATAATCAGATGATTCGCGTGTGTTAAACAGCTTGATTTGTGAAGTGATTTTGATATAGGAGCGTATGTAACACCCAAAAAGTGCGTTAAAGCGAAAATGGGTCAAGTATACTCACTGTGGGTGCGTTTAGGTAAGAGTTCGGGATCTGAGGAGAGTCGAGAAGAGCGCCAGATCAGCCTGCATACGCGAACGGAAGTGCATCAGTCTCCGAAAAGCTGAAACGGTTAAGTCTTGGTTGAGCAGTAGACAAGTTCGGGCGAACTTATGTGTAAACACACAAGTTCGAGCGAACTTGTATGATTTGAGTGCGTTGAGAGCTAAGTTCGGTCGAACTTGAAGAGTTTCCTAAGAAACTTGTCAAGTTCGGGCGAACTTGTAAGGGATTCTTACTAAAAAGGCAAGTTCGGGCGAACTAGTATAGTTTCCTAAGAAACTAGGCAAGTTCGGTCGAACTTGCGAAGAAAACTTGTGAGAATAGCCCGAGTTCGATCGAACTTGACCCATTTGGGTACAAGTTCGGTCGAACTTGACTTGGGGATCTGCTGTTTCTTGAGTGAACTTGTAGGTTTCGGGTCCAAAATCTTGCGTTTTCACGTCGTTTGCTGAGGAAAATCGAGTGTTCATCCCTCCAACCCTGTTCTACTGAGCAAACTTAGGTCAGAGAGGTCTTTTAGAGCTGTTTTAGCCATTTTACAAAAGCGTGGGCTAATCCGGGTCAGGGTTCGTTCGGATTAGTCCGGCTTGTGTAAACCAACATAAACGTCCTTGTGCTTCCAGATCTGGGATCTTGAATGATAGGTGCTTCGTTTCATACCAGAAAATGAACAAAACACCATCAAAAGTCCGTATCTTGTGTAGAAATCAACGGTTTTCAAAGGTTTTTCTCAGATCTATCACTTACAAGCCGAGATCTTGCAGATCTCGTGTTTGGGAAGTCTCTACTATCGCCAAACGAACTCGTATTGTGCAGATCTAAGCTAAAAACAGAAGTTTTTGAAGAAAAAGATGAAGGTTTTCGTAAAAGAATGAGTTTTTTTATGAAAACGAAGGCTATGCCTTGTGCCAAAATCGTTGTAAACATTTGTAGATTGTTGATAAACGTTGTTGCAGAGAAATCAGGTTGATTCTTACTTAGAACACGAAGGTTTCGGGTTTTGAGAGCTCTGGGCGAACTTACAGCAAGTTCAAATGAGTGAACAGAGCTTGGTATTTATAAGAGAAGGCAAAATGAGGGTTGGTGGAGACCAAGTTCGGTCGAACTTGCATGAGATTCATGTATGTTCGGGCGAACTTGCCAGATTTTCAAGACAATTCAGTCAAGTTCGGCCGAACTTGCTGAATGCACTGGATCTCTAAGGATTCAGACAAGTTCGAGCGAACTTGAGGTTAAAAAAAAAGAGAATTTGTTTGGCCAGTCAAGTTCGGCCGAACTTGACCCAATGTTGGGTTTCTTCGTTTGTTTCGTGTTAAGAGTTCGCTTGGTTATTCGGTTCGAATTAGATAGTTATATTAAGCGCTATAATAGAGCTTTAAGCGTTATACTTGATATAATAGTGCGATTTAGCGATTTGAGAGTGCAGGCGATGCGATAATGAGCATGAACATAACCACAAACACACGTAACACATAAATAATATAAAACCACATAAACAACTGCGATTTGAGATACGATGAGATTAGCTATGTGATTTATTAAGCGATTAGATGCGATAATAACGTACAATACCATCATTAATTAACATAAACTTTATTATCAACCGAATCTCGGATTTACAAAGGATAGATAAACGGAAGCAAAATGAAAGAATAACAACGAATTTTCGAGTTGTTACATTGTTCACCTCTATCAACTTTTTAATAGTTTTTTAATGTGGTTGTGGCTGTGAGTAGAAGGGAGAGAAAAGATAATGATAAAGGTATAAAAATATATTATTTGTTGAAAAAAAAAGATAAAATGTTATACTTTATTAGAGGGTATGTATAGTGGTTAGTTGAGTTTGTTGAGATAGTTAGTTGTGTGTGTGAGTTGTCTAGATTATGGATGTAATGAGAAAGTGATAGTTGCATGATATATCTTACATGGTATCAAAGCACAGCTCTAAAAGAAAGTTTCTTATCTTTTCGGAGACCTGATATTTTTCCGGCAATCTATTACTTTTCCGGTCACCATCTCCGGTGAATCTTCATCATTCTCCAATCAAATTTCTTCTTTCTCCTCTCCTGTTTACTCATCTCTTTCCAAATTAATATCTCTGCTTCTCTGATTTCTTCCAATTTCATGGTTTCTCAATCATCACCTATACCAACCATGACTGAATCAATCGCAAATTCTAACAATACCTTTCCAAGCATCACGCCGCCAATCGATCTTTGAATCAGAATCAATCTCAAATTCTAACAATACCTTTCTAACAATACCTTTGAACCAGAATCATACGCCACCAATCGATCTTGTAATTATAGGAATGAAGATGAGGAAAGGATGTGAATGCTCTAGTTGCCTAAATCGCTAAATCCCTAATTCCTAATACACTTTAGTCTGATTCTAAATATTCTTAAAATTAATTAACACTATATAAGAATGGGGTTCATTTCATAATTAATTTTATGTTAGTAACTGCTAGAGTGGTATTTTTTTTCTTAAGTGTGATATAGAAGACGGTTATATAATTGTCTACTCTACCATCTCTTCAAATTATCAATGCGTTACGTCCATATATTTTATGTGGTTCTCGTAGTTCTCAACATAAAATTGGTTCAATAATATTAGATATAAATAATAATAGGTTTGATTTATCCAGAGTCGATCAATAAACCACATACTTAAATTCGTTTATTAAATAAGCCTTAGAATCTAGGTGGCCGAGCTCCATTCCTACAAACATCTCACTCGTTTACACAATTACACCCCCAACCAAACTAACCAATTCAAAAGTGGATGGTTCATAACTTAAAATCTACTCTTTGCCAAAAAAAAAAGATGTATCTAAAATAATCATTAATTTCGTGTAGACACAAAAATCTACTCCTTGCCAAAAAAAAAAAAAATCTAGAATAATCATTAATTTCGTGGTGACACATATTGACTTCATTTAAGTTTTAGTTATTATGCTTTAATAAGGGGAATAACTTATCATAACAAATTTGATATTTCCTCCAACTATACATTTTTGGGCTGTATAGAAAGTAAAATATACAGATTTTACATATTCTCTAAAATATAAATTTATATCTTTATCTCACTGTTGATAATGCGATTGTATAAGATCTAAGTAAGAAGCGTTTTTATAAAACTGGCCAATAAATCATATTTTACTCAATTATGTCAAACTAAGTACTACACATTCATTATTATAACATAAAAAAAGTTTTATTTATAAATTGCCAACTTAGATCTGTTTTGAACCCCTTTCCCGCCAGAAAAGAAGCATAAGACGAGTACAAAAGACCGTTTCATTGAATCATTTATTCCAAAGTACAATAATTCATCAGTTTATTGGACAAGGTACCATCAAAGATGCACGCGGAACCCGTCACAATACCATTATCGACGACCACCATCGTATTCAACCAGGGGTGCAGCCAGATTCCCCTAAGCAAACAACCACAATAACACACACAATATAACATAACATCGTTTATTAATTAACCAGTATTTTGCATTCCGGCGGCAATACCCTTCATGGTCAAGATGAGTGTATCTTCCAAACCCGGAGCATACTCGCTCTTTGGGTTTAGCTTGATGTACTCATCAGCCGGTTTGCTGCCTGGCTCCGCATACTCTTTAGATATATGAGGCCTCAATGTCACGTGGTAGTTTGGATCGCGGATCCGTTTCAGTGTGTAAGCTTGGCATACGTTCAGTGTTGTGATGTATGAGTCACGCAGTCGAAGTCGTTGTCTCAAGTACGGATCACCCTCAAGAAGATCCTTATGTCCAGCAATCTAACACAACAAATTATATATAATTAATACTAGTGTTGTATAATTGATTTAGGTGTTTGTTTATACCTTAAGCAGAAGACTCTTGGTTTCCTCATAGTTTGCTCTTAAGGTTTCACCAAACGACCATAAGTCTTCGGAGACTAGTAGCTTGTCGTTCAAGGCAGCAATGCCGGGGTCACCCTTAGCGAACACCATTTCGACTAAATCAATTGTGACTCTAAAGAAAGGCCATGTTTTGTACATTTCTTGTAACATGTAGAGATTATTCTTGTCCTTTTGAATCGTGTACTTGAATGCAGCCCCGAATCCGAGCCAAACTGGGAGATGGAAACGGGTTTGAGTCCATGCGAAGATCCACGGGATGGCTCGGAGTGACTCTATGCCGCCACTTGGCTTACGTTTTGATGGGCGGCTCCCGATGTTCATCCGTCCATACTCCAGTTCTGGTGTTGCCTGTAAGCGAATCCAAAGGTAAGAACGAATATAAGTAAAGTTTGGATATGCATACATGATAAGAATGCTCACAAGGCGGAAATACTCGACAAAACGTGGTTCCTTGAAGACGATTTCACGGTATTGTTCGGTTGCGTGAACCGCAATCTCATCCATAAGTGCGCGCCACTCGGGTCGGGGGAGATCGGGGGATTCATCCCGTGCTCGAGTGTAGCTGCACAAAACCTCTGAAGCGTTCTAAAACACAAATGTTCTTCACCGAAAGATTGCTCTATAACCTCACCTTGAACCGTGACTCTAAGAGACCCGTGAATGGTCTCAGGCGGTTGAGACAGTATAGCCAAATGGGTGGGCCCGCCTCCACGCCCGACGGTCCCACCGCGCCCATGAAACATGGTAAGCTTAACCCCAAACTTTTTCGCAACTTTAATAAGCTCTTCTTGAGCTTTGTAGAGCTGCCACGCAGCCGAAAGCCTTCCCGCATCTTTTCCCGAATCTGAGTACCCAATCATAACTTCTTGTTTACCGTCAATCCGATTTCGGTACCACTCGATCGAGAAAAGACGGGCCACCGCAGCCGGAGCCGCTTCGAGATCCGCGAGTTTTTCAAAAAGCGGAACGACACGCAACGGTTGTTTTACATTGCATTCCCGCTGAAGCAACTCAACCGCCAACACGTCAGACGGTGATGTAGCCATGGAGATGATGTAAGCACCAAAGCAATCAGGTGGAAGTTCAGATAGCACCTGGAATGTATCCAAAACATCTGCGATTTCTTCGGTTTTTGGGAGATCGGGCCCGAATAGAGGACGTTTTCCGCTTAGCTCGGATAGAAGCCATTCTTGTCGTTTCTCTTCAGACCATTCACGGTAAGACCCGATTTCCAAATGTTGAGTTATGGCGTCGAGGACGTCCGTATGGCGGTCGGATTCTTGACGGATATCAAGTCTCACAAGTGAGAGTCCAAAGGTAGATACTTGTCGTAAAAAATCTAGAAGACTGCCATCAGCAATCACGCTATCACCACACGCACATAGTGATCTATAGCATAACTCAAGAGGTTCCAAGAACTGTTCAACATTGGTATAAACCAACTCCTCTGGTATGTCTGACACGTCATGGGCTAACAAATGGCGAGCTCTTTCGCGCGTGTTATACAGTTTGTCCCGCACGTCACCAAGAATCACACGATACGGTTCGGTAGGAGGAACCTGCTTCCAAAATTCTGGAGAAAAAATGATCATTAAGCAACCTCAAAAGGGCTAGAACTGTCTTATGTGTGTACCTATGTGCATATTAAGGTGGCAAAATAGGCTGTTAGGTCAAAATTTTGAGTTGACCCAATATACCTTTTATACATAATTTTGTTGTGTTTCAAAATAGTAAAAATAGAAGGAACACTTTGCATCAATTACCTATGTAATGTTTGACATCTCTCTTTGAAGATGATCTATGGAGTTCTTCGGCTCGAACACGAAGTTCATCACTACAACGCCACATGGACATCTGAAACGCACGATTCAATTGTAATTATTAACTAAAAATAGAGTACATGAAGCAGAAGTAAAGGCAATCCTAAATTTCCATACCTCAAACATAAGATCCTCTATTTGAGAAAAGTACATGTTTGCAGCCATCATCCTCGCAAGTAGACAAACATCCCGTGTAACTTCAGGAGTTACCCTCGGATTACCTGCATATTTTATGACAAGTAATCAGCGTTTATAGAACATTATAAATTATATAGATAAGATATGTGTCGGGAAATCATATACCATCGCGATCACCACCCATCCATGAAGAAAATTGTATAAGCGGGGTGTTATATGGAACACGTTCATTAATCCCAATATTCTTAAGAGCAGTGTCAACACGACGTAAGAATTTCGGAACACCCTTCCAGATTGTTTCATGAAAATAACTCATTCCTGCTCTCATTTCATCTTGTGGGGTTGGGGGCGTCCTCCTAATCTCATCAGTGCGAAAAGCAGCTTGAATCTACATAATTTCAAAAAAATATAAAAATAATAATAATAATAATAAAACAGCAATCATTTCAAGTAAATCAAACGCTGATGCGTACTTCTCTATGCAAAGCCTCGTCCAGTTCCTGCTTATCATCAGGAGTGATGTCTTTGGCATATAACTGTGCGAGACAGTCTCGAATCCTGAAACGAAAAATCGTAAATAATATTAACAAATTATTTGCTTTTGATCAGACTCGATTCGAACGACGTATATTCGTAATACCTTCCGTGCTTCTGTAGCAAAGATCTGCGGACAGATTGAGTTGGGTGAGCGGTGAATACAAGATCAACGGTTTGATTCTTGAGTGCATCAAACACTTCTTCTGGGGACTTTTTAAGCTTATGTACAAGTCTCTTAAGAGTTTCTTCAATATCGGATTCAGTTGATGCATTAGCCTCATCAACAAAATCACCCTTTTTGATTTTAGTCCTTCTGCAGTGAGCCGTCTGAACCTCTTCGGCTAGATTGGCTAAGTTAAGCATGTGCGAGAAAGCTTTTGCAATGACGATGGAATCCCCAGGGTCTAAACTCGTCAACACGTTTCCGAGTTCTTCAAGCTTTTTAGGATCATGCTTTCCTTCGTACTCAGCGGATAGCTCATAGCATTGTTGAACCTACAGAAAGAAAGATTACAGTTAGATTGGTTGTTTGCATTTGCATCTTGAAGGCACACATTGCAACTTGAAAATTGATTTTCAGAAATCGACTGATTAATTCAACTTCGATCGCAATGATCAGTTCAAAGGATGTCGAAATGGTCAGTATGAATACAAAAGGCAATAAGCAGGGGCAGCTCAAGTGAGAGTGAAATAAAGCAAGGGTATTTCCGTAGGGCCCCAACTTCTAAAAAAATAATATTATATGTAGGTAATTTGGGCGTAAAGATTATTGACGGTGTGATCGATACCGAAAATACCGGTACCGAAATTCGTTAAAACTGGGTACCGAAATATTCGGTACGTACCGGTATTTGAAGGTAAAATTTGATATCTTACCGGTACCGAAAATGCCAAAAAGTGGGGTACCGGTACCCAGTACCTATTGCTCATCCTAAACCATCGCATCGAAAGCAAAGTATTATTAATTTTTTATTTTTTTTCTAAAAAGGGCCCAAATTTTATTATCTACAGTTTAATATTCACTTGGGCATTTGATCAAACAGCTGACAGTCAACAAACAACGGTTACATTTCTGCAAAAGATCAAATGGCTGTTCATCATATCACCTGCCAATCAATCAAAATAACAAACCTAAAAGATTTTAATTCGTTAATTCGCAAAAAGCATACCGTTTCTTTGAGATCCTCTCCATGTAAATCCTGAAGAACATCAAGAAACTTATCCAAAAGCAAAGCATCATACTCGATCAACTTATCATCCTCTGACACTTTTCCAGGAACCAAAAGCCTCAATTGCGCATCGATGGACGCCAATTTCTCCAGATTCCGGTGAGCCATTCACCACACACACTCCTGATCGATCACCTAACCTTACAAATTCTGGAAAAAAAAACAAAAATTGATCGAAACCCATGTGTATATTGATGAAGAAACAAACATACAAGAAACAAGAGTGGAGTGAGTACCTGATGGTTTGTGGGTGTGAAGAAAATATCGAGAGGAAGTTGAGAAGAGGTTGGTTGGTGTGGAGATGTATGTATATGTATGTATGTATATACAGCATGAAATAGGGGTTTGGGTATATATAGAGAAACACAAGAACGATGTTGAAAGGTGGAGTTTGTTTGGCATTAAACATGAAGATGTGGGATACCCTCTCAATTTGGCTGCAATTTTAATTTTTACCATAAAATATATTAATTATTTTGGCATAAATAAAGTACTTTAAAAACAATAATAATAATAATTTATCATATCCCTATTCTAAACCATTTTTTTAAAACAAGGAAAACTTTCTATAAAATCTAATCTTATAATTTATCTACCATTTTTCGATAAGATTTAGGGGCTGGTTATTTAGCTTTTATTGGGGTTTTTAATGGTTCATCACTTAATCATTCAGACTATTTGTTTCGCAACTCGCAAGCAGATGTCTGAATGATTCAAACGTTTGTCTCTGAATGGTTAAACATTATACCGAGTCTGAATGGTTAAGACCTCTAATCTGAATTTGTTAGACATTTGTCTCTGACCGGTTAAGCATTATGCTGACTCTTAACGGTTTAGACCTCTTACTGGTTCAGCATTTAGGGGCTGTTTGGCAACTTCTGAATGGTTAAGTATTGAACCAGTAAGAGGTCTGAATTATTAAGAGCCAGTATAATGTTTAACCGTTCAAAGACAAATGTGACCAATTCAGATTAGAGATCTTAACCATTCAGCCTCAGTATAATGCTTAACCATTCAAACTCAATATAATGCTTAACAATTCAGAGGAAAATGTCTAAACCATTCAGGCATCTGCTCGCGAAACAAACAATATGAACCATTAAGTGTTGAGCCTGTAAGAGGTCTGAACCATCAAAAGTCTCATTAAGAGCTAAACAAACAACCCATCAATAATTTAGACCTCTTACTGGTTTAACACTTAACCCTTCAGAAGTTGCCAAACAACCCCTTCAACTCACATCACTTTATTGATAAAGATAAACATATTGTGTCACTAAACCAAGAGCGAGAAGGCGATTACCAGAGATGAGAAGGCGATTAGTGATATACCATCATCTCACCAAACAATATAATGACCTAAAGGAGTGTATTTGTTTTTTTTTCTACAAGTGAACAATTTCAATTGTGTAATTTTAGTAATTTGATATTATATTATAATACCATTTATTGTGGGGAATATTCGGTTAATTTTAGTCATTTGATATTATAATACCGTTTGTTGTGGGGAATATTCGGTTAAGTTACTTGTCACTTTTGACTATCTAAAAATGTTTTCTTGGTCAATTTAAAGAAAAAACTTGTAAAATTAAATATTAGTTGGGATGACTGAGCACGAGTCATCGTTGATGTTTTATAACCGATGTTTAAGTTTTTCATGAATGATTTTGCTAGTAAATAAGGGGAGACTCATTGCAGAATGTCAAATTATTGGGAAAACAAAGTGAATAAATCTAAATTATTTACTTCTTTTTTATCAATGATTTATATTTATATTTTTTTATATTTTACGTATAAATGTGTATGTTTTGTACATAAATAAAACCATTGAACAACATTGTTCATACGTTTTTATTGGAAAAATCTTAAGATTAGCCGTTGACTTTGTCAACTTTCCAAAATAGCCATCTAAAAACTCTTCTGGAGCCCGCACACACAACCCAAGAAGGCTTGGAGCATTTCCAGCAACAACCAATCAAAACACGACACTTGTCCAAAAAAACCCTGTAGCGGCTTGGATCTCTTTTAGCGTCACCAAAGTCCTTGTAGCGGTTGGCTTGGCATACAAGTAGGATGCAAACTTAAGCGGCTTAGGCCAGCCGCTACAAAGACTTTGGGGGTGTTGAAAAGGCTCTCGGCCGCTACAGAGTTTTTTGGACATGTGTCATGTTTTGATTGGTTATCAATGAAAAGACTCTAAGCCTTCTTGGATTGTGTGTGCATGTTCCGAGAGAGTTTTCATATGGCTATTTTGGAAAGTTGACAAAGTCAACGGCTAATCTCAAGATTTTCCCGTTTTTATTTTTAACCGTTTACTTACTACATGTCTAGGTTATATAAGTAAATGAAATTTGTTTATTTCTTTTAAGTTACATGTTAGCTGAATACATATTATATTCAAATATTAAGATATTTTAGTATTCATAAATTGTATGATTTATTCTGTTTTATGTATTTTCCAATATATAGTGTTCCATGTACATGTATCTTCAAGTAAATAAAAGGGTTAAGTCCACATTATATGTATTTCTGTGTTAATTGGAATATATTAGGGTGAAAGGAGTGGAATAGGTAACCACTCGGTAAACACCTTTACCGATCAGCAACACCGTCGTCGAAAGTGTTTACCGATCGGGTTTTGTTGAAATCGATGAAGGTTTATCGAGTCGGTGAGAGGGAGGGAAAGGGGAGAGATGGGTGTGTGGTTGGCTCCATTCCTTCTCAACTAATCACACATTTTCCCTTTTAAAAAAATAGTTTACCTAAACCCCATTAAGTAAACCATCACCAACATTTTTGAGCATTAGGTAAATTAATTAGATGACTTGACATGACGCTATGTGATTGGGTGAATTGAGAGTTTACCTAATACCATTAGGTAACCACTCTCTTAACCCTTATACTAAGGGAAGGATCCACTAAAAAGTGGATTTTGCCTAAGTAGTCTAAGAAGGATTGTGATGATGACATGTGGCACTCCTTGTAAGTATGAAGGAATGACTTTTTGGTACTAAAATATTTTGGTCCTTATAAGTAGAATGAAAAAATGACATGTGATACCCCTTTTGTTTTCTAAAAAATACAGCAAAAAAATATAGCATAAAAAAATTAGCACAAAAAATATAGTACAAAAAAATATAGCACAAAAAATATAGTAAAAAAATATAACACAAAAAATCAGCACAAAAAATCTAGAAAAAAAATCCAACACAAAAATTCAGAAAAAAAATTTAAGACAAAAAATTTCAACACAAAAAATATAGCACAAAAATGTGGTAAAAAATCCAACACAAAAATATTATATAACATAGAAATACAACACATTTTTATGGGTTTTTTTAGTCGACGTATTTTATATAGCAATATGATACTCATATTAAATATAAATAGACGCTTGATTTTATGGTGAATTTTTTATGAAAAAATAATGTCGTATAAAAAGTCATGAACATTTTAAAAATGAGGATGGAATATGCATGTGTGATGCATGTAGAGAGAGAAAATCAATAAATAAGATTTTCCTAAGATACCCTTACACTTATTTTTTTTCCCTACATTTTCATTTTAACAATTGATTTGAAAAATGAATAGTTAAGATTTTTTTTCATCCTACTTAGAAAAAATCAAATTTTTTATTTGATCTTAGCCCTATTATACTATAGAGGTTTTTTTGTGTGTTAATTGGAATATATAATATTATAGAGGTTATTTTTTAGCTCGTTACATCAGAAAATATTAATTTGGTTTCTTTATAAATTAATGTAAAACTAGGGTCGTAGTTACTCATGCGTGCGCAGGAATGCGGTCGGAATTTAAAACGTATAATATATTATGACAACCGATAAATGAATTTGTAAAATTAATTAAAATGATATATTAATGGGTTATGTTATTTGCGTCGTAATTCGACTCTGAACATAAAAATAATAACAAAAGGTAAAACGATATAGTAAATAACAAAGGTAAACGAAAAAGAAAACGATAGAAACTTAGTCGGTTTCGGCGCACTCGTTATAGCAAAGAAAAATATTAAAAATATGTCAAAAGAGAATCGGCGTGTTCGTTAAAAAATATTAAGCTATTTTTTTTGCCACACTCGTAATAGCAAAGAAAAAGAAAAAAATAAAAAAATCTGTCTAAAACAGTATTAACGTGTTCGTTAAAAAAACTATTTAGGGGTAGAAAAGTAATTTGGTTAAATAAAAGAAAAAAATACAGTAGTTAAAGTACATGGGTTATAGACAAAAAAAAGTTTACACTAGATGACGAAATAGAATAAAGACTAAAAATTGACGAACTTGTAAACATGTATTAGAAGTTGTACAACACTATTTATCTTCTCATCTTTTATATTATATAATATATAATATATAATTAAAATATTGATTTCTTCGGCAAAACTTATTTCTTTTAGAGAAAAGTGCCGGATAGTCCCTGTGGTTTGCTCCGATTTCACTTTAGTCCCTACATTTTCAAAATTACAGCTATAGTCCCCAACTTTCACAAATTCGTTCTCAGGATAGTCCCTGAAACGGAGGAGGTTAGTTTTCTCAGTTAAGCTGGTGTGAAATGACCTAAACACCCTTACTATTAAACTAATACCTAAAAAGTTAAAAGAATATAATTAAAAAAATTTATGAGAAACCCACCACCGTACCCCATCCACTTTATCTTCACCACCACCACCACTAAAAAAAGCCACATCCTAAATCACAAACCAAAAGTTACAAAAACCAATACCTGATCATTAAATTTTGCAAATAAAGAAAGATTGGACGCTTCACACTATCCGCCATGTTTGAAAGGTATTTGAAAGAGATTCGATGTGCCTCTCTTCACGCTTTCAGTCATGGTTGCATCCTACCCATATGTGAATTTGTGATCGGAGGGCGATACTAATAGATCGCCAATCATTGTCACCATTTTTAAGGAGGTGGGTTAGGTTTAGATGGATAGTGGTAATCGGTGGTTGGTTGTAGGTTGCAGGAGGCGACGGAAACCATGGCGGCAGTGGTGGTCGGGTGGGCGGCCGATAAAGATTGAAGAAGTGGGGAAGAAAGAAGTGCAGATTGGCTGGCGATTTCTGCAGGTTCATCCTTGTTTACAGAGAAAGAGAGAAAAGGGTGAGGGTGGGGTGGGTCCCATATGTATTTGTTATAATCTTTTAATTTAATTTATTAGTTTTTTAATGATAATGGCATTTTAGTCATTTCATACCCACTTAACTGAGAAAACTAATCTTCATCCGCTTCAGGGCTATTCGAGAACGAATTTATCAAAATTGGAGACTATAGCTGTAATTTTGAAAATGTAAGGACTAAAGATGAAATCGGAGCAAACCATAGGGACTAGGGACTATTCGGACACTTTTCTTTTCTTTTATTTGTGAACTTTATGGAAAGCACAATGATATTTAAACAATTTAAGAAAAGCAGCATTTTATTTTTATTTTATTAATAATAAAATTGAAGGTACATAGTACAAGCAAACGTACACCTCACATCCTCATTTTTTTTGTGTGATATAGAGTATAGTAAATAAATTGGTTTACGTAGCTACCATGAATTATTTTATCTGTTAGCTTACGTAGAAACCATGAGTTATTTTATCAAAAGTAAGATAAAAGGGTGATGTGAGATTAGTCTTCCCACCAACAACTTTGGAACAAAGCTAATTATTCTAAATTCATAATTAAAATATTCAATATTTCTATTGTAATATAAACAAATTAGGACACTTGGAATTGCCGTTTTAAAGAACTAATTGATTATTTTTCTAAGCAATACTTCAATCATCAAAACCAAAATAGAGTAAATTACAAATCGGTCCAATGTTAATAAATTACCTATTTAGTTTTCAATGTTTACTCGTTAGGCCGTGCGTAATAGGTATTATATGGGCGTGAAAGGGTTTGATAATACCCTTACACCCATCTCTTATGGGTATTATAGGGGCATGAATTGTGAGAGACATTTTAGAATAATGTCTAATGAGAAGGAAAAATAGAAAAGTAACGAATAAAATGATATTAAATAGCTTTAACCATGAAATTAGATGTTATGATGCTCATGTGACGAAAAATATCCTTAAGAGGCATTAACCATTATAAATAGTCTTAGTCACTCTTTTAATCACTATAATGAATGAACAATATCTTTCTGAGTTAGTTCTTTTACAATAACCATTTACCCGTTTGTTTAGAGTACAAAAAGTAATAAGAAAACCAAAATCCTTCATCTTCTTCACAAATGCAACTGTTGTTTCGACCATCACATTCATGATTCACCACATGTCCATCACCATTAATCACTAGGGTGTCCTAAGTTGTGCAAGTGGCCAAAAGCTCAATAGAGAGAGAAGGAGAGACATCAAAGAATCACACAAAGCACTCTAACAAGTTACTGCGTCGAAGTCGTTGACTTCTTCACATGTCTCTTGATCAAAATTATTAGAGTACCATGGCCAAATATGTGCATCAGCTAGTCGATTGAAAAACCTTTGCAATGTCGGCTTATTTTATCCCGATGAGAGAATAAAGACATACAAGAGAGATGTGTGTGGTGGTCATGGACTAGAGAATAGATACATACATGTGAAATGTGAGAGAGATAGACAGAGCGTTGGGTAGGGTGTCGCTATCGGTTTTGGTATGTGGGTTGTGGTTATCTATGAGTTCTCCGAGCGATTAAGTTGAAGAAGGCTGGATGGGGTGAGAAGTTTGACTATTTGATTATTATGTTTTTCAGATTTTAGTTTAATTTTCTTTGTGCTTTTTAATTCTATTGGTGATGCGTTGTATATGGGTCAAGTTTTTTCTAAGTTAGCCTGTGATTTATGGACTGAGTTAAAAAAGACGTATGAAAAAGTTGGGGTGTCTGTTTCTGAATACATCATAGGTTAAATGTTATGTGGAAACAGCTAGACCAGTTGCCTGCTTGCACTTGCAATGCTTCAAAAGACTTTAACAGTTTTAGTTAGATGATTAAACTAATACAGTTCTTAATGGGGTTAGATAATTCTTATCAAAATGTTAGAACTACTCTTTTAACAAAAGAAATATTGCCTTCTGTAAAGAGTAAATTGCCATTTTAGTCCCTGAGGTTTGACCCAAATTGCGACTTTAGTCCAAATAGTTTTTTTTCTCCTCTGGGTCATTGACCTTTCCCATTTCTTGCCATTTTGATCATATTGTCTAACTCAGTCTAAAAACTTGGTTATAACCATGGGTATTTTTGGCATTAACAAAAAAAGGTTTAGTATAAATTGCCATTTTAGTCCCTTGAGGTTTGTCCCAAATTGCCATTTTAGTCCAAATAGTTTTTTTCTCCTCTGAGTCCCTGACATTTCCCATTTGTTGCCATTTTGATCATCTGGCATAAGTCCATCCAAAATACACAGTTAAGTCAAAGGGTATTATGGTCACTTTACAATTATATTTTTTTGTTTTTGCCATTTTCATCCAATCTCTTTTTAAATATTCATTTTCTTATAATTATGTATAATTTTATATTATATATATATGTATTAATATACATGTATACATACTAATATAACACGCACAGATACAATATACACACTCTCTCTCTCCAGCAAACCTCACACCACCACATCAACTCCTCCTCTGCCACCCCCCTACATCACCGTCAACTACACCACCACAGCAACCATTACCACCATCTTAGAAAGAACAATCACCACCCACCACCACCCCCTCGTCAGCCTCTTACCACCACACTATCACTTCTGCCTTTAAACCCCCGGCCCCAACACCACCTCCAGCTCAGACCAAAACGAAAATCATCACCTACTTTGAACCCCTAGAAGACGCCGGACCACCAAAACCCTTCGCCGCCTTTAAACCCCCAAAAAACTCTTGACCACCACTACTGCCTTTAAGTGTTTCTGTGTGATTCCGGTGATGATTTTGCGGTGGCTATTGGGTACAGGGGCGATCCCACATGATTCGGATCGGGGTCCACGACCCCCAATGTTTTTTTTAAATAGTAGAATCGGTATGTTAAATTTTTTAAGGACCCCATAAAATAAATTAGTAGTATTAAAAGCAAAGATAGTGTAGTGGTAAATCCCCTTGTGTTCCAACAAATAGATTCCAAGTTCAAGTCTTACATGTGCAATTTTTAGTTTATTTTTTTCCACACTCTAATTTGCTTCTTTAAAATGATAATTTGAATGTCTCCAAATGATTTTATTTCAAATCTGATTAGTAAATAAGACTTCCAACATATAGTGGCGTCTATAAAAAAACGTAAACAAAATTTGAAGTTATGTGAAGTTATTGTGTTGTTTAGGTAGTTATTGGTTTCAAGCAACTTATTAATCACCACTTTTTGATAACTTGATGCTTAAAATGGTTCTTAATAATGTAGGGGTTTTATGTCCACTAAATGCTTCTACATTATTTCCTAAGCCCCGACCCGACCCGACTACGATGACTGACCCGATAATTTTAACGTTTGGTTGTGAAAAATTCTTACACAAAAAATAGACCCCAATGAATTAAAAAATCCTGAGTCTGCCATTGATTAGGTGGAGATAGGCATTTCAGATCTGGTTGGAATGATTGTAAAAAATCATTCGGCAGTCCACGGCAAATCCTTTGGCATGGACTTTTCTTTTGATTTTTTCTTCTGTTTGGTTTCAAATTTGGGATTTCGTTCATGAGCATTTTGCATTCACTTTCCACTTTTCACTTAGAAACAACCACAATCACTTCATCAGAATCTGGGTGGAAATTAAATATTCTTTAAAGCAAAATTAGTGGTTTGATTTCCACGTATCCTCGCAATAGAATTTGGGCACAATTAGAAGGATTTTGTATTACTAAGAAACAATACCCAAATTGAAACACAAGGTGTGATTATAACCTGTAATGGATAAGTTTGTGATTAAAAAACAGGTGACCAAATTCAATCCCCACTTCTATTTTTATTATGTTGTGATTGTCAAATTTATGGTATCAACGCTCAAGAACAGAAATACCCAAACCTAAATTTTATTAACCCAAATTGAAGAACTGAACAATACAACTATGAACAGAGAAATTACAACACTCTTAACTCTCATAAGATCATCAACATGATGATCTTATCAAACAACTAAAGCTCATAACAATCTGTGAATCAACTTGATTCACAGACGAAAACCCTAATCGTGAAAGAGAGAGACTCAAAGAGAACTATGGAAAATATATCAGATAATGAGATCTGAGCCACTTTAAAGCCTTTAAATAGACCCAGATGAAAGCTGGACAACCCGCCTGACCCGGAGGTTTGTTAGAGAAGTTATAACCACCAGATCCACTCAGCTTATCTTGTAACCACTCAGCAACTCCTAAGCCCATCCAGCAACAAGCCCAAGATCACTTGATATAATCCACAGCAGCCCAACTCATAGACGCATTAGCCCATTTGTACATGTAACAATAAAAAAAACCATAAGTAAAAAATATGAAATTGATAGAAATAGTACCAAATGAATGTTATACTTTTAACACCCCCCTCCAATTTCATTATTTAAAGACATCAAAAAGTTTTAATTCATTACATAACTGATGATGTGTTTTAACCAACACTCCTTTTGTAAAAAATATCTGCAACTTGATTTTCAGCCTTAATACCAATACATTTTAAAACACCTTTTGAAATTAACTCTCTCAAGAAAAACAAATCAATCTCAAAATGTTTGGTCCGATTATGAAAAACTGGATTAGCTGCAATTGATATTGCAGCTTTATTATCACAAAATAAACTAATAGGAATTGTAATATCTACTTGTAACTCACACAACAAATTTTTTAGCCATATTATTTCACAAGCAGCAGCACACATAGATCAATATTCAGCTTCTGCTGAAGACCTAGACACTGTAGACTGCTTCTTGCTTTTCCAAGATACTAAACAATTTCCTAGATACACACAAAATCCTTAACAGACTTCCTACAAGTCAGACATTTAGCCCAATCTGAGACTGCAAATGCCTTTATTTCAAAACCATCACCTTTGCTAAACAGCAACCCATGACCAGGAGCTGATTTTAAATATCTTAGCAAATTAAATGCAAGTTTTAAATGACCATCAGTAGGACTGTGCATATATTGACTTAATACATGAACTGCATAAGCTATATCTGGCCTAGTGTGAGACAAGTAGATTAATTTTCCTACTAGTTTTTGATAACCAGTTAAGTTATATTAGTTAATGGACCATTATTTCTTTCAAGAAAATTGTTAACCACATAACTTTGATCTATAGGAACACTAAGAGGTTTACAACCTAACATCCCATATTCAGTTAACAAATCTGTTCAATACTTTCTTTGAGACAAACATACTCCATTTGTACAAGACAATACTTCTATAACTAAGAAATATTGTAATATCCCAAGATCCTTAATTAAAAACTTGGTTTTTAAATTTTCTTTTATTTTTTTCAATTTCAGAAACAGAATTCCCAGTGATAACAATATCATCAACATAAACTAACAATATAATACACACATCACTAGTATTTTTTATAAACAGAGAAGTATCACACTTGCTTTGTATAAAACCAACCTCAAGTAAAACACTAACAAGCTTTTCATTCCACATCCTTGGGGCCTGTCTAAGCCCATATAAGGATTTTTTAAGTTTGCAAACTTTAGACTCACCAGCAAACTGATAACCCTAAGGAATAGACATATAAACTTCCTCATTTAAATCCCCATAAAGAAAAGCATTATTAACATCAAGTTGGAATAATTTTCAGTTATCCTGAACAACAAGTGACACAACACATCTAACTGTTACAAGTTTAACAACAGGTGAAAAAGTTTCCTCATAATCAATCCCTTCTTTTTGACTAAATCCCTTAGCTACTAGCCTAGCCTTATATTTTTCCACTTCCCCATTTGCCTTATATTTAATTTTGAATATCCACTTACACCCTACTATGCTTCTGTTATGTGGCTTGTCAACTATATCCCATGTATTATTCCTATGTAAAGCATGTATCTCCTCATTCATAGCATTAACCCAGTTTGGATCATGCACAGCTTGTTTATAGGAACTAGGCTCAATGCTTTTAGACAAGACAGAGGCAAATGACTTATTATCAATAGACAAATTAGAAAAGTTAATAACTTTTTCAATCCCATATCTAACTTTACTATTAACAACAAAATCATCAAACCTTTTTGGAAAAGTAGAAGTCCTTGTGGATCTTCAGGCAAAACAGGTAACTCAGAACCCACTGTGTCCCCTCAGAAGTGTTCTGAGCTTCATATGTGGTATTCACATGCTCAACCCTGTCAGGTGACACAGACTCCTCAGTGGTTTGCTGAAACTCAGCCCTACCACTTGGAACATTAGGTGTCACTGACTGCTGAGATTCACATGTTCCCACATCTGACTCACCTAAATCCCTTCTATCATCATTAGGATCATTCACAGCAACAAATGTTCAGGGTCTGAGTTATCATATAAGTCAAAAAATTCAAGGCATCTATGGTTTTTATTGGATTTAAATCATAACTTTTAAAAACAGATTTTTCTTTGAAAGGAAATATTGTTTCATAGAATTTAACATCTCTGGAAAACAACACAGACTTAGTATCAAGACTATAAACCTTATAACCCTTTTTCTCATGAGAATATCCAATAAAAACACACTTCTCATCCCTACTACTTAATTTGTCACTATCATGTAAATTTTTACAGAAACACAGACACCCGAACACCTTTAAATGATTCAAGAAGGGTTTAAAATTGTAAATAACTTCATAAGGAGTCTTGCCAGCTAGAACAGAGGATGGGGTCCTATTAATAAGATAAGCAGCAGTTAACACACATTCATGCCAAAACCTAATAGGTAAATTGCTTTGGAAAAATAAAGCTTTAGTAATATTCAATAAGTGTCTATGCTTCCTTTCAACAATACCATTTTGTTAAGGAGTATAGGCACATGTGGTCTGCTGAATTACCCCTTTAGATTTACAAAAATTTGACATTTGACTATTAACAAATTCAGATCCATTGTCACTTCTAAAACATTTCACAGGCTGTTTAAACTGAGTTTGAATAATATTAACAAAACTATGTATATTTTCAAACACTTCTGTTTTGGATTTCATCAAACAGACCCACACAGCCCTGGAAAAATCATCAACAATAGTGAGAAAGTACTTATGACCTTCCCTACTAGCAACCCTATAAGGTCCCCATACATCAAAGTGAACCAACTCTCCTAAATGAGAGCTTTTATGCTCACTCAATGGAAAGGGCTCCCTATGTTGCTTAGCCCTGTGACATACATCACAAGGGCCGCGATCAGAATCAAAAGAAATATTTAAAGTATCTTTGAAAACTTTGACTGCTTGATCAGCAAGGTGTCCTAATCTAGCATGCCAGAGCTTATACAATCCAACACTAGAAAAACACACCTCATTAGACATAACAGTACTTCCATAAACATACAATCCTTCTAGTTGATTACCAATCACCAGGACTTTCTTGGTTAACAAGTCATGTATAAAACACTTATGTTGATCAAATCCCACATACAGACTGTTATCTCTAGTCAATTTATGAACAAAAATTAAATTCACAGAATATTCAGGGACAACAAACACATCATGTAAGATGACACCATCTACCAATTTTAAAGAACCAATATTTGTTGCACTGGCACTAGTGCCATTAGGGTGTTTAACCTGAATTTTCAAACTAGACACATCAACAAATTATGTCAAATCTTTTTCAGACCTAACCATGTGATTATTCTCCCCAGAGTCTATAATCCAACCAGTCCCTGTCCCAACATTAGCTCCAAACACATATACAGGTTTAGCAAAGACATTAGCACACACAAACTCACCTGACACATTGCAGCTTTGTGGTGGTTCAGGTGCTTTATCCTTAATAAGACTCAACAACTTCATCAATTGATCAGAAGACAAAGAAGTAACAGGAACATTAGACTCACTAACATTATTACTAGACCTAGAAGTTTTAATCTGATTCTTTCTTGGTGGTTTCATCCAAGAAGGATATCCAATTAATTCAAAACATTTATCAACCTCATGCCCAAGCTTGTTACAATGTGAACATTTTAAGGTTTGGTTCTGATTCTTAACAGGTTTTCTCTTATTGTCACTAACTGAATTGAACTTGGAAAGTAAGCCAACACTTGATCCCTAGACCCACTAGAGCTAGAATCTCTATGAGATTCTTCTCTAGAAACAATAGAGAAAGCCTCCTTCACAGTTGGAAGAGGCTCTCTTATCAGTAAACTAGTTCTAACAGACTGATACATATTGTCTAACCCCATTAAAAATTGCATTAGTTTAATCAAGTGACTAAAATTGTTAAACTGAGTAGAAACATCACAAGTACAAGTAGGAATTTGTAATATTTGATCAAGTTACTTCCACATGATATTTAACTTGTGATAGTATTCAGCAACAGACAGACCACTTTGACTAAACGAATTAATTTTTTGATACAAGTCAAACACAACAGACCCATCAACTTTATCATAAGTGTCTCTTAATTGTTTCCAAACATCAGCAGCAGATTTGGAATACACATGCCCTAAGTATAATTCCTCAGAAACTGAGTTTAAAATCCAAGTAAGAACCACATAGTTACACCTCTCCCATTGAGTTTCAAGAGTAGGACTATCTACAGGTTTTCACAAGTCCCATCTATAAAGCCTATTTTATTTTTAACCCTTAAGGCTAGACTCATGGCATTGGCCCATAGTGTATTGTTCCCCAGTACCCTTAAGTTTAACACTTACAACAGTTAGGTTAATTGAGTCACTTGCATGCGGATACAGAGGATTATCAGGTTCCAGTTTACTTATTAAAGTTTCACCAGCCAAGTTTACAACATCAGAGATGATAGAAAAACCAAAAGAAAACAACCAAACAATTTAATCACAATAACAAAAAAAAGTCAAACAACAAACCTATGCCAGGGGCCAGATGGTAGGATCATCACTCTAATGGTGCCTACCAAAGTCTTAGCACAGGAGCCAACTCTCAAAAGAAATAAAAGAAAATAAACAGACACAACACGAGAATATACACAAAAATGCAACAGACTGTACCCTCTTGTGTCCCAATCAAACCGACACAACTACTCCGGCAACAAAAATGCCTAAATGCACAAAAATAAAAAAAAGAAATGTAAAGCCAAGGAAAGATCTCACCAAGAAATAAACCCAAGTCAGGGTTTCTCCAAATCTGATTAGGATTTTACAATCAACTAAGATTGAACCCTAATCAGGGCGGCAACTTCCAAGAACACTACACAGCCTCAACTGTTGTCAAGATTGACAACCCTTGATCCACAGGTCACTAGTTAGCAAACTTTGATTCACCCAGACCTTGACCCAATAAACTTAATAAAACCTCTAGATCTAACGAGATACTTCAAGAAGATTAACAATCGCCGGAAACAGTGAAACCCTAACTTCGGACTTGCCTCAATCGGAGATCCCCAATAACCAAACAACGGAAGCAATCAACCCAAGAGCTCTAAAAGCTCTGATACCATGTCAAATTTATGGTATCAACACTCAAGAACAGAAATACCCAAACCTAAATTTTATTAACCTAAATTGAAGAACTGAACAATACAACTATGAACTGAGAAATTACAACACTCTTAACTCTCATAAGATCATCAACATAATAATCTTATCAAACAACTAAAGCTCACAACAATATGTGAATCAACTTGATTCACAGACGAAAACCCTAATCGCCAAAGAGAGAGACTCAAAGAGAACTATGGAGAATATCTCAGATAATGAGATCTGAGCCACTCAAAGCCTTTAAATAGATCCGGATGAAAGCTGGACAACTCGTCTGACCCGGAGTTTGTTAGAGAAGTTATTACCACCAGATCCACTCAGCTTCTCTTGTAACCACTCAGCAACTCCTAAGCCCATTTAACAACAAGCCCAAGATCACTTGATATAATCCAAAGCAACCCAACTCATAGACGCATTAGCCCATTTGTACATGTAACAACAATAAAAAAACCATAAGTAAAAAAATATGATATTGATAGAAACAATACCAAACGAATGTTGTACTTTTAATAGTGATTGGAGTTTGTTCCGGAGATGACACCGGAATATTCGTTGCCGGACATGTACAGAGAGCGAGAGTTTTTTTTTGTAAGAGATAAGACAATATATACTATTTATGTATTAGGTTTAATAGATTTTAAGATATGTAAATAATTAATTCAAGGGTAATTTTACTTTGTATGAAAATTGCAAAAACAAAATATAATTGTAAGCGTACCATAATACCCCTTGACTTAACTGGAAATTTTGGATGGAGCTATGCCAGATGATCAAAATGGCAACAAATGGGAAAAGTCAGGGACCCAAAAGAGAAAAAAAACTATTTGGACTAAAATGAAATTTGGGACAAACCTCAAGGACTAAAATAGCAATTTACTTAAAGGTTTATAAATTGCCATTTTCATCCAAAACCATTATTATGTATTTTTTTCTTTTTCTTTTTTTAATCTTTTTTATATAATTATAATCATTTTTCAAAACTCCAAAGTTCATATTCTTATTAATAACATTTATAATCGCCAGTTCGTCGCCATATTTTGGGTTGTCAAATCCTTTCACTTCTTATGCATTTAAATATAGATCCATCTAAGGTATACATATACATTTATATATTTAATTTTACATATATATAGCCACCATCTTAGATTACCATAGTTCAACCCCAAGTCCTCAACATCAAACCTGCAACTAAAAACCCAAAATTAAAATCGGATCCAAAATCAAATGAGAAAACCCCACCTTTGCCGCTGTTGTTGGCTTCTTCGAATTCAAGGGTGTCAGTTCTTACCATCACCACTAACTGCTTCAATGTATTAGATTTGATTATGTTATTAACTCATGAAAAGTTCTTATGTTATTTGCCGAAAACACATTACCGCCGCCGCTAACTGCTTACATTCGGGTTACAAACCAACCACCATCACCGTAGTAAGTAGATCTGTCCAAAAGGGCTAGACAAGCGAGATGTGCATGTCGGAGGTGGTGTCGCCGCCGTGGCCGCCGTTGTTGCCTTGCCTCAACTTTCCCGTTCTCTTTCTTCTCATCACACACACATGTGTGTGTGATGTGGGGGGTGGTGGTGACAGATTGTGGTGGCAATTGGTGGAGGTGATGGTGGTGCTATGGCGGTGTGGTAGTTTTTTCAAGAAACAGAGTAATAGAAAATAGGGGATGTGGGTGAAATAAAGTCTACAAAGGTAAAATACTGGCTCTAATTTATTATTGTTGTTGTGTATAATTGTAAAAAAGTTTTGGATGAAAATAAATATAAAAATGATTAAATGAAAAAAAATATATAAAATTGGTTTTGGATGTAAATGGCATTTTAGAAACCATTTTTTTTGTTAATGCCAAAAATACCCTTGGTTATAACCAAGTTTTCAGACTGAGTTAGGTAATGTAATCAAAATGGCAAAAAATGGGAAATGTTAGGGACCCAGAGGAGAAAAAAAAACTATTTGGACTAAAGTCACAATTTAGACAAAACCTCGAGGACTAAAATGGCAATTTACTCTTCTTTAAAAGAAGCCTTTGCTATAGTTTTAAGGGAAGAATCCAATAGAAACTTTAGTGTAGGAAGTGTAAAGAAAAATCAAAAGTTTGTTTTGTTTCTAAAATTAACCAATCTTCAGAATTTGTTAAGAAATTCTCTAAAAATTCTAATCAAGGGTTAAAGTGTTCACATTGCAATAACACATGTCACATTGTTGAAAAGAGATTTGAACTAATTAGTTATCCCTCTTGGATGAAAAATTCAGAGGGAATCAAGGCAAGAAGGCTAGTGTAAATCATATTGTTGGGTCTGATGAGTCATATGTGCCTGTTACTTCTTTAACTAGTGATCAAATTTCTAGGTTGTTGAGTCTTTTAAATGAAAGAACTAATGAAACACTACAAATCTGCAATATTGCAGGTAGTTTTTTCTGTTCAAATGTGTTTGCTAAACCAGTGTTTTGTTTTAACAATCGTTTGGAAAATAAAAGTGGTTCAGGTTGGTTAACTGACTCAGGGGATAATCAACATATGGTTAATAGTGAAAAGGACTTAACTGGTTATGTTGATGTGACTGAACTTAATATTCAAGTTAAACATCCTAATGGGACTAGTGCACTTGTAACTAAGATAGGAATCTATAATTAGTTAATGGTGTTGTTCTGCATGATGTTTTTGTTGTTCCTGGTTATTGTGTTAATCTATTTTATGTTCATAAACTTTCAAAGGATAATCACTTGTATGTGGGGTTTATGTGAATTATATGTTTATAATATCATGATTTTTAAGTAATCAAAGGAAAATCGTGGTGACTTGTAGTCAAATCAATGGTTTATATGTGTGTGGAAACTCCTCTATTGACTAATAAGGTGTGTTGTAATCATGTTAGTTCTTATGATCTTTGGCATGCTAAGTTAGGTCACCCCTTTGATCAAGTATTAACACATATCAAACATGATTTTAAAACTAAAGTAGGTGTTGAACATGGACCGTTTGAGGTGTGCCATAGGGATAAACAACATAGGGGACTTTTCCCTTTAAGTGACCATAAAAGTTCACAAGTAGGAGAACTAGTTCACTTAGATGGGGTCCTTATAGGGTTACAAGTAGGGAAGGGTATAAATATTTCTAAACTATCATTGATGACTATTCTAGAGCAGTGTGGATCTGCTTATTAAAACATAAAAATGAAGTTTTTGAAAATGTTAAAGACTTTGTTAATATCATTGAAACTCAAATTTTCTAAAGTGGTAAAATGTTTTAGAAGTGACAGTGGACTTGAGTTTGTGAATAATCAAATGATTGGTTTTTGTAAATCTAAAGGAACAGTTCATCAGAGTAGCAGTGAATAATGGACTTGAGTTTGTGAATAATCAAATGGTTGGTTTTTGTAAATCTAAATGGAGTAGTTGAGAGAAAACATAGGTATTTGTTAAATGTTGCTAGAGCGCTGTTATTTTAAAGTAATTTACCTGTTAGATTTTGGACAGATTGCGTGCTAACTGCTTCTTACTTGATTAATAGCACCCCTTCCTATGTGCTACATGGGAAACTCCCTATGAATTAATGTTTGGATTTAAACCCTTTCTTGATCACTTGAAAGTGTTTGGTTGTCTGCGTTTGTATGGTTTAAATGAAACAAACTTGAAAGTGTTTGGTTGTCTGTGTTTGTATGGTTTTAAATGAAACAAACAAGTTAAGTAGTAGGGCTGAGAAGTGTGTTTCATTGGATATTCTTTTCAGAAAAAAGGCTACAAGTTGTATAGTCTTGATACTAAGACTATAGTTTTTTCTAGAGATCTAAAATTCTATGAATTTTTTTTAATTTCAAGGGAAAATCCATTTTTGAAAATTTCAGTTCAAATCAAGATAAAACTATTACTCTTTTAATTTTTTGTATTGATATGAAAGTACAGACTCTAAATATTTTTCAACAATGAATGATCACAATGATGATGGAAAGGGTATATGTGAGAAAGAGTTAGGAACACATGATACTCAACATTCAGATGAACTTGTTGCCAATTGTAACACCTTGAAAATTTTGTCTAATAAGATCCCGACACGTGTCCCAAAAATTTTTGGTTGCCACGTGTAGCCGAGAGGGACTAAAAAATGCCGTTATATTAATTTAATAACCTCTGAACGAGCATCGGAAAAGTCGGAGGACCAAAGTGGAAAAATGCCAAATATTCATCTTCTGGAGGGTCCTTACGGACCGTAACCATCATTGGTTACGGACCGTAAGGAAAACAAAATTATTGTTTCAGTGAGGCGGTTACGGACCGCAATCCATTCTGGTTACGGTCCGTAACCATTCAAAATATGTGGGTGCCAAAGGTCCTTATGGACCGCAAGGCAAAACCCTTACGGTCCGTAAGGGACTGCCAGATGCAGATTGTTGGCAGCTTGCTGCCCTGCCACCTTTTACGCCATTGCCACTCTCCTCCTGCTTGATACACGTCCCAAAACACTTGTTTGCATCTAAGAGCAAGCCCCAACACCTGTCATGATCCCATGCTTGGCCCTCATGTATAAATAGGTGGTGCATTGCATCACTTTGACTTGCTCACTTCCATTTCATCTCTATTTAACTCTCTGGAGGTTCCTGATCTAAGGGAGCTTCCAATCTAGTCATATTTCGTGCTAAGAGACTTGTGTAAGCATTCTTAGCCTTCCTTTTTCAGTTTTATTAGGCATTAAGCCTAAGTCGAAGCGTTGACGTAAAAACGCTTTGACTTTGAGCTAAGACCTTTATGGTCCAGCCAATGTTCGTAACGAACATGGCTACGTGATCGTAATAAGGTAGGTGTTAATCCCTCAAGAGGGCATCTCCTGATTACCACGTTTGCTTGGTCAATTGACGGTCAAGGTTATGTTAACAAAAAGTCAAATGGGTCAGTTTTGAAATAAAGTCATAACTAGTAATGTAGGTGTTATAAAATCCATCTTGACACTCTAATAACTTGGTAATAGTTATAAGAACATGTGGAAACATGTTCAGCTCGTCAATTCCAGGTCTAAGGTCGGTTCGCAACTGAAAGTCGCAAAAGTTGACTTTTGCTTTGATTTTCAGTGCTGACCCGATTTAGCAACCTTAGCTAAAGTTCCTAAGTTGAATTATGACCATGTTATAGTATACTATAACCCTATGGAGTTATAGAACATGGTCCCTCTAGTAATCCGGGTCATTTTGCAAGTATCCGTTAAATATGCCTAAAACGTCCTTTTGACGTATAAAATGGTTTAAACACAAACTTGAAATCAAAACACAATACCTACTGACGTAATATCATTACTATGATTATTTGGGATAATCTTTCAAGTTGTAAATTGAGTTTAAGCTATAGTTTGCATATTATGTCCTTAAATGGCGATAATGCCCTTTCGGCACTTTAAATGGGTTTTAAACATTTTAATGGACCAAAACCTTATACTTACTAATGTAATATATATATCAAAATATTTTGGTCATACAAATCTGGCCACAACAACAGTTTCACTTAAAAACCATTTAAATCGTCATTTAGCGACTTAATCGCCGTTTCGACGCATAATATGGTTTAAAACCATATTAGAGCATCAAGGCTTGACACCTACTGATTTCAAAACATATTTTTAAATTATTAACAGTAGGTACATGTCCCAAACTCACATTCCCAAATAAGTTATCAATTAAGTGTGAAATGACCAAAATGTCCTTCTCGGGACATAGTTGGTCTTAAACTATAAACCACACATATAATTGATATCCTACTTATATAACATCATAAAATAAGTTTTTTATAGAATGTTTATGACCATAACATCAGTTTACATATAAACCCGTTTATTATGTTGTAAAATGACCAAAATGCCCATTTAAGGCATAATTTAATTTTAAAACCGTAACGGACCAACATGTTGATAACTTACTGATATTTTAACATATTTTAAACATAATGGCATATGAAACTTGTATAGGTCTCAACCGGTTACCCAATTTCGCTTATATGCGTACGGTTCGGCCTACGTAACTAGTTTATGTAATCTAACCGTAACGGGTTTAACCATATCAAATTATTCTCAAATTCCATAATGTAAAATGGTAACCCATATTATACAAGTCCTAGTACTTGTCGGGTCTAAAATACATTCTTTTCCGGTCATCGCTTAATCTAGCGTTTTCGTAACGTTATATTTATTTTAAGTTAGCCGGTCTAAGTCAATGACTAAATAAAGACCCGCTAGCTAACTAATCGGTTAATAATACCATTCATTCCAGACTAGAGGCTTCCAGTAGATTGTTCCTGAGCTAGTTATTTTGATTACGGCTGTGCTTTGCTAATTTTCTTATTTGTTAAAGATTTTGCAAGCCAGGTAAATATTTTAACTTATTTTCCTTATACGGGCTTGGGATACGGTATAATAATACCGCATGGTTGGATATGGGATCAAAGACAAAAGAGTCGGGAATTCAAATAATCCATTTTAATTCGTATTGCTTAATATTAAACATTTGGGGGTTAAAGCGACCATGTCCTGGATATCCACGGCTCATTTTATTGCAAATAGCCACGACCTAAGCACGGGGTGGAGGCATACACCCGTCAGATTCTAAAACAAATTATAACCCATTAGGGGTGTACCTATTAAAGGTATTAAAGTGGTGTGTCGATTAATCATATTCCCGATGTCACATCCCGACCCGCAGCGGAAAAGGTGATCGGGGCATGATTGGGTTTTCATTAAAGCTCATGACATTTATTATAATGTTTCATATTTATTATTACAATTTAAAAGGAAACATACAATCAAATCAAACAAACACAACATGTTCTATACATCCTTCTAAACTTCATTATTTATCTTCTAAGGCAATTTCCTATGTTTTCCTTGCTTCATCCTGTTCACCTATATCATGTGTAAAAATGGTTTTTGGGTCAACAAAAAGTTGGCGAGTGAACCTTGTTCGAAAACATTTATTATTTATTTCTTGTTGTATTTAACATGGAAAAATTGTGCAATAATCATATGTGAACAAGCGTAAATAAAACATACAATAACAAATAAATAACACACAATAACAAACCAATAGCATACAATAACAAACCAATAGCATACAATAACAAACCACCTTGCATGAATATGTAATATGAATGACAATGTAAATGTTGGCAACGTCTCGTTCACGCTCATAGGTAATGGGGAACGGCTCACGCTCATAGGTAATGGGGAGCAGACGGCCTATGATGAAATGTATGTGCGATCAAGGCTCAATCAAACGGAGCCGATCGTATGTTGGCACGCCTGTTCACGCTTATAGGTAATGGGGAACAGCTCAATGCTCATAGGTAATGGGGAGCGGCGGCCTATGAAAATGTATGTACTGAAAATGATAAATTTAATCTAAACAATAATCACACAAACAGATAATACATTTTGAATACACATTTGTTCATGGATATGATAGATGCACAATAGTTTAAATGTGATAAATAATAAGACACATAATACACCCCAAAAACGTGATTAAAACGGGGAATTTATAGAGATTCACTCACATTGGGTGCGTTCGGTTGATGATGTTGAATGCGCACGAGTTTAGAGGATTAATCGACGAGGAAAAACTAACCTAATTAATAACGAAAAAGTAAGGTAAATAAATGGATTTTATTAACAATTTTAATAGGATTTTTGGATATATTTTTGTGAGTTTAAGGCTATTTTCTAACTTTAAAAATGTTATTTTTAAGTATTTTTAATTGATTTTTAATTTAAATAAAATAATAAAAAAATGTTGACTTTTGACCGTTGACCATAAGCGTTGACTGTTTGACTGTGACTGTTGACTGTTTGACCGGTTCTATTGTGTGTATGTATGCGCTGGGCAGGACTCGAACCCGAGACCTCCCGTACGCGTGCACGCAGCTCTACCAACTGAGCTACGTGTCTAACCCGAAATATTTCTGTTTTTACTTATATTTATACACTAATTAAGTTAATCCGAAAATCATTTATTTTAAAAAAGGATTTAATGTATCGACTCGGTGCTCGCCACAGGTCTCGAACCCGAGACCTGTGGTTTAGTTTGGCACACAGTCCACCGCTGGACTGTGTGTCTAACTTGGTAAATATTCTAGTTTTTATTATACTTAACATCTTACTGTGGTGGATCCGGTTCAGTTTTAAAAAAAAAAAGACATTTTATTACAGCGAATGTGCGTGTGTCAAGGATCGAACTCGGGACGTATGCATATTGTTTGCTCACAGTCCACCGCTGGAGTGTGTGTCTAACCCGTTTATAATACCGATTTTAATTAATCTTATAACATACACGACTGCGTCTTCTTCGTTCAAAACTCAGACATCGGTTAACTAACTGTTTCTTGTTTAATTCGGTTAACGAACATTATGAGCAATCGTAATGTATTGAACAGAAAAGGTTTGGGGATTGATTGTACCGAACAGATTATCTTCTTCAGAAATCCGGCGAAGCTCGTCGGCTCTGTTTTGGTGACCTTCGGCTGTTAGGATCAATTAACAGTTTGGAGGGATTAGATGTGAAATTGAACTACTGAGTAACGATTATCAGTAGGTTTGAATGATCATACCGGCAAACAGCGAGATTCTGGAACTTTCAGAAGTTTTCCGGCGAAAACAGAAAATCCGGCAACGTCGTCTGAAATAGATTCTGATGGTTGGATTGAAGTTAGTAACATTCTAACAACGGATTGAAACAGAAAAAGTCGAGGTATTTACCGTGTAGATGAAATCTCGGTTTTCCGGCGACTTGCAGAGATTTTTCCGGCGAGTGAAATTACGTCGAGAATTGGTGTGATTGTGAGCGAAAAGGTTATGAGAGGTTAGAGGGCGTATTTATAGGGAAAAACATCGACGAATTTGGTCTGATTACCGTCTTGATTCGTTGGTCAAAATTTTCCGGCGGTTATGACTAATGTGCGGACTGGACATCGGTTATAACCGATGTCGTTGTTAATACTTACGTTAAGTCAAAGGTAACCGACGATGATTGGCGAAATCGTCGGATTTTCCGGCGTCAGCGGATTTGGGCGCGCTGTTGACTGGGTTTGATTTCCAGATTTATTTTATGTATTATTTGTTTCAATAAATTAACAAGTGGCACAAGTGGCGGAGTGGTGGAATGTTGGTGTGTTAAGTCTTTGTGATTCTCTTGGCAGACCCGGGTTCGAAACCCGGCATCAGCATAATATTTTTATTTCATTATTTTTAATAAATTTTCAATTATAATTTTATATTCTAATATATTTATTAATTATGTATCGTTTAAAATTAATTTGAGCCTTAAATATGCAACGAAATTTTTAACTGAATGTTCGGTAAATAAACGAAGCGGGTTTGGTTAACCCGGTTTTTGACTGATGTTACAGTATCCCCTACTTTTTAGAAATTTCGTCCCGAAATTTAAGTAGTGGCATATTTGTCTAAAAAGGATGGTGTTTAATTTTGTAACATCCGTCAAAAACGGATTTACCAAACCCGCTCCGTTTATCAACCGAACAGTCAGTCAAAATTTTCGTTGCGAATTAAATGCCCAAAATATTTTTAAACGATCCGTAATCAATTATTATACGGGAATATATATTTAGTTTTTGAAAAACTGTCAAAAATCGAAAAATAAAAATGAAATGATTCAGCCGGGTTTCGAACCCGGGTCTGTACCGAGTCACTCAGCGGCTTATCACCTCACACACAAACCACTGCGCCACTTGTTCCGTTTGTTAAATAATAGAATCATTTAATTGATAAAGTGACTTTACGAATTCAAAACCGGCGCCCAATCAGTTCAGTCGTCGGAATCCCGGTAAACTCGCGAGTCTTAACTACAAATTTACGTTATAACGTAAACCATTAACCAGATATCGGTTATAACCGATGTTTGAAGTCCGCGACCAAAATCATAACCGCCGGAAAATTTAAATAAACGAACACAGTCGGAAATCAGACCAAGTGCATCTCGTTTTTCCCCTATAAATTGACCCACAACCGACGACAAACCTTTTCGCTCAAAAACACATCTTTTCACGGCGTAATTCCACTCGCCGGAATAAATCTGTTCGTCGCCGGAAAACCGGTTTCCCCACTGCCGAGCTTTTCTGAACCTCCTAAGTTTATACCGAAGTCACCCTTACCTTTTCCAAGCTTTCCGGAGACTAGCTGCTATAAGGAACCTGTCGCCGGAGTTGAATTCTGTCGCCGGAGTTTCTGCCGGAAAACAGAGAGTCCAGTCGGTATATTTCTCCGCCCAGTTTCTTTTCCTTTTCACTTTTATCTTACCTTAATCGACTGTAAAACACTAATAAACCGATAAAAAACCTTGAACCAGTCAGTCGACTTTCTCTGGTTATTCTTTGATGAAGAAGACGATGTACTGGTTATATTATAAGTGTAATTAAAATCATGAAATTAATCGGGTTAGACACACAGTCCAGCGGTGGACTGTGTGCACATAAAACGCTAAAGGTCTCGAGTTCGAATCCCGTTTCACACACGCTGCCTTAATAAAAATCAAATTTTTGTTTAACTGAACCGGAGTCGATACAGTTATATGTTAAGTATATTAATAACCGGAATAATAACCAAGTTAGACACACAGTCCAGCGGTGGACTGTGTGTTTGTTTATATCGCTGGTCACGAGTTCGAGTCCGGTCTTCAGCACCGACTCGGACAATTATCTATTCTTTTTAAATAAGGCAGAAAAAGGAAATAACTAAATTGTATTTAAGTATAATAAAAATCGAGTTATATAACATGTTGAACACACAGTCCAGCGGGACTGTGTGTTAGATTAAACCACAGGTCCTGGGTTCGAGACCTGTGGAGCGCACCGCCGAATCGCTTGAAACTATTTTTAAAATAAAATGATTTTCAGTTTAAACTAATTAGTATATATATATAATTAAAATCAGATATATAACGGGTTAGACACGTAGCTCAGTTGGTAGAGCTGCGTGCACGCGTACGAGAGGTCTCGGGTTCGAGCCTCACTCAGCGCACAATAATATGCCATCGAACCGGTCAACGGTCAGGTCAACGGTCAACGGGCCGGTCAACGGTCAGAAAAAAAATAATTTTTTTTATTATTTTTATTTAATTATTTTAATTAAAAATCAATTATAAATACTTAAAAATAACATTTTTAAGGTTAGAAAATAGCCTCAAACTCACAAAAATACACCCAACAATCCTACTAAAATAGTTTAATAAAATCCGTTTACTTACCAAACCATAATGCGATTTATCTAGGTTAAATCTCACTCGTGGTTAAAACCACTTCGCGTGCATTCAACGTCAACAACCGAACGCACCCACTGTGAGTGAATCTTACAATTCCCCTTTTAAATTACACGTTTTGGGGTGTGTCATGTGTTATGAAATTAATTGATTTATTTATTTAAACTTGTGCCATACCACATCATGACTTACACTTAGATTGTTCTATTGTTGTGATTTACTTATTGCCTTTTGTCAAGTCATATGAAACTCATACATTAAGCCCATCAGTTCCTCGTGGGAGACGAGTAGAACATCGCGTGCTTCACATCAAATTCATTACTATTCATGTGTGTATCATTGAGTTTATATTGTTTGTAGTTGTGTTATTCATATTATCATGTTTATGCAATTCATTCATCAGGCCCCTCAGTTCCTCGTGAGAGACGAGTTGAGCATCGCATGCCTCTAATTGTTCCATTATTGTTCATGTGTGTTTTCATTTAACATATTATAATTGTTGATCAAGTTACATCTAATTTTACTCATGTTTGGTTGTGCACATATTTCATAATCAATTTAAATAAATTGTTCAAATGTTTTCCATAGGATTCACTCGCCAACATTATGTTGATCCAAAAACCTTTTTACACATGATACAGGTGAACAGGTTGAAGCAAGGATAACATAGGATATGCCTTAGAAGAGAACAAAGAAGTTAGATTGTTAGTTAGATCATGTTGTAACATTATTGTAAATTTCCATTTAATTTGTATTAATGAATATGAAACGTTTAATAAATGTCATGAGCTTTGATGATAACCCAATCATGCCCCGATCACCTTTTCCGCTGCGGGTCGGGGTGTGACAGATTGGTATCAGAGCCATGACTATAGGGATATAGGATAGGTTATTAGACCCTTAGAGCCTATACTATAGTCTGCCTAAATTTTAAATTGATTAGGTGGTTACATACAAACTTGTGATATTTATTTGTTTCATATTTGTTTACATTCCAGTCAAACATACATGCTCATATACATATTCATTATACATATATACATATTCATTATACATATATCGATGTTCATGTATTCAATTTATTTTCATACTCTCATTATCCAAAGATTTTGTGCAATTTTCAATTCTCATCAAAGTAAGTTCTGCGACGGGCATGTAGTAACTGGAAGGGTACAAGTACCGGTAGTCGGAACGTCCTGTCTAGGCTGGCATTCGTATAAATCTAATATAACGGACCAGTTTGCCTACCTGGGGACCAACGATGAGAGTACGAAGGACCTATTAGGCCAAAGCATGCCACACCAAACGTCGTTCGAACTAACCCTACTTTGAGGTGTCACCGTGTCTACACCTGGACACATTCCGAATATCACACGTTGTATACATATTTCTCGATTTTCTCCGGGTTTTTGTGTACGCAACCAGGCAGAAACCGTGCGAACCATATGAAAAACCGGTATTCATGGGGGCCCACATGATTACACAGGTAAAGTATGGCGGCATGACGGGCCTAACAGCGAGCAAAGCCCAAGACATCCTATGGATGTAGTATTTTTCTATAATTATTTTATGAATGTTCATTCTTGAATGCGACCCATGATCTCAAAAGCATCCAACTCATACTTTTGTCATGTAATCCTTGTAGATGTCTTCTAACCTCGCCCGTAGGAAGATGAGAGCAAGAAAAGCCCGCGAACGCATGGCCGCCTTAATCGCTCAACAAATGGCTGCCGTAATACCCAACATTGTAATCCAAGTTCAACAAGCACTTACCGTTAATCCTGTCAATCAAGCAAACCAAAACATTTTCAACTCTTCCCCAAATACCACTAAATGTACCTACAAGCACTTCAAATCATGCGACCCTCCGAAATACAAAGGGACTGAAGGTGTCACCGCACTCCTCCATTGGTTTGAAGAAATGGAGAATACTTTTCTAAATTGCGATTGCCCTGATGATCGCAAAGTGCGTTATGCTACCGGTCGACTATATGGGATAGCACTTACTTGGTGGAATACAGAGAAGGCCAAACGAGGTGTTGAAGATGCTATGTCCTTAACTTGGAACGAATTGAAGGAAATCATGACCAGACGATTTTGTCCAAGGAGCGAAATCAAGAAATTAGAAGATGAATTTTACTCATTGAAGCAAATGGAAGGAGACCACACCACCTACAACAAAAGGTTCCTCGAATTACATCAAATGGTTCCCAACATGTTTACTCCCCTCTACCGTTTGATCGAGCACTACATTCGTGGTCTTCCGTCAAAGATTCAAGACCCTGTGATAAGTACCAAGCCTGCAACTTTGGAAGCAGCAATGGAGCTAGCAACAGAGCTCACCGAGAACCGAATCCGAAACAAAGACTTCAAGGAGGAGAAGAAGAAGGATAAAGAATCGACTGAAACCTCCGACTCCACTCAACCCGAATCACTTTCTCAACCCAATCCTAAGAGAAGAAGAGTCGGGCGACTTTTCGCTGCTACTCAACGAAATCAACCCGTTTTTCATGCCATACCCATCCGAGCTATCCCAATCACCCAAGTGGCACCCAACTCAGCTTACCCAAATAAGAAACCATATCTTGGACCTCACCCTCGATGCAACAACTGTTTTTATCACCATCCCCTTACTTTACCTTGCCGGCTATGTACAACTTGTGGACGCTATGGTCATTTGAGCAATGTTTGTCGCACCTTTCAAGACCAAACCTTTTCCCCTACTCAAAACATGGCCCAAACTTATCACCAACCCCAACACCCCATGTTCCCATATGCTCGAGCTTGCTTCAATTGTGGCGACCCTACCCACCTTAGAAACACATGCCCTCAATTGGTTAACGTTATCAACACTCAAGCCCAATCAAACCCAGTTAACCAAGTAAACCAAGAAAACCCAACCACTATGCCACCAGCAAGAGGAAGAGTCTTCAATATCAACGCCAATCCTGTCGAAGATAATGACGGCCCAAACGAAGATACTCAGCTAGTCCTCTTCGCCGAAGATCCAGATTCAACTCCTATTGTTTAGTCTTATGTTTTTCTTTATCACATGTGTAGACTGTTAGAGAAATTATTGGATATTATATATTATATATTGTTTTCAGTATATGCTTTTGCCGAGGCCGTAGCTCCCCATCCATCGAGGTTGAGTTTGATCCCCATTTTATTATGGGTTGATCAGGGCGTGCCCGCACGATCGGCTCCGTTTGTTTGAGCCTTGATCGGTTATTTCATTTTACATTTCAATACATGCAATACGTTCGGCTCCGTTTGATTGAGCCTTGAGCGCATATTTCGATTTACATTTCCAGTTCATGCAATACGTTCGGCTCCGTTTGATTGAGCCATGAGCGCACATTTCAATTTACATTTCCAGTTCATGCAATACGTTCGGCTCCGTTTGATTGAGCCTTGAGCGCACAGACAATTTCATTATCAGTATCTTGTGGTTGTGGTGTTTGTAGTAGAGTCGCATCGAACTAACCATAACTTGCGGATAAAGTCAATGAAATTTGACAAGGATATGGTGGATACGCCGATGGTACTTTCTATATATAAGTATTCTTGTCAAATGATCGGAGGCATTATCAGGCGGTTATGAGAGGTTCCATGCATAGGCTGATTGTGTGATGGTTGTTTAGATTAAGTTGTTCAATTTCAGTACATTCAATACGTTCGGCTCCGTTTGATTGAGCCTTGAGCACACAATTTCAATTTCAGTACATTCAATACGTTCGGCTCCGTTTGATTGAGCCTTGAGCGCACATCCATTTCATTTTCAGTACATGCAATACGATCGGCTCCGTTCGATTGAGCCTTGATCGCACAGATATATTTCATTTCAGTATTTTATGTTTGTTGTATTGATTGTAGAGTTATAGGACTAATCATAATTCACTGATAAAACCAATGAAAATTTGACAAGAATATGGTGGATACGCCGCTGGTACTTCCTATATATAAGTATTCTTGTCAAAGGATCAGAGGCCTTATCGGACGGTTATGAGAAGTTCTATGTAGGATTTATTAGTTTCTTGGTAACCAATCATAACTTGTGGATAAAACTAATGAAAATTTGGCAAGAATATGGTGGATACGCCGCTGGTACTTCCTATATATAAGTATTCTTGCCAAAGGATCAGAGGCATTATCAGGCGGTTATGAGAAGTTCCATGTAGGATTTAGTATTGCCTTGGTTGGAATTTGTGTTACATTGATATCATCATGTTATTTAAAGAGATTGGATTGTGTTCCAAAATAAGGGCTTAAGTTTTTGTAGAAATGGAACACAATCCAATCTCTTTAAATAACATGATGATATCAATGTAACACAAATTCCAACCAAGGCAATACTAAATCCTACATGGAACTTCTCATAATCGCCTGATAATGCCTCTGATCCTTTGGCAAGAATACTTATATATAGGAAGTACCAGCGGCGTATCCACCATATTCTTGTCAAATTTTCATTGACTTTATCCGCAAGTTATGATTAGTTCTATGTGACTCTAAAACAAAAACAACAGCCAAAACTTGAGTCTCAATTCTGATAGCATACATGTTTGAATGATGACAGTACCTCTCTCGTTTGTTATGATGGAGATGTTAGTCCTTGTGGAAGTGAGATATAGCTCAACTTCTTTAAATGATGAAATTGAAATACGTTGAAATGTATGATGAACAAACTACGACCAAGACATTACTAAATCCTACATGGAACTTCTCATAACCGCCTGATAATGCCTCTGATCCTTTGACAAAAATACTTATATATAGGAAGTACCAGCGGCGTATCCACCATATTCTTGTCAAATTTTCATTGACTTTATCCGCAAGTTATGATTAGTTCTATGTGACTCTAAAACAAACACAACAGCCAAAACTTGAGTCTCAATTCTGATAGCATACATGTTTGAATGATGATAGTACCTCTCTCGTTTGTTATGATGGAGAGGTTAGTCCTTGTGGAAGTGAGACACAGCCCAACTTCTTTGCATGATGAGATTGAAATACGTTGAGATGTATGATGATGTGAATGTTAAATCAACGAGTATAAAACAAAACTGAAATAGTAATTCGCTTTAAGATCCTTGGATAAATTTCCAATTTATAATTGAGATACGTGAAAATTGAGGTAACATAAAGAAAAACATAAAAACGAAGCGGTTGGAGTTGAATCTTGATTTTTGGTGAAGGAGACTAGTTGGGTGGTTCGTTTGGGCCGTCATTATCCTCAATAGGATTGGAGTTGATGTTGAAAACTCTTCCTCTTGTTGGTGCCTAATGGTTGTGTTTTCTTGATTTGATTGGTTAACTGGGTTTGCTTGAGCTTGGGCGTTTATGATGTTAACCAATCGAGGGCACACGTTTCTAAAGTGGGTAGGGTCGCCACAATTAAAACAAGCTCGAACATAAGGAAACATGGGGTATTGGGGTTGTTGATATGTTTGGATCATGTTTTGAGTAGAAGGTGAGGTTTGGTTTTGAGAGGTGCGGCAAACCTTGCTCAAATGACCATAGCGTCCACAATTCGCACATAGTCGACAAAGTAAGGTAGATGGATGGTGATAAAAACAGGTGTTACATTGAGGGTGAGGTCCTAGGTAAGGTTTCTTATTTGGGTATGTTGAGTTGGGTGCTACTTGAATGATTGGGATAGCTTGGAGGGGTATGGCTTGTGAAATTGGTTGGTTGCGTTGGGTGACAGCGAAAAGTTGCCCATCTCGTTTTCTCTTAGGAATGGATCGTGAAGGGGATTCGGTTTGGGTTTGTTGAACTTGAACTACAATATTGGGTATTACGGCAACCATTTGTTGAGCGATTTGGGCAGCCATACGCTCGCGAGCTTTTCCTGCTCTCATCTTCCTACGAGCGGAATTAGAAGACATCTACAAGGAATACATATCAAGAGTATGAGTTGGATATTTTTGGGATCATGTGTCGTATTTAGGAATGAACATTCATAAAATAAACATAGCATAATAAATCTACTACATCCATAGGATGTCTTGGGCTTTGCTCGTAATTGGGCCTTGCATGCGCCATACTTCACCTTCGTAATCATGTGGGCCCCCATGATTACCGGGTTTATCATATGATTCGCATGTGTTAGCCTGGTTACGTACACTAAAACCCGGAGAAAATCGAGAAATAAGTATGTAACGTATGATATTCGGAATGTATCCAGGTGTGGACACGGTGACACCTCAAAGTGGGGTTAGTTCGAACGACGTTTGGTGTGGCATGCTTTGGCCTAATAGGTCCTTCGTACTCTCATCGTTAGTCCCCAGGTAGGCAAACTGGTCCGTTATATTGGATTTATACGAATGCCAACCTAGACAGGACGTTCCGACTACCGGTACTTGTACCCTTACAGTTACTACATGCCCGTCGCTGAACTCACTTTGATGAGATTTGAAAAATGAAAAATGCGACAAAATCTTGAATAACGGAAGTATGAAGATGAATTGAATATGTGAACATTGAAATATGTATGATGAAATGTATGTAAGTATGTATGTTTGACTGTAAGTATAATTCATTATGTATCACAAAATGTAATTTTGGAAGTGTTTGCATGCATTTGCGTATGTAATAAATATGAAAGAAATAAACATCATGAGTTTGCATATAACCACATAAACAATTAAAACCTAATCAACTATAGTATAGGCTCTAAGGGTCTAATAACCTATCCTATATCCCTATAGTCAAAAGCTCTGATACCAATCTGTTACATCCCGACCCGCAGCGGAAAAGGTGATCGGGGCATGATTGGGTTTTCATTAAAGCTCATGACATTTATTATAATGTTTCATATTTATTATTACAATTTAAAAGGAAACATACAATCAAATCAAACAAACACAACATGTTCTATACATCCTTCTAAACTTCATTATTTATCTTCTAAGGCAATTTCCTATGTTTTCCTTGCTTCATCCTGTTCACCTGTATCATGTGTAAAAATGCTTTTTGGGTCAACAAAAAGTTGGCGAGTGAACCTTGTTCGAAAACATTTATTATTTATTTCTTGTTGTATTTAACATGGAAAAATTGTGCAATAATCATACGTGAACAAGCGTAAATAAAACATACAATAACAAACAAATAACACACAATAACAAACCAATAGCATACAATAACAAACCAATAGCATACAATAACAAACCACCTTGCATGAATATGTAATATGAATGACAATGTAAATGTTGGCAACGTCTCGTTCACGCTCATAGGTAATGGGGAACGGCTCACGCTCATAGGTAATGGGGAGCAGACGGCCTATGATGAAATGTATGTGCGATCAAGGCTCAATCAAACGGAGCCGATCGTATGTTGGCACGCCTGTTCACGCTCATAGGTAATGGGGAACAGCTCAACGCTCATAGGTAATGGGGAGCGGCGGCCTATGAAAATGTATGTACTGAAAATGATAAATTTAATCTAAACAATAATCACACAAACAGATAATACATTTTGAATACACATTTGTTCATGGATATGATAGATGCACAATAGTTTAAATGTGATAAATAATAAGACACATAGTACACCCCAAAAACGTGATTAAAACGGGGAATTTATAGAGATTCACTCACATTGGGTGCGTTCGGTTGATGATGTTGAATGCACACGAGTTTAGAGGATTAATCGACGAGGAAAAACTAACCTAATTAATAACGAAAAAGTAAGGTAAATAAATGGATTTTATTAACAATTTTAATAGGATTTTTGGATATATTTTTGTGAGTTTAAGGCTATTTTCTAACTTTAAAAATGTTATTTTTAAGTATTTTTAATTTAAATAAATAAATAAAAATAATAAAAAATGTTGACTTTTGACCGTTGACCATAAGCGTTGACTGTTTGACTGTGACTGTTGACTGTTTGACCGGTTCTATTGTGTGTATGTATGCGCTGGGCAGGACTCGAACCCGAGACCTCCCGTACGCGTGCACGCAGCTCTACCAACTGAGCTACGTGTCTAACCCGAAATATTTCTGTTTTTACTTATATTTATACACTAATTAAGTTAATCCGAAAATCATTTATTTTAAAAAAGGATTTAATGTATCGACTCGGTGCTCGCCACAGGTCTCGAACCCGGGACCTGTGGTTTAGTTTGGCACACAGTCCACCGCTGGACTGTGTGTCTAACTTGGTAAATATTCTAGTTTTTATTTATACTTAACATCTTACTGTGGTGGACCCGGTTCAGTTTTAAAAAAAAAAAGACATTTTATTACAGCGAATGTGCGTGTGTCAAGGATCGAACTCGGGACGTATGCATATTGTTTGCTCACAGTCCACCGCTGGACTGTGTGTCTAACCCGTTTATAATACCGATTTTAATTAATCTTATAACATACACGACTGCGTCTTCTTCGTTCAAAACTCAGACATCGGTTAACTAACTGTTTCTTGTTTAATTCGGTTAACGAACATTATGAGCAATCGTAATGTATTGAACAGAAAAGGTTTGGGGATTGATTGTACCGAACAGATTGTCTTCTTCAGAAATCCGGCGAAGCTCGTCGGCTCTGTTTTGGTGACCTTCGGCTGTTAGGATCAATTAACAGTTTGGAGGGATTAGATGTGAAATTGAACTACTGAGTAACGATTATCAGTAGGTTTGAATGATCATACCGGCAAACAGCGAGATTCTGGAACTTTCAGAAGTTTTCCGACGAAAACAGAAAATCCGGCAACGTCGTCTGAAATAGATTCTGATGGTTGGATTGAAGTTAGTAACATTCTAACAACGGATTGAAACAGAAAAAGTCGAGGTATTTACCGTGTAGATGAAATCTCGGTTTTCCGGCGACTTGCAGAGATTTTTCCGGCGAGTAAAATTACGTCGAGAATTGGTGTGATTGTGAGCGAAAAGGTTATGAGAGGTTAGAGGGCGTATTTATAGGGAAAAACATCGACGAATTTGGTCTGATTACCGTCTTGATTCGTTGGTCAAAATTTTCCGGCGGTTATGACTAATGTCGCGGACTGGACATCGGTTATAACCGATGTCGTTGTTAATACTTACGTTAAGTCAAAGGTAACCGACGATGATTGGCGAAATCGTCGGATTTTCCGGCGTCAGCGGATTTGGGCGCGCTGTTGACTGGGTTTGATTTCCAGATTTATTTTATGTATTATTTGTTTCAATAAATTAACAAGTGGCACAAGTGGCGGAGTGGTGGAATGTTGGTGTGTTAAGTCTTTGTGATTCTCTTGGCTGACCCGGGTTCGAAACCCGGCATCAGCATAATATTTTTATTTCATTATTTTTAATAAATTTTCAATTATAAATTTTATATTCTAATATATTTATTAATTATGTATCGTTTAAAATTAATTTGAGCCTTAAATATGCAACAAAATTTTTAACTGAATGTTCGGTAAATAAACGAAGCGGGTTTGGTTAACCCGGTTTTTGACTGATGGTATCAAAGCCAACTCTCGAGTGAATTAAACACTAGCCTTTTGTGTTTAATCTCGGGAATACATATTAACACATATCTCTTAGACTTCCGAGTCTAGACTTTGACCTAGGATTAATCATTTTTCCATCCTATTATTCTAGCTTTGTATTTTGTTTAACTTGTTTTTGAAGCAGGAATAATGCCACCTAAATTTAGACGCGGAGGAAAGGGCAAGGGGCCCATGAGGGGTGGACCCTCTATGACCGGACCATCTTTCAGACCACCTTTCAGACCCTCTCTAGCCGGAGCAGCTGATTTGCCTGATCACAATCCGTACGAAGGATCCGGAGACTCTTCGTCTCCGTTTGAACCATATAGACATTCCATCTCACACGGATACTCCCCGCCCCAATCACACTCCCAACATTCTTACCATTCTCACCATTCCCACCAATCACACCATTCTCATTCCTATTCTCACCAAGAGTTCTTTAACTTCAACTTTGTCAACCCCGTTAACCAACCCTCGCCTGAAACCCCTCCAGTCGACTCGCCAACACATATGGAGGAGGATTCCGATCCAGAGGAATTTCCCCAAACCGGATCATATGGTCATCCCATCGAGCTGTCTAGTGGCTTGAACTCTTTGGCAAGATCTCCGTTTCGAGGTCCCGATGATTATGAACAAAGATGGGCACAAGATGTGTTCGTCAACACACCCTCATACCACATCACTCCCCAACATCATGCTCCATCACCACATCCTCAAATCGAGGATGTAGATATGCAACAGGTGGATCAACCTCAGCCACCACCTGAGTCATCATCACAACCACACCGAAGGCGTGGAGCATGCATGTCGGTGCATGCTGATCAAAGGTCGGGCTCGCTACCACCATTACCACCATCTTATCCAGTTATCCCGGAGGACCAGCAAATGGGTGGACCCTCAAACATATCGCCAGCGGTGGAACCCCCACCACAACCAGCTGTTGAGCCTCTGCCTCAACCACCTCTACCACCGTCGGATTTTGCCAACCCAATACCTGCTTATACAGGGCCTTAAGGGTTTAACTCTGTCGACCCTCCCGGTTTGTATAACTACATTCACCATGGTCTAGAGCAGGATCCTTATTATGATGCAGTCATTCATAATAACCTTTATCATTCCTCTTACCCTAATTACCCACCTCCTTATGCCGCTACCGGATATCCGCATTATGGGTATCTGTATCCAGTTGCGCCTCAGCCGCAACGACCTCCACCTCAGCCTCAACCCCAATCGCAGGCACCACTTGAGGCTATTAATGAGGCCTTAGATCAGGTCAGAGAAATGCGGCAATAAGTTAAGAAGTCGGAGAAGAAAACAACCAAATTCATCAAGAAACTTTATAAAGCTGTGAAAGGGAGGAAGGATGACTAGTTTTGTATTATCATATATGTAATTTAAATTCCAAAAGTCTCCACGAGGACATTGTTATTTTCTTTTAAGTCACTGCGAGGACATTGTTATTTCTGTATCGTTCTTTCTAGTAAATTTTTTTTTTCTATTATGTATTTTGTTCAAATTAATCATCATGATTTTATTCAAATTTTGTTGATCCGCTATATTATCCCAAAATTCTATTAGCCAATGACTATGATCAAATAGATTGGCATACCAAAATTTTGGAAGGAACCTTCTGTCTAGCAAAGGTGAACAATGTTCAACTTCCAAATTTATCATTTCTCCGTGTCAAGCTCACAATGGGGAGTTAACTCATAAATCCTCGTGATAAATATCGTTACATTAATCAATTGGGCAATGACAATGTTCGCACCCTATCTCCTAAGTGATCAAGTTAGATCCTGGCTAAAATATTCAAACACTCAATAGTAGTGTAAAGCCAATGTGCAATAATACGGCAGTGACGCTCGATGCACTATTTGATAAATTTTGAGCTATGTCCAATCCATAAATGCCTATAATGGTCCTTCGAGACCTAGGTTATATATATATATATACATATCTTATCTAAATTTTGTATGGTCATTGAACCATGTCGTGAAAAAGGGTACACCTTAGCAACTGACCAAATTCATCTTGATATTTAGAAGTAAGTTGCAGCGATGGTGGACTCTAATGAAGTAAATAGCAAACGCAACGACGACGACGCCAATGAGAATATCATCATAAATAAGAATGACTTGAGAGACCTTATTGCTGCAGAAGTTGGCAAAGCCTTGAAGGATAGGTCTGAACGGCAACCTGAGTCGAGTGCTTCTCGCTCCAAGCCTGTTTCTAAACCTAAATCCCAGCCTAGTCAGCCAAAACCAAAGAAGAGTGAGGCACACTCCTCGAATGTGTAGAGTGATGAGCATCATAAGAAACCAAATGTTGATGGTGAAGGTTGCTCCTACAAGTACTTCGTGTCTTGTAGACCCCGCGATTTTAACGGGGAAAAGGGAGCCGTGGAGTGTTTAAGATGGATAGATGAAATGGAGACGGTGGTGGATATCAGCGGATGCGCTGATAAGAACGTTGTTAAGTATGTATCTCAATCATTCAAGGGTGATGCCCTTGTCTGGTGGAAAGCCTTAGTCCAGTCTACGGGCAAGGTTCATCTCTACAACTTGAGTTGGTCCAAGTTTGTAGACTTAGTGAAGGATACCTACTGCCCACCTCATGAGGTGGAGAAAATCGAGTCAGATTTCCTAAATCTGACTATGAAAAACATGGATTGTCAGAAGTTTGTCACCGACTACAACTCTCTCTCAAGGCTAGTGCCTTATTTGGTTACCCCGAAGCCCAAACGTATTGCACGTTTCATCAATGGGCTAGCTCCTGAAATCAGGAGTATGGTTAAGGCGGCGCAGCCAGGCACCTACAAATCTGCTATAGAACTGTCCCTCTCCCTCACACAGGCCTATGTGAGGCAAATGTCAGTTAAGACTGACAATGATGGGAAGTGAAAACGGGACGACAGCAACTCCCAAAGGTTTAACAAAAAGGGTAAACATGGGTTCAGCAAGGATAATCAGAAATCGGGCGACAAACCCACTTGCAAGACATGTGGGAAACAACACTATGGACAGTGTCGCTTAGAACAGAAACCTAAGCAGTGCAATATCTGCAAGAAAACAGGGCATCGGTCACATGAGTTCCGAAACATAAAGGATGCTACTTGTTTTGTATGTGGTGAGAAAGACCATATCAAGACAAATTGCCCTAAGGCAACTACTGAAGGTAAGGCCAAAACCACTGAGGAAAAGAAAGGCACTGCTAGAGCCTTTCAAATGAATGCCAAGGAAGCAGTGAATGACAACAATGGTATAACTGGTACGTTCCTTATCAACGACGCTTTTGCTAGAGTTCTTTTTTATTCGGGCGCCGATAAATCGTTTGTAGATCATAAGTTTAGTGAACTATTAAACTTGCCCGTAAGAACGCTATACATAACTTATGAAGTAGAGCTCGCTGATGGAACTATAGAAACCGCTTCTTCCATTCTTGACGGATGCTTCATATCCATCAAGAATCACCCTATCCATGTCTCTCTTTCCCATGAAACTAGCGGGATTCGATATAGTCTTAGGCATGGACTGGTTATCGTGTAACCAAGCTCGCATTGCCTGCGATAAGAAACTCATTGAAATCAAATCCCCGTCTGGTAAAATCCTTACTATTCATGGAGACAAACACTTTGGATTGCTCGATAAAGCTGTTCTGCTCAAGGCATCCAGATGTATGCGGAAAGGTTGTGTTATCTACATGGCACAAGTCACCATTGATGAACCCAAACCGAAGATTGAAGATATTCCTATCATCTCTTGAATACCCAGACGTGTTCCCAGAAGAATTACCTGGCCTACCTCCTGATCGGCAGGTAGAGTTTCGAATTGAAATCATACCTGGGGCAACTCCCATAGCTAAAGCTCCATATCGTTTAGCGCCAAACGAGATGAAAGAATTGAGAACCCAATTGGACGAACTCTTAGAGAAAGGTTTATTCAACATAGTTCTTCACCTTAGGGAGCTCATATCTTATTCGTTAAAAAGAAGGACGGATCAATGCGGATGTGCATTGATTACCGTGAACTCAATAAGATAACGATCAAGAATCGCTACCCTTTGCCCAGGATCGATGAGTAGTTTGATCAATTGCAAGGTGCAAGTTACTTTTCGAAGATTGATTTAAGATCGGGATATTACCAACTTAAGGTTAGAAATGAAGATGTTCCGAAAACTGCTTTCAGAACAAGATAGGACATTACGAGTTCCTAGTGATGCCTTTTGGGCTAACTAATGCACCCGCAGCATTCATGGACCTCATGAATAGAGTCTGCAAGCCATACTTAGATAAGTTTGCCATTGTCTTCATAGACGACATACTTATCTATTCTCGAAATCGATCCGATCACGAGAAACATTTAAGGTGCATTCTCGATATACTACGTCAGGAAAGGTTGTATTCAAAGTTTTCCAAATGTGAATTCTGGCTCCGTGAGGTTCAGTTCCTTGGTCATATAGTGACTGAACGTGGTATCCAAGCGGATCCGGTAAAGATAGAAGCAATTATGAATTGGGAAGCACCAAAGACACCTTCCAAGATACGTAGTTTCTTAGGACTGGCTGGTTATTATCAAAGGTTCATTGAGAACTTCTCACGAATAGCCGCTCCTTTGACAATCTTAACTCGTAAGGATGCTAAGTTCAACTGGGGTCCAAAGCAGCAAGAATCCTTCGAAACCTTAAAGCATAAGTTAAGCAATGCCCTGATGCTAACTTTACTAGAAGGCGTAGAAGAGTTTGTGGTCTACTGTGATGCGTCGCACACAGGTATAGGATGTGTGCTTATGCAAAGAGGCAAAGTGATTGCCTACACATCACGACAACTAAATGTGAATGAAAGAAACTACACCACCCATGATTTGGAGCTGGGTGCTGTAGTATTTGCACTTAAACTTTGGAGACATTATTTATATGGAACAAAGTGTATCATCTACACTGACCGTAAAAGTCTTCAACATTTGTTCAACCAAAAAGATTTGAACATGAGACAACATCGTTGGATGGAAACACTTAACGACTATGATTGTGAGATTCGGTACCATCCAGGAAAGGCGAACGTAGTCGCTGATGCGCTTAGTCGCAAGGATGGAATGTTCAGACTAAATAATCGGATCTGGGTTCCGATCTTTGGAGGACTTAGAGATGTAATCCTCAAGGAAGCACATAATTCTAAATATTCAGTACACCCGGGAAGCGACAAGATGTATCAAGACCTTAAGCCTAGTTATTGGTGGATGGGTATGACGAAAGATATAGCTAATCATGTAGCAAAATGCTTGACGTGTTCTCAAATCAAAGTAGAACACCAAAAACCGTCAGGACTCTTGCAACAGCTCGAAATCCCAGTATGGAAATGGGAAATGGTAACGATGGATTTCATCACTAAGTTCCAAAGACCAAGCGTAGCAATGACACGATTTGGGTTATTGTGGACAGATTAAACAAATCCGCTCATTTTCTACCAATTAAGGAAACGTATAGCTGAGACAAGCTGGCTAAGCTTTATGTCGATGAAATTGGATCTTTGCACGGCGTGCCAATATCCATTGTATCTGATAGAGATACAAGATACATGTCTCACTTCTGGAAAAGCTTTCAACAATCTCTAGGCACGAGACTAAACTATAGTACGACTTACCATCCTCAAACTGATGGACAAAGTGCGCGTACCATTCAAACCTTGGAGGACATGTTACGTGCATGTGTGGTCGACTTAGGTGGAAGTTGGGACGATCACTTACCCCTAATCGAGTTCTCTTATAATAATAGCTATCGCACAAGTATTAAGGCCGCTCCTTTTGAAGCCTTATACGGAAGAAAGTGTAGGACGCCTGTTTGTTGGGCTGAAGTGGGAGAAGCCCAACTATCTGGACCAGAAATCGTTCTTGAAACCACGGATAAGATTGTGCAAGTCCATGATCGACTTAAGGCAGCTCGTGATAGACAAAAGAGTTATGCCGACAAAAGGCGTAAACCATTACAGTTCCAAGTCGGGGACAAGGTTATGTTAAAAGTGTCACCTTGGAAAGGTGTAATGCGCTTTGGGAAAAAAGGCAAGTTAAGCCCTAGGTACATTGGACCATTCGAAATAACCGAATATGTCGGATCTGTAACTTACAGGCTTAAGCTACCCGAGAAGCTCAATGGAATCCATGATATCTTCCACATCAGCAACCTGAAGAAATCTCTAGTGGATGAGTCGCTAGCAATGCCTCATGAAGATATTCAAATTGATGAAAACTTGCGTTTCGTGGAGAAACCAATTGTGATCGAAGATCGGCAAGTTAAGAAGCTTCGTAAGAAGCACGTGCCCATTGTAAAGGTTAAATGGGATGCCCGTCAAGGTCCCGAATATACATGGGAGGTCGAGTCCAATATGCGACAGAAGTACCCTTCTCTATTTGAATAAATCTCGAGGTCGAGATTTTTATTAAGGGGGTGAAGATGTAACACCTCGAAAGTTTTGTCCAATAAGATCCCGACACGTGTCCCAAAAACTTTTGGTTTCCACGTGTAGCCGAGAGGGACTAAAAAAATGCCGTTATGTTAATTTAATAATCTCTGAACGAGCATCGTAAAAGTCGGAGGACCAAAGTGGAAAAAGCCAAATATTCATCTTCTGGAAGGTCCTTACGGACCGTAACCATCATTGGTTACGGACCGTAAGGCAAACAAGATTATTGTTTCAGTGAGGCGGTTACGGACCGCAAGCCATTCTGGTTACGGTCCATAACCATTCAAAATCTGTGGGCGCCACCCTTACGGTCCGTAAGGGATTGGCAGAGGCAGATTGTTGGCAGCTTGCTGCCCTGCCACCTTTTACGCCATTGCCACTCTCCTCCTGCTTGATACACGTCCCAAAACACTTGTTTGCATCTATGAGCAAGCCCCAACACCTGTCATGATCCATGCTTGGCCCTCAAGTATAAATAGGTGGTGCATTGCATCACTTTAACTTGCTCACTTCCATTTCATCTCTATCTAACTCTCTAGAGGTTCCTAATCTAAGGGAGCTTCCAACCTAGTCATATTTCGTGCTAAGAGACTTGTGTAAGTATTCTTAGTCTTCCTTTTTCAGTTTTATTAGGCATTAAGCCTAAGTCGAAGCGTTGACGTAAAAACGCTTTGACTTTGAGCTAAGACCTTTATGGTCCAGGCAATGTTCGTAACGAACATGGCTACGTGATCGTAATAAGGTAGGTGTTAATCCCTCAAGAGGGCATCTCCTGATTACCAAGTTTGTTTGGTCAATTGACAGGTCAATGTTATGTTAACAAAAAGTCAAATGGGTCAGTGTTGAAATAAAGTCATAACTAGTAATGTAGGTGTTATAAAATACGTCTTGACACTCTAATAACTTGGTAATAATTATAAGAACAGGTGGAAACATGTTCGGCTCGTCAATTCGTTCGCAACCGAAAGTCGCAAAAGTTGACTTTTGCTTTGATTTTCAGTTCTGACCCGATTTAGCAACCTTAGCTAAAGTTCCTAAGTTGAATTATGACCATGTTATAGTATACTATACCCCTCTGGAGTTATCGGGTCATTTTGCAAGTATCCGTTAAATATGCCTAAAACGCCCCTTTGACGTATAAAATGGTTTAAACACAAACTTGACATCAAAACACAATACCTATTGATGTAATATCATTATTATGATTATTTGGGATAATCATTCAAGTTGCAAACTGAGTTTAAGTTATAGTTTGCATATTATGTCCTTAAATGGCGATATTGCCCTTTCGACACTTTAAATGGGTTTTAAACATTTTAATGGACCAATAGCTTATACTAATAATTTAATATATATCAACATATTTTGGTCATACAAATCTGCCACAACAACAGTTTCACTTAAAAACCATTTAAATCGTTATTTAGCGACTTAATCGCCGTTTCGGCGCATAATATGGTTTAAAACCATATTAGAGCATCAAGGCTTGACACCTACTGATTTCAAAACATATTTTTAAATTATTAACAGTAGGTACATGTCCCAAACTCAGATTCCCAAATAAGTTATCAATTAAGTGTGAAATGACCAAAATGCCCTTCTTGGGACATAGTTGGTCTTAAATATAAACTACCCATATAATAGTTTATCCTACTTATATAACATCATAAAATAAGTGTTTTTATAGAATGTTTATGACCATAACATCAGTTTACATATAAACCCGTTTATTATGTTGTAAAATGACCAAATTGCCCATTTAAGGCATAATTTGATTTTAAAACCGTAACGGATCAACATGTTGATAACTTACTGGTATTTTAACATATTTTAAACATAATGGCATATGGAACTTGTATAGGACTCAACCGGTTACCCAATTTCGCTTATATGCGTACGGTTCGGCCTACGTAATTAGTTTACGTAATCTAAGCGAAACGGGTTTAACCATATCAAATTATTATCAAATTCCATAATGTAAAATGGTAACCCAAATTATACAAGTCCTAGTACTTGTCGGGTCCAAAATACATTCTTTTCCGGTCATCGCTTAATCTAGCGTTTTCGTACCGTTATATTTATTTTAAGTTAGCCGGTCTAAGTCAATGACTAAATAAAGACCCGCTAGCTAACTAATCGGTTAATAATACCATCCATTCCAGACTATAGGCTTCCAGTTGATTGTTCCCGAGCTAGTTATTTGATTACGGATGTGCTTTGCTTATTTTCTTATTTATTAAAGATTTTGCAAGCCAGGTAAATACTTTAACTTATTTTCCCTTATACGGGCTTGGGATACGGTATAATAATACCGCATGGTTGGATATGGGATCAAAGACCAATGAGTCGGGAATTCAAATAATCCATTTTAATTCGTATTGCTTAATATTAAACATTTGGGCTGGAAGTATACGTAATTAGGCTGGAAGTGCTCGGCGAAGCTTAAGAGGAATTGCAACCCTTTGTTTAGAAGACCTTAGTCTGTTAAATTTTCCTTTTGTAATCACATTTCGATACGCATGTGGATCTATTACAAGCGTTTATTTATTTTTGAACTTTAAACATTCAAACGTTTGTAATAGTAATTATCCAGACTCCCGCTGTGTTTTATTATATTGTTTGGTAATGATGATATCAACTTGCGTCACGATATTCCTCAACCGGGCCCACCAGATTACACGTGGAAATTAGGGTGCAACATAAAATAGATATTTCACATTTGTTTAGTGTGTGACAACCTTGTTGTCATAGGTTGTGTATACTTATAATGTTTAGTTGTTTAGTGTGTGACAACCTCGTTGTCATAGGTTTTTTATAATGTTTAGTTGATCGAATGGTCCACGAACCATCAAACCTCGCTCTCAAATTACATTCGTAAAAGATTTTAGTGGCAAATGTGGTATCTTTTGTACGGATGTTTTATTGAATTTCACTTACATTTTAAAAAGTTGGATAACACAGAACATTTTAAAAGAGTGTTTTAAAGGTAACGATTTATTGTGCTAAAATTCGATTAAATGCGGACGAGTGGAGCCTTGAATGCCTCTAGAATAGTTGACTACCAAAAGTCAAATTCTGAAAACTATTAGTCACCTGTACCTATTCTATATAACTCACTAGCATAATAGATGTTTGGACTTGCCTACTTTAAAAAAAAGGGGAATTCGTAATTATGCTTATTTATATTAATCGTATATCACACATTTATAAAAGTAGTTTTTTTTAAAACTAAAATACATTTCAAATAATAAAGTTGTTAGTTAAATTAGTTATATAAATATTAATCAACTCTTTTCTTTCAAGTACTAATAAAAAATGTTAGTTGCTTTGGAACATCTAACTAAATACTTTTGTTTTATGTAAATTATGTAAAACCGATTGCAATGTTAGACGATCATTTTTATACGTGCAACCCTTTGCACATATCTCTTTCCAAACCATTGTTTATCATTTAGAAGCGTCCAATTATTTACATTAAATATTTTGCTATTTGCATTAAGTAACGTGACATTAATAAATTTAAATTTGTGATTTTCTTTTATAGCTTCCGATATATAAAGTTAACGAATATGGTTTTGTGACGTGCTTATTTTTATCTACGTTTTGATATAAATTTTATAAAAAACGGAGGCGTATCTAATATAAGTTTTATAAATCGTTATAAAATTTTATATTCCGTTTTATTATAAAATTTATATCAAAACGTAGATAAAAATGAGCACTTCACAAAACTGTATTCTTTTTTTAATAAAACATTATATATCGGAAACTATAAATGTAAAACACAAATTTGAATTTATTAATATTAAATCACATGGTGTAAATAGCAAAAAGTTGGGTGGAAATAGAATCACCCTTCTAGAATAGTCTTGAAGGTTCTAATTTAAGATTTAACTTGTCTTGATTCATCCGGTATTCTGCTTATTACGTAAATGAGTTATTCTAATTCACCATACTCTATTTTTCATTTACACCCTACTCTATTATATTAATTAGATCTAACCATAGTAAACCAATCAATGTTCAATTTCATTTAATCATCTTTAACTACAAATTTAGTCTACATCAATAACCAAACCGTATTTCCTCTCTTTAATTACATCATTCGTTTGTTTTTAGTTATTTTTATTTGAAATTGTTACTAGTTTTTATTTATTTATTTTACACCTTTTACAGTTTAATTTGAATGCTAAATTAACAAAACAATGTAATTTATTTATTTAAAATTCTATTTCTAAAAATTCATTAAAAATAAGTGTACGTTCTTTGAAAAAGACTAATTTAAAAGAAATACATTTAAGCTATAATTATGAAACTAAAAAATGACAGACAATAAAATATGAATGTACTTAAAATCATTTATAAAATAGTATGATTTCGCACACACTTACATTAGTTGGTTCATTTTATTTTTACCTTTCTTTAAATCATGTACAATTCTTTTTCTCTTTTGTAAATTATTTTGGATGACCATGTAAAAATATTAAACATCTTTTGAAAAAAAATACTTCACAACTGTTTTAATTCTCCTACCTGTAAATCCTATTGTTAAATCGTGTTTCAAATAAAAAATATATTATAAAGGAATATAAGATTTTAATAATCCTAACTATTCACTATTGGCCGCTAACAGTCCCAACTTAAAAAATAATCACTGTCAGTCCTAACTATTGACATATTGGCCAACAATGGACCCTAACTAAAAGAAGCACAACGCCGTTAGTCTCCGGTCGCCGGAAAACCGTTTTTGGCCAGGAAAAGGTTTCTAAAGGTCCGATCTAAGGTTACAAAAAGTTTTGGGATGAAGATGTTAAGTTTTCCGGCAAAAAGTTGAGTTCTCCGAGCAAAAATAAGTTGTCCGGCGAAAAAAATGAATTTTACGACAACTTCAATAATTGGGCTTTTACTATAAAAAGGTTCCTAAGGTCCGTAATAAGGTTACAAAGAGGTTTAGGACGAAAATGTTGAGTTTTTTGGCCAAAAATAAGTTTTCCGGCCAAAAACGTTTTTCCGGCGACCAGAGACCAGCGACATTAGTGTTCTGTTAGTCAGGGTCCATGAAATGCCAATATGTCAATAGTTGGGACTGCCAGTGGTTATTTTTTAAGTTGAGACTGTTAGCGGCCAACAACGAATAGTTGAGATTATTAAAATCTAATATTCCTATTATAAAATAAGTTTTTGGTTTTAAATTTCTCAACGATTTAGGTTTTGATATAGATTTTCATTTTGTATGCTCACTTGTAGGGGTGTAAATGAGTTGAACTCGTCTAAGTTTAACATTGACTCGTTTAACTGAAAATTGCTGATATAAGCTCATTTTTTGGCTCTATTCCTAAAGCACGAGTTCTGGCTATTATTTATTTATTATATTTATAAACATTTGTATATATAACATAATATATATAGGCTTCGTTTCAATTAAGAACCACCACGAGTTATGAGAATCATAAGAATTCATACTTCCCGCGTGAGTTGGACCACAATTTTTCACACAAATGTAGATGAAAATATTATAAACACATTTGTAAATAAAAAAAATTATTGAGTCGGTAGTTATGCCTGATGTATGTTTTATTTACGCCCTGATACAAATTGTGTTATGGCGACAAAATATTTTTACACCTATATAAATTTTTGCATGCGGCGTTTTTTTTATGAAACAATTGATTTTTTAAAGACCTTTGAGATATTTTTTTTGGAAAACCTTTTGGAAGGTTTAGTTCCCATGGTTCTCACAACTCAAGTTGATTCTCATTTACCCTTTCCCTATATATATACACACACACACATATACATAAAATTTTATTCTATCATAATTCTCTATATGTAATGATAATTATTTTGTAAATATATATTTAGTGTATCATTTAAGCTCGATTAGGATCGCAAATCTAGTCAATATCAATATAAGAAGTTCGGACTCGAGTAGAAACACATCTCGTTTGCTATATGAGCCATAATGTAAGCTAAGTCCGAGCTTGTTTAAGCTTGATTAAATCCATGCTCTATCAAGCAAATCCTAAATAGTTTATTAGCGAGTCGTTAATACCGTTGCTCAAACGTACACTCTCCTCTTATTTGCAACTTTTCTTTCTATATACATTTAGTTAACATTTCCTTTTTATTCTATAAACGTGCAGGAACTTATCTTTGATAACATCATGGTCTTGACTTTCATCTCTCTATCACTATCACCTATATTCCCAATTTTCCTACTTGTTTGGAATAGCTGAACCATCTAAGGTGGGGAAATTAGAAATATGGGTTTAATTTGTATAATTATTTCCTTTATAATAAAATTTTTATATTTAAAATAATAGATTTTTTTTGAAAATTATATTACATTAACAAAAATAAAATTAAAATATTAAAAAAATATAAGTACGTATCTAGTTTATTTCTTTTTCCAATGGCTATTTTTTTCCAACGACTATCTCTTCCAAAGGCTATTTTTTTCGGTGGTTATAAATTCAATTTGTCTTTCAACCCATATTTACACTTGCACCATCTTAATTCACAGATATTAGGGGTTAATTATGTAGGTTATCTATTTTTTTTTTAATTTTATGTAATGCTTTAAGTAATTTTATTATAAAGTTTTATTTTAATTATAATTTTTAATTATTTTTTGTCTTCTTCAAATATATAGCTTTCATATATATATTTTTTTTTCTAAATCATAACCGTTTTTTTCTTTTAACTAAAATGGGTTTAATGGTCAAGGGGGCACACCCAAGTGGTCCGCGTTCGACGGACCTTGGCGTATTGGACCTACAACTCCAATGCGGGTTGGGTCTATCTGAAGTAGTCCGGATTTTTTAACCTCTCCACCTCCTATGCGATAGAGATGCTCTTGTTTCTTGGTATTTATATACCTTTTTCTCATAGATTAATGAATTGATTAGTGTATATCTAGGGTCTAACTTTCAGGTTTAATCAAAGTTATTTCTTTCAATCTTAATTTTTTTTAATTACCAAGATGCAACGTGGGGAATCAATTGTTATGAAAAGGTCATGTTACAGTTTTAGTCTTAACTTTTTTTACTTGTACTTTTGGTCATAATTATTAAGTCAATCATAACTCGTTTTATTCTTAGCACCAACCTTAAAATTTATGTTAAACTTTTTGTAAAATTACTAGCACAATCTCATTCTTCTTGAATTCTACCCTAGTGCTCTCATGGTATCTTGGTGCCGACGAAGCCAATAACCATTAGTCAACCACCGTTACCCAGAAAACAATATACAAGATAAAAGAGTTAATATTATTCATTCTCGTTTTATCATACCTTGAAGCTTCTTAACGCTTCACTGGTCTAGCTACTCGTAATTGCTACAATCGAAGCAGACCATGAACATCGCCTTTCATCTTAAATAGTAATAGTAATTTTTAAGATATTAAACAAAAGTAGCACTGACGACAATGAATGATATGATCATTTACGTAATATAACCAATAGCCTTACCATTGGACCATCGTTTAATTAACCCAATTTTAGTTTACTTAAGCTTCATTTTACATCTACATACTGAATTAAATAATTTCAGATTTCCTGTCTGAATTAATAATCAATTAGATAAATCTTAAGAAAGGTTATCTCAATATGACAAAAATAATACCCCCTCCATGATTCAGTCTAACAAGGTTACCATATTTTTTCTGATGCATTATCGAATCAAAGTGTTCTAATAAATACATAACTTAATGAAATGAGTTGAATGCCATTTTAGTTCCTGTGATTTGGGCAATTTTGACTGTTTAGTTTAAATGTTTTATTCTTCGTCTGTGGGTCCAAAAAAGGTTTCATTGTTGCCATTTTAGTCCACTAGGTTGTTAACGAGTACATATAAAATGATCGAATTGCCCTTCTCGTTAAGAGAAAAACGGATGAAGTTAACCCAACAGACTAAAATGGTAACGGTGAAACCTTTTTGGACCCACAGACACAAAATAACACTTTTGGACTAAACTGATAAAATTGCCCAAACCACATGGACTAAAATGTCATTTAACTCTAATAAAATATATATTTTTTTATAATATCAAAACGCCATTTAATAAAATAAAATTTGAACTCCATCTTGTTTAAACTGTAAATTTGAAGATGAATACTTTAGAATTTGAAAACACTGATTTGAATAAAGTATTAGGAGAAAATAAGTGTGTTTCTTTAATAAAGATAAGATACGCTATAAAAAGCAACTCCTCGATTTTTATGGATAATTTTAAACTATTATAAGCACATGTTACTTGTGAAGGCTCTACTTACCCAGACATTGAATCCGATTCCCCTTTTAACCTTTTTTTTTGTTAAGATATCCAATACAAATTGGGAATCTTGGATGGTGGATTTGAACGTATAATTATAAATCTTTTGTCTATGAGAACCATTTTAAATTATATAATTTGATCGTCCTATCTGCGTAATGAAAATAAATAGTAAATAGTCATGACATTCTCGTAGTTATCTAAAAAACAAGTTGTATAAGGATACCACATGTAAACATATGATGTATTCATTGTTATACAAGTAAACATGTGTTTACTAATAAATATATTGTATTCACTGGTTGGTACAATATTTTATAATGTTGTGTAAAATACCAAAATGGTTTACGAGTTTAGTCTATTTTTATTAGTTCGGTCCAAAAAATAAACCTTTTGTATATGGGTTTCTAAGGTTTCATTTTTGTTGCCATTTACATCCAATTGACAAATTGGGTTAGAATTTTCTGTTAACTTCACCCTTTTGTTGTTTTCCTCGTTTAAATGAAAGGTATAATCGTCATTTTGTGTCATAGTACATTTTAATTAAATGGGGTAAACGACAAAAAAAAAAAAGAAGTTAATAGAAAATTCTAACTCAGATTGCCATTTTGATGAAGATGACAACAAAAATGAACACCTCTGCGACCCAAATACAAAAAGTTTCATTTTTAATATTGAAGTGACAAAAGTGAACTAAACTCGAAGACCATTTTGGTATTTAACTCTATAATGTATATGTGAAGAGAATAGAACGTTTCACATACACATTAAAATATGAGTAAATTAGAAGTTTTGTTCTTTATGTTTACACCAAATTGTAGGCGCTGTCCTTTAGCGGGAAAGTTGACAAGTTCTGTACTTAATGATCTAAAATCTTGCACGTTATGTCCTTTATGCCAAACCCAATTAAAATTTTCAATTAAATATGATTATGTGCCTTGCACATGAGGTACTTTTGTCATTTTATATTTACAAGGACTATTAAGTAAATAAATTATAACAAGGGACTCTTTTCGTAAAATATAAAAAATAAAAACCCCTCTCATCTATCTATGTGTTCTCTCCCTCTCTCGTCTCTCGAATCTACCCATCTGTTCTCTCACAAGAAATTGAATTAGAAACAAGTTATACGTATAAAAAATTTGGAAGAATCAGCGAAAATCGACGGCAACAATGACGGTGGTGGTGGTTTCAAGATGAATCGTCAATTCACTTGACATTTCTATCACTGATCATCATACAATACCCTAATTTCAGTGCCCATTTCTCTCTACAAACCCTAGTTTTTTCTTCATGATAAAGATCAGTTTTTGACCCGGTTTTCGAGGTGGGTTTGGTCTCAATTGCAATACCCAATTCCCGATTTGGATATTTTTATCAGAATTTGGACGGCAGCGGTGGTTCCGGAGAACAAGATTCCGGTGGAGGGTGGTGAGCCCAGGGTGAAAAGGAAGATGAAGACTGCTTTTGAGTTGGGGATTCTTGAGAAAACTTATGCTGGTATGTAAAGTATTTTCTTTCTGATTATCTTGGTTTTGGTTGAGTTTTTTCTAAGTTTGTTGCTTGATTTGATCTTTAGTGGAGTCGTATCCATCGGAGCAACTTCGAGCTGAGCTATCAGTGCAGTTGGGTTTAACAGATCGCCAGTTGCAGATGTGGTTTTGTCATAGGAGGTTAAAAGATCGAAAAACGCCGCCGGTTAAGCGGTCAAAAGGATCGGGCTGTGTCTCGAGCTAGTCCGATGATTAGTGGGAGGGCTGCAGTTGCATCAACTAGTGAGATGTCATCTGTGAAAAGCTATTAACGGTCGGGTGATTAATGGGGCTTTTTGAGCTTTTGTAATTCAATTGTTGAGTGATTTGTTCAAACATCTTGAATAAGTGTGTACAAAAACTTAGTGGTTGGTGGTGGTGGTGGTTCAAATCTGAGCAATAAAGGCGGTGGTGGTTGGGTGTTGGTGGTGGTGGTAGTGGTAGTGGGTGAATGTGTGAGAGAGAGAGAAAGCCGGCGAGAGATAGAATTCAGGGTTTTTAAAATTTAAAATTTATTTCTTACACAATTAGTCCTTTGAATATAAAGTTATTTACTCAACAGTCCCTAGAGAGGTAAAATGACAAGAGTACCCTCATGTGCAACACACATGACCATATTTAACTAAAAAATCTAACTGCGTTTAACCTAAAGGACATAACTTGCAAGATTTTAAAACATTAAATACAGAACTTGTCGACTTTTGCGCTAAAGGACAGCGTCTGCAATTTGGTGTAAACATAAGAGACAAAACTTGTAAATATTTAGATGTATTTTTATACGATAACTTTATTATCATATTTAATAGAGACTGTTCTTTTTAGGAGTCGATCTACACCAATAGATATAATATTATATACATCCGATGTCACCTAGTTATGGGGTTTGTTCGGTAGATAATCCCGACTGAATTGATTACAGCGACGTTAAAACTGACTTGTCAAAATTGTTATTTAACACAAAACACACACAAAAAAAAAAAAAAATCTACGTGATCACGAACCCCATTTTTGGTAACTAAAACAATTAAACAATAACTTAATACTCACAAAGTCACAATGCTAAAATGTTTCAAATCAAGGATATGTGTTTCCACCAAACAGTCAATGATAACAAGAGTCGACTATTTCTGATCAGGTAATTGACTTTTCATAAGTTGGTAAACTATCTTTCGTAAGCATTTAACATGCATTATTTAAAGAAACGTGATAATTGTGGTGTTTAAAACCTATGTATATTTAGATTAACAAGTTTATCTTTTTTACTTTTATGTTTAAAACTAATATAGTTAAGATGATTTCTTCTTTTTTCACTTTTCCTTTTTCTTATATTTCCCTCCTTATATTTTTTTGAAAGGTATATATTATTCACAAAACCAACCCCCCAACGAGGGGCGGCCAACAACACAAACAACTAAATCAAAGAAAAATTACACCAGTCGCTCCAAGACACAGATCTATTCCTCGACCTATGTCTATACCACAAGAACCCAAGCGATTGAATGTTTTGAAAAATCTTCTCAATACTAAACGCCTCATTAGCAAATCTACGGTTATTCCTAGCCTTCCATATACACAAACACGCAACCATTAATATACCTTGAAACGCAACCTTGGCCTCTCTACCAAGACTGGCCCGATCGTGGTACTCCACTATATCTTTCAACGAGAACGCAATAATCGGGCTCACTTTGCACCAAACACTCACACGAAGCCAAATAACCGAAGCCACCAAGCAACCACAAAGTAAGTGATCCGACTCATTTTTACTAACCACAGCGCGTTAATGACTCATTTTATCTCAAGAAAAAAGATGAATCCATAACGCGAATACTAAGCGTTTTAATATGTTGAGGATAAACTTTAAAAATGACTTAAACACCCCTAATAGTTTAAATTGACGATTTAAGAAACAAAGTTGGGGATAATAAGATTTGTGTAAAGTGAACACATAGATCGTGAGAATTTGGATCGTGTTTCTATTATGACCTTAGTTTATATGCGATGAAAATTGGATCAAAAGATAATTTTAGCACACTCTTCTATGTTATACTCAAAAGTTAGAATTATGATTTGACACAAGGAAAAAATATACAAATATCTTATAAAAATGTGTTTGGACAACTAAACTGACCCGAGAGAAATGATTCGTTTTTATGTGTTAACAATCAAACTCTCGTCACATAGCACGGGTAGAAAAACCTTTTTTAATTGGTATCAGAACCTTACTGATCTTCTTCGCTTTTATGGTTTCGATAAGCCGAGCCAAAAACGACCAAGTCAAACCATGTACCACTGGGAAAAACGATCAAACTTCAGCCACGTAGCGCGGAAAAAAACCTAGTATATATAATTTGTAACCATTGATGAATAGTTACATTTTTTATGTAATTATATTAAAAGTTTTTACGTTATAGTTTCATGTTTTTAATTCATTTAGTTTTATTCATTTTGATTATCCTCTAATAACTCGCATTCATTATCGTGGTTTGTTAAATTGAATACGCATATGTGTTTAATAATTTATGTTGACGTCCATGTATGAACCTAATTGAGAAAAGAGTTTTATTCAAAATAGTACGATACCTACATCATTAAACGGAACCGGTACCGGTTTTTTTTTTATGCTCGGTGGCGGCATTGTTATTATCGGAACTCGTATAGGCATTTGTTTATATGGTTTTCAATGTAAAACACATTCTGTTGTGCATATCATGTCTTTAAACCGAGAGCCAGTACTATACTGATACTGTCACGAACCAAACCTATACAGACTGAATTCCTGGCTCATCACGCGGGTAAATCTCGCTAGTTTATATAAATTTAAACCGTTATTACTAAATTAACACATGCAACCGAAGTTTATGCATGGAGAAAGTTGTAGTAGCACAGAAACATATGGATTTCAGATGATTTTATATTTAAGACGTCTGAATTAAATGCATGGAGTGCCTGTTTTATTCGGATAATTGCTGGCCTGGCCTGGCATACCCTTTGGGCTCTGGGCCTTTGTAACGCTTAGTTATAACTGGCCCATTTTGGATAGCTTATGAAACCCAAATACATAACATTGAGTCTATGATTAGTAACAAAAGCAAGCCCTTTATTCGTTCGTACATTTTCAAGCTGAAAGCCCAATCACTTTCCGATTGCCGAGGCAAAAGACACTTTTTTAGCGGCAATTTGTTTGGATCACTGACGGACTACTAGTGTATCATCGTGTCACGAGTGGAATCACCCGATTATATCCATCTCCACTAGACTAGGATGCTTATACACAAATTCAGGAGAAAAACCCAATGAATCTGGAAAAACCCCTTGTGAAAAACCCCTTATATTTTTAAAAGGCAAAAATATGTGGTTGCGGACAACATAGTCTTGTGCCAGAGTAGGGTGGAGGGCCTGATAAGCAGGTGCGATACCTATCGCCTGTTGTAGAATATCGTCGTTCAAAAAAAACTTAGACCATTTGTAGTGGTTAATGCCCTCTAATACCATTCATAATAAGGGTTTTTTGGTGTTTTTCCCTTCAAGAAACGCCCTCCCACGCCCCATGACCGCCCCCTTTTTTTGTTGAAATTTTGGCCTTGAGCGTTTTGTTTAAAACACCAAAATTTGCACAACTTAAAAAAAAAAAATACCGTTGCCTTCAACGGTAGCAAACAAAACAATATACTTTTTTTAATTTAATTCCACTTTTCACTCAATTTTTATATACTTTACCCTCCTCTCTTCTATACTACAAATTTTATAAAAAATATATATCATGAATCCCTTCCGACTCCCTTTCGGTGTTCCGTCTAGACCTGGTAACCAAACTACATATTGGCCGAACACCACCCAACCGCAACGAAACTTCAATTTCCAAGGGATGGACCGGAGTGTGTTGACGTACGCACAAATACTAGACATGGGCGGTTCATAACCATTCTTTCACGGTCCACATGGCTTTGCATCCATGGGCGGTTCGCAACCGTCTCAAGAAGATACCGAACCCGACATAGAAACGGTACCAGAAACACAACCTGAGCCCGTTGCCGAGGCATCTCAACATGGGAAAAGGTCTCATAAAAAAGGACCCAAAAGCTCCACGCCGGAATCGAACCTACCTAGCTTGGACAAAAGACGAGGAATACGCATTAGCATGGGTGTGGCTCGACATACTAAGGACCCCAAAGTTAGTAAGCGTTACAAAATTCGTGAAACTTTTTTTAAAGCGATGGGTAAAGGTGAGTATCGGGACAAAGATTCGATATCTAGCAAATGATCCGATATAAACAAAAAATGTCATCAGTTCCAAGAAGTTTTCCAACGCACGAGGGATAACTGGGGCAGCGGACAAAACGACGTAGGTATTTTAACAAGAGCGTTGGAAGAGTACAACCAAACGGGAGACGTTTTCACATACTTGAAATGTTGGGAGCTTCTACGCGAAAGTCCTAAATTGTCTAATGTACAGAACATGACGTCTAGTGGTAGACGTAAAGCAAAACGGTCCAAAACATCATCCTCGGTTGATCCGGAGACACCCACTTCCGATGTTCGTAACGTCGACTTAAACATTAATTTGGACGACGAAGAGGATGTGGAGTTGGCCCGACCGCCCGATAGTAGAAGTGGGAAAAAAGGGGGAAATGCGGAATCGTCTTCGGCTACTTTTGAAATGGAGGAAGATTTCGAGGAGATGAACCGACGCCTACAAGACATTCGAGACCTCGATCATAGGCATTTAGAGACTATGCAAGAAAGAAACGCCGAAAACAAAAAATTTGTCGCGCTACAAGAATCGAGGCAAATGGAGAAAGACATAGATTTTTTTGTTTAAACCGATCGATCACCTCGTAGGAGACGCGTTGATCCTAGTGTAAATGTGTCGGCAACAAATCCGTGACAATACGGACTTTAGATTTTATGTTTTTTTCCTTGTATTTTTCGGTTTTTTTTATTTTTATTTTTAGCAATGTAATTTTTTTTATTTAATGAAAGATTATTAGTTTTAATTTGAAAAAAAAAATTGGGTAATGATTGGTTGTGGAAATTATACCCGTTTTAAGATAATGCCCCATAATGCCTACATGCTGACAGGACCGTCACATGGCTCAAAACACCCAAGGGTGGGGGCATTATCTTCCCCTCCCACTACACATGGTCTAAGGGGCATTTTCCGCTACATTAGTATCATAACACCCATTAAAGAATATGTAATGGTTAACACCACTTAATGCCCTTTCAATTATTACTTTCAATTTTGTTTTATCTTCATTTGGTGTTATCCTAGAAATGTCCCTCCCTTTTCATGCCTCTATAACACCCAGAAAGGTGATGTTCAGGATGTTATCAATCCCTTTCACACTCCTATAATGCCCCATTACGTATGGCTTTATAAAAAACGAAACCACTATAATAACAAATGTGAAACTTTCATTGTGGGTGAGTTCATTGAATAATGATTTAAAGGAAAACTAAATACCTTGATTAAGTTTTTTTTCTTAATATTTCGATATAAATGTTGTTAAAATGGAACTGCAATCGAAATTATACATTTTGTGAGTATCTTAAACTATAGCTAGTGTTGTTACCATATCGATAGTGTGACGAGTTGAGTCGAGCCAAACTGATACCGACCAAACAACATAGGTACTAGTGTCAATATTATCTTGACCGCTATTGGTACTATTTTTTATGGTTTTAGAGACTTATACAATAAACAATATATGTCTTTAACCCACTTAACTTTAGAAATTCTATTTTTCTCTAATAATTTGCGTTCGTTAACTTTTTATAAAAACTAAATACGCGGCTATGATAATTATTTTTCTCAACGTTCGGGTATAAATTCTATTTGAAACAAAAAAATGGTATCGTAAACTATACCGAGTACCTCTATACACAACTGTCACAAACCGAATCAATACTAACCGAGCAACATATGTACTACTGTTAGTATTTTCAGGACCGGTATCAATATTCGTTTTTAAGGTTTTTGAATTATGTAAAACACGTGTTGATATCCTTTATAGCATAAGTACTAGTGTCGGTATCATGGGGACCGGTATCAGTATACATTTTTATAGTTTTCGATTGATCTAAAACTTTGGCGAAACACTCATAAAAGTTTGCTAGTAAATAATACAATTATTACTATTATGCTCAAATATTTGTGTATATTAAAAAATACTTTGAATGTGAATTGGAAAGGTTTCATCAATTAAATGATGAGTCTAAACACATTCTTTTGCTTGTTTAAGTTACAAATGAAGATGAACAAAACTCTTGTTATGTTCATTACGGTTGGTTTTAGTTAATTGATGTCCTTCCACTATGTTTGTGATAGCGCCTAGACAAGTACTTTCTCTCAATGGGAATACTATCAACACTATATTCTAACTCTAATCTCAAACAGGCAACTTTGGTTCTAAAGATTCCCAAGTCATAATCATCCTTTCTCACCACCAATAGCATGTTTATTTATCAATTTCCATAACAACCAAACTTATTTTTTTTGTGTTCGGTTAAGCATAACCAAACAACACACACACAAGCAATGTTCTTGTCCGTTTGGTTAGCAAATAAGTTTTCACGATTTTGTAAAAGAAACACTACTAATAAACAAGTATTCACAATGGTTAGCTCTATTGTCAAGACTTACACAGGCGTGCGCCTAGGACCCACTTTTCAGGCCCAACTAGGGTTGTTTATGAGCCGTGCCGAGCCGAGCTAGGGTGAGCTCGGGCTCGGCTCGGATTTGAAACCGAGCTAAAAATCAAAGCTCGCGCTCGGCTTGGTTTTAAATCGAGCTGGCTCGGTTCGGCTTGCTTTGGCTCGATTTTAAAAATAAAATTAGCACATAGCTCTAAAACTTAAGTAGTATAAAATATCATTCAATACTTCAAAAAAACATATCCAAAATAAGTTTGACCTAATACATCACAAGCCCAAATCAAGTTAAACAACATAAAATAAGTTTTAAACTTAGACGGAATTATAATTAGTTCATTAGAATGATAATCAACCTTCAAATAAACCATAGATATCAAATTACAAACCTAAAGACATGTAAATAATAATAAGTTTTTGTAATATATTATAATGTGTATATATATATATAATTATATTATAAGTAAGATAATGCAAGCTAAGCCGAGCCGAGCTAACAAGCGAGCTAAACCGAGCCGAGCTAGACTCACTTTCTAATAGACCGAGCCGGCTCGGCTCACTTTCAAACCGAGCTATATCGAGGGAGCTTTTTCCGAGCTAAATCCGAGCGAGCTCCGAGCCACAAGCTTTCTAAACAGCCCTAGGCCCAGCCCAGTCTTCTCACTTCGCTTCAAAAGCCCCACTTTCAGGCCCTCGGACGTATTTTCATGCCAAATTCCAACGAAATTCCGGTTAAAAGTCGTTTGAACATGTCTGAAACAATTACAAGAACCCTAAATAAGCCTCGAAATAGCCTAAAACAACATAAACTAGCCCTAAGAAGCCTAAAATATGTCTAAAATTCCTAAAAACTGTATTTTTATACTAAACGACTTACTTAAAAAGGCCCTTGATTTTTAAGCGTCTTGTAGTGAGGCACAAGGCTCACCCTTTATGCCTTGAGTGCGCCTTGCACCTTTGACAAGTATGATGGTTAGTACTTTCGTAAATTAACTTGCAACAAAAATAGCTTTTTTTATAGTCTACAACACCAAAGACATATTTACGATCAGAATTTTTGCGTAAATTAATATTTGGACGAAACACTCTACGACAAATTTACAATGGAATCGTAAATCCTTCAAAAAAAAAAAAAATTGCTAAACTTTTACTATGTAAATCGTCCATCATTATATTACAACTAATGTTACTATAGAAATTTCGCCAATTTTTATTCTTTCATAAATTTATGAGGAAATATTTCATCTCAAATAATCTTATTATCGTAGTGAATGCACATTGAATCAAGAAGGGAATATGGGGTAACACGTGTGGTCCTTTGATGGGATTGTTTTCCTTTATTTATATGTGACGAAAATTGTACAAGTTAATTTGTTCACCATAGAAGCATGTACTAGTGATGATTGTTGAAATTTTGTCGAGTGAGCTCCAGCTATGGAAACATGGTCTACTTTCACACCTTGGGCATCTATTATCTTGTAGGCTTATTTTCAACAAAAGATACAAAACAAGTCATGAGAAAAGCTAAGTTTTTTTGGAGGAGAAAATAAATACAAAACAATCATCACAATCACTATCATGGAATATTACTATTAATGAAAAGTTTTATCCCATGGTAAATAATTTGTATTAGCTACAAGAATTCAACAAGCTTAGGGGGTGTTGTTTGTTTAATATCACTACCGGACTATCAGTCAGTCACAGTTGAATTTATGGTTAATTATGTGTATTAATATTCACACACATCTCTCTTCTATCTCTCTATATATACACATAAATATATTTGTGTTAGTTTTATAACCAAATATGTTTTGAAAATGAGTGTAAGGAGGTTCTATCTTTTTTAAAACAAATAAACACTATGAAAGTAAAGAAAATGACTTTCAAAATCTTGTTATGCTTTATAAGCCATTTAAGTTTTCATATGGGTTTTTACTTTCTAAAAACACGAAACAGTTAAATCTTATGATATATGTAAAACCCACAATCAAAGGCACTTGGATTTCACACACACATACATATTGAGATCCAAATATAATCATAAAGATGATTATAATTAATTGATAAATCTTATACCTGTAACCTCCAATCTAACAAATTGATTAATAAAATGTTAATAATAACATTTATCATGTAGTTTTCTAAAACTAATAAAAGTAAGGAGAACATGATTTTAATAATCCAAATTTTAACATATTGGCCGACAATAGCCCTAATTAAAGAAATACGTTTTGTGACATTTTCAACTTTTAACTTACTTTTCCTTAACGATCCCACATTAACTATAAGTTAACCAATCTGGCTTTTAGTTTTTTACTGACATGGATTGCCAAATAAGAATTTCCCATCATCAAAACTTTGACTTATTTACTAAATAAGCAGTCCACATCAACAAAACATTGACCTTTTTGCCACATAAGCAAAACCTAACTAGCTTTTTTTTGTATGGGATCTCTGGGATAAAATAGGTTATAAGTTAGGACTGTTACAAAATATTTCTTTAGTTGAGAATTGATAGTGTTGCTCGCGAATGTTAATTAGGGTCAGAAACATAGTAAAGCTTGATATGTGAAGTTCAAACTCAAGTTTGTTTATTAAATAATAAGCTATAAAAGTACTAGCCAAAGCTCGGCTTAGTTCGAACTTTAAACAGACAAATCTTGAATGGCTCATCAAAAGCTTGATTCATTTAAACCCCACACAATTCTTCTATCATCTGTCTTTAGAATATGACTAATCAATTCTCAATTTTTTACCCTTCATGTTTTAAATACTTTTCAAGGAAGAAAAATCATATACAATGAATTTGACGCAAAAGAGAGAACTATTTTCGATTTATTTTTGGAACTAGTTTAATGAAAAGAAATCACTATGAAAAGGATATCCAAACGGGAAAAAGTTAAAATAAAAACATCAACATCAACATCAGTTACAGTAACAATAAATTAATATGGAGGAAAGTAAATTTTCCTCAAGCACATCATCTCCATTCATGGTTGGTGGTGGAAAATTATAGCTTAGAATATGGGTATGGGGTGGGGTTGGGGCGTGGGTTGGGGGAAACGCCCATGTGATTATTCTGAGTGGGTTTAGGTTTGGGCGTGGCCTTTTGGATGGGGGGTTTGGTCCGGACGTTGGGCGGGGCTATCCATCTGAGCTGGCGGGTGGACATTGGATGCACCTTACCCTATTGGTTTAGCCATTAATTTAAAAAAAAGAAAAAATAAAAGGAATTTGGCCAAACCACGCCCCAAACTCAAGCCCCACCATAGCCTCAATTTTTTAGATCTTACCAGTGGAGCCCACCCAGCCCACATGTCAACCCATGCCCCAAACCCCGCCCCACGTTCTTAATATTATAATTTAACATAACCATTGAGCAATGCATATGTGCTTTCTGATTCTGCATATTGAATATTTGTAATATTCTTTTTCTTCCCAATATTAATATATATATATATATATATATATATAAGTGTTTAAGGAAGTAGGATTCGGTTCAATAAGAACCACCACGAGTTGCAAGAACTAGACCATCCAAAAGGTTTTTTTTAAATTTTTTTCCTTAAAAGTTGTAGAAACAATCACTTGTTTCAGCAAAAAAATTGAAAAAAAATGTCGCATACCCACATTTATATGAGACGTAAAAAATATTTATCTTCTTCCAAAATTTACATCTGCCGTAAAAAAACTCGCATCAATCAAAACTACCGACTCGACAACTTTTTTACTTTTTTTACAGATATTTTTATAATTTTTTCATCTACGTTTGTGCAAAATTTTTTGACCAACTTATGCGGATCAAAAGTTCTCGCGGTTCTCACAACTCAAATGGTTCTCATTTTACCTTTCTCTAAGGAACTATAACTAATTTTCATAAATAATTTACATTTACATTCTATAAGTTAGTAACATTTGTGCATGGATTATACCTTCTTTGGGGTTAAAAAAATTAATTCTTAAAAGTTCTCGCGGTTCTCACAACTCAAAATGGTTCTCATTTTACCCTTTCTCTAAGGAACTATAACTAATTTTCATAAATAATTTACATTTACATTCTATAAGTTAGTAACATTTTTGTGCATGGGTATTATACCTTGCTTTGGGGGTTAAAAAAATTAATTCTTTAACTTTAACCCAAAAGCTTTTTATATTTTGCAATTTCAACCCACATAATTTTTTTTACTTTTAACTCAAAACTTTTCATTATTTTTAATTTAACCTCACAACATTTTTACCTTCAACTTTGATCCCGTATACTTTTTTATCTTTTGCAAATTTTTGTTTTACATTTCGTTCCAAATTTTGCGAGTTAACACGACGCAACGTGCGTGCGCGGTTCAACATTTTTGGTTTCGTTCAAAATTCTGCGAGTTAGCACGACGTAACATGTATGTGTGGTTAAAGGTTTTTACGTTTATATTTTTCGTTTGATAAACTCGTTGCAAGGCATGGGTCCTGGATTGACTTAGTGTTGGTAGTCGCTGGCGGTGATGTAGCTTTAGTGCTATTTGGCATACTTCGCAACGCGGGGGAGCTTAATTCTAGTTTTATATATGAAGTAAACTAGTGGGTTACCATCCGCGACATAGATAAAAATAAGCAAAATACAAACATCACGATAAAGAAAACATGTTGCGACGGTATATTCGAATGTCACACCCAACCGATAGCGGAAACATCGAGGCGGGACGAAATAGATTGCTCATTGCTCATGAATACTAATAAATGACAATATTTAATTAAACATGATTTCATTTCATAATAGATTGTCAAATACATCATCGCAACAAATACAACGAACAACATAACAAATTTCAGAATGTCATAACAAAATCGACACAACAATATTAAACCTAACGTCTAATTGTGAGTATATAAGTCCCTGCTATTTTGATTTCATAGATCGTCTCCTTCGACCTGTAACATGTTTTAAAATAAAGTCAATGCAAAAGCAAAGGCGAGTACACAAGTTTAAGCATAGCATACGTATACGAATAAAGTTTAAACAATCCTCATGGAAACTATAATCTATATAAGGGCAATATCAAGCATGCAATACTATTAATCAAACCCTTAACGCAAACACGTTGTTTTAACATGACCTCACGAATAACATGATGGAGGTGGATGCGTGATTTCGTATAGAGCTAAGCATGTCAAACGAGGCTAAAAATATAGCATAACGAATATCCAAGACAAGCATCAAGTATGAGATTCAAGTATTCATGTGTATAAGATTGTTTGTGCGTTTCATAAAGTTTAAGTGTTCGTGATTTTTGTATAAGTACAATATGTTACACCCAAAAGTGTTATAAACAAAAGTGGGTCGAGTGTACTCACGGTTTTGCTAAGTCTTCTAACTTGACAAGTCCGTGAAGGTAGTTGTTTTGATGGGATGAACGCCGAGTTATCCTACAAAAGGAAAACAAAGGCGTATGAGTATTAGGGATGATGATGGAACATTCAGAATGGAGATTCAAAGCATGACAAAGTATGTTATACAGAAATAATTACTATGGTCTAGCACTCATTTTGACACTTCTTAGAACCCATAGGGTTTCACGTGGTTTCATAGGTTAAACCTATAAGAATCGCAACGAGGAAACTAAACACACTAGCGATATAACTTAGTAACTTGATGAATAACCATAGGTTATCATCAAGGGTTCGGTTTTAAGATTTATATTATATAGTATAGAGTAGTTACTTAGTCATGTAAGAGGTGGGAGGATTAACCATCCACTTTTGTACCTCTTAGTATCATGTAAGCCAAGTATGAGGTGGGAGGATTAATCATCCACTTTGGGACCTCGTATGATGTTCACCACTACATAAGTGTCATGGACACAAGGAGGGTCATGAATACAGAAGTAAACAATGCAATAAGAACAACTAAACTATGAAAATCATCAAGTGATGTGTGGTCTCAAAGTTTAGGATAGCACAAGCTAACCAAGGTGGACACACATGAACAAGTTCATGGACTTGCACCACTTATGAGCTTGAAGCTCTATGAAAACAGAATTTTTGTGAGGATAAATCCTCTATTTTGAATGTCTCAACCTTGTTTTTAAGCCTAACCAACCACAAGTAGTGTAGTAAGCATCAAGACATAGGTTTGAGATGAGTTAGACTCAAGTTTGATAAAGATTAACAAGTTTATAAGAACATAAAGTAAAACAATCCACTTTGGAACCTTTTTCTGGACATTCCAGGGCTTGGTTTTCCATGGAAAACCAATGGAAATGATCCTTAGGTTAATCCAAGCAAGTGGGAAAAAGAATGGAAGGATTTCGTTAAGTAATGAGTGAGTTACACTCACTTTAGTATGAAGGTATGAATCTGCTCGAACTTGGAATTTGGCAGCTGATTTGGAGAGTTTGGAGTTTCGAGAGAGATTAAAGTGTAAAAATGCTTGGATTAGAGGTGGGTTTTATAGGGATGAGTTAGGTTAGTTGTTAGGTGAGTTTAGGTGGGTTATTAAGTGTTAAAATTTAATAAAAAACTCAAAAAACCAACCAAATCCCGCCCAAAACCCGCTGCTGCCGCCCCCTTGCGACCTGATCTGACCCGGAAACAAAGCTTAAATGCTTTGTGTTTCCGGGTTCCTTCATATGTGGTGCGGGTGGTGGAGTGGTTGAGTGTTTGTTTGTTAAACCGAAGGTCCCAGGTTCGAGTCCCGCGGATCCCGTTTTGTTGATTTATTTATTTTTCATTTAAAACTCATTAAATCAGGTTTCATAAATGACAAGAATGGCCCATGTAGTTTGAGAATCCAAGAATTACACTTTAAACCTTAGACTTATTAAAGAAAGATATATATTAACTTAATTCTAAATATTAATATATATATATATATAAAAGAATTAGCAGTTTAATTTTTGTAAAGAAAGAGAAATTAATATTTAATTAATTAATTTAATTGATTAATTTAATAGATGAATAGGTAATTATATTTTCGTAACGAATTTAGTTTAACGATTAACGAGTTCACGGATCACAAACGTTTCCAATCACGTACAATATTATAACGAACGAATATTAAGAATCTCGATTTCATTATGATCATAGTCCCGGTTTTACAACGATGCGATTAAAGATGTTTACGAGAATTACAAGCTTCCAAAAAATAGAATTACAAGACACGGTTTCTAAATAAAGAAAGTACGGGAAAGCAGAGCGTTACAGTCTCCCCTCCTTTAGGAAATTTCGTCCCGAAATTTAGGAAGACTCAACGAATAGATGCGGATACTTGGTCTTCATATCATTCTTGAGTTCCCAAGTAAATTCAGCGCCACGTTTTCCTTCCCATCGAACCTTGACGATAGGGATTCGACTGCGCCTTAATTGCTTGATTCCTCGGTCCATGATTTCGGCCGGTTTTTCCACAAAGTGCAATGTCTCGTTGATTTGAAGATCTTCGAGTGGGACTTGAAGTCCTTCTTCAACTAGACATGTCTTCAAGTTTGAAACGTGAAACACAGGATGAACATTGTTGAGTGTTTGAGGTAGGTCCAGTCGATACGCTACCTTGCCAATCCTCTTGAGAATCTTGAAAGGACCTACGTAGTGAGGAGCGAGTTTGCCTTTCTTACCAAAACGGACAACGCCTTTCCAAGGGGATACCTTGAGAAGTACATGATCACTTACATTAAACTCCAAGGGCTTGCGTCTTTTGTCAGCGTAGGTCTTTTGTCGGCTCCGTGCTTTGAGGAGATTATCACGTATTTTGTAAGATCTTGTCCGTTGTCTCTTGTATTAGCTCGGGATCGGTGATTTGTACGTCTCCAATCTCTTGCCAGCAAATAGGCACTTCAAATGAGCCATTTGAATACTTGTGTGATAACTATTGTTGTATGAGAATTCAACCAAGGGTAAGTGCGAATCCCAATTGCCGTCAAAATCGATTACGCAAGAGCATATCCTCCAAGGTTTGGATTGTACGCTCGGTTTGACCATCAGACTGAGGATGAAAAGCGGTGCTAAGATTAAGCTGAGTGCTAAGGGTGGATTGAAAAGTTTGCCAAAGGCGAGAGGTGAAACGAGCGTCGCGTGACGACTAATGATTTCATCCGTGTAGATACGAGCCGATTTCTAGACTTTGTAATCTTCACAAATAGCGAGGAAATGCGCGGATTTGGTCAATCGGTCAATGATGACCCAAATACTGTCATGACCAGACGAAGTACGAGGCAATTTCGTGATGAAATCCATGGCTATGCTCTCCCATTTCCAGACAAGAATTTCTGGTTGTTCGAGCAAGCCAGAGGGACGTTGATGTTCTGCCTTGACTTTGGAACACGTAAGGCATTTGGAGACGTAAAGAGCGATATCACGTTTCATTCCAGGCCACTAATAGGATGCGCGCAAATCATGGTACATCTTATCAGCTTCAGGATGAACGGAGTATCCGGATTTGTGAGCTTCGTCCATCAAAGTAGTCTGAAGATTGAGACGATCGGGAATCCAAATGCGACTATGGTAGTAAAGAATACCATCAGGCTTAGCTTCGAGTGGGTTTTCTTGAGGTTACCCTTGTTAATGACGGTAAATTGTGTCTTGTCGAATCAACTTGTTGAGTTTTCCCATGATTTGGTAGCAATGAACACTCTTAACATGAGTCTTACGACTGAGTGCATCGGCCACGACATTCGCTTTACCAGGGTGGTAGCGAATATCACAGTCGTAGTCGTTTAACAATTCTACCCAACGATGTTGACGCATGTTGAGTTCCTTTTGATCAAAGATATGTTGGAGGCTCTTATGGTCGGTGAAGACCGTACACTTTGTACCATAAAGATAGTGTCGCCAAATCTTTTATGCAAAAACAACTGCACCAAGTTCAAGGTCGTGAATAGTATAGTTTTTCTCATGTATCTTGAGTTGTCTCGACGCGTAAGCGATAACCTTGTCCCGTTGCATGAGCACGCAACCAAGACCTTGGTTAGAAGCATCGCAATACACGACGAAGTCATCATTTCCATCGGGAAGCGTAAGGATATGAGCATTACAAGGCATGTCCTTGAGCGTTTGAAAGACTCCTCTTGTTTGGGACCCAAACAAAAGGTTTATCTTTTTGAGTCAACGAAGTCAAAGGAACGACAATCTTAGAAAGTTCGAAATGAAACGGCGATAATACCCAGCTAGGCCAAGAAACAAACGAATTTCAAGGGCGATTTAGGTGCAATCCAATTCTTAACGGCTTCTATCTTTGCAGGGTCAACGTGAATACCGAGTTCGTTGACGGTGTGACCCACGAATTGAACCTCTTTTAGCCAAAATTCACACTTGGAGAATTTGGCATAAAGACGTTCGGTTTGCAAAAGCGTAAGAATGAGGCACAAATGTCGTCCATGTTCTTCTTTCGTCCTGGAGTAGATGAGTATATCTTCGATGAAGACAATGACAAAACGATCAAGAAAGGCTTACACACGCGGTTCATAGGATCCATGAACACGGCGGGCGCGTTAGTCAAACCAAAAGGCATGACCACGAACTCATAGTGTCCATAACGTGTGCGGAATGCGGTTTTGGGTACATCTTCTTCGAGAACTCGATGTTGATGATAACCAGAGCGGAGATCAATCTTTGAAAAGCACGTAGCGCCTTGTAATTGATCGAAGAGATCGTCAATGCGAGTGAAGGGGTATGGTCCCAAAAACCTTGCGCCAATCAAGGAAACCATACCCATTAAATAACTCTAAGGAGACTTCGCGCAGACTTCTTTGCCAAAATGAGATTTATTAGAACTCTGCGCCGAATATCTAAGAGAGGAAAGGAGCTACCTTGCGCGGGCTCGCGCAAGGTTCAAAGTTAACCTCGAACATTCTCTTTGGATAAAAGCTTCATTTAACTACCTTGTGCGGGCTCGCGCAAGGTTCAAAGTTAACCTTGAATAATCTCGTTTGATAATGCTTCATGCATAAACCTTGCACGGATATTTATATCAAAGCAAGTATCCACCAAACGTTGCGCTAAGCAGCAACGAGAAGAAAGAAGACCAGTTAACTAACTTGCGCTTCTCGCGCAAGGAAACAGTTAACCCTGAGAAACTTTCCCTTAGCAAAATCCTTGACTTGGTGCAGAAGCAAAGGAATCTTTTCTGTTATAACAGAATGTACACGTGGCGAACAACAGATGGGTAACAATTGTGAAACCTTCTAGAAGCCATTAACACCCAATCGTGCAAGCATCTTTTCGGTTATAACCAATTGCCACATGGCAGCATCTGGACGGCTGAGGAAGATCATAGTGATGGCATGCTCACATTTATAAAATGTAGTGATCTCATGTTGACACGTGGCACCTCCCTAACCGCTGATGAGCTCACGATCCGTGTGCACTAACGGATTGCCAACAAACATTAACGGGATAGCAGAAGATTCCGTTAAAGTTAACAATCTCTCTTTTGGCGCCAAACACCGGCTATAAATAAGTGACTTGGAGTTCAAGGAAAGGTATTCACTCTCAACTACTCTCTCTCTTACAATACTTTACTTCCGACTACCTGTACTTATTCTCACGCCGGAGGGTGGTCACGGAGAGAACCCCCCTTTTCCCCGTGGCGAGCTAACGGTGTTCTGTTTTGCAGGATCAGCCGGAGTACTGTTTTATTCATCATTCATCGTGAAACCAAACGAAGGGTTAACCCTTTTATGCAGAGCCCATTCAATAGATCTACTTAGATTCCGGTCTACTTGATCTTGGGTTTCTTCATTGGCGCCCACCGATCTCAATCCTTTTTCTCATCTTTCGTTTCGTTTCACCTAGATCTGCAGCATCATGGCTGATGGATCATCTTTTCAAAGTCCTCGATCATAGATCCGTCACGTTGTTGCCGGACCTCAGATCAACGGACAAATAGTTGAGGATTCCTCCGGTGAAGCTAATGCTCAGTATGATCCCGATCATGCGAGCATTCCAGTAACATTGACAGCTGCTCAGGTTGTTTGTTACGTCGATTTTACCACCTGGAGAGACTCCATTATCGTGGTTAATCAAATCTCAAACGGCTCTAAACGCTATGTATGCTCAGTTATGTGCCCAAACCGGAACTCCAGCTTTTCAAGTTCGGTTCCTCAGGTCCGTGTGTCGCCAGCACCTCGAGTTTTGAGTTATAATACTCAAAGTCATGCTCGTTCCCCTTTGCACATGCATGAAGATGGAACAGAAATGTATTCTAAAACTAGGAATGTTCCGGTTCATTCTGGTAATAGAAGGCAAGAAGACAACGGTCAGCGTCGTACATCTATCCATTCTCGTTTGGGCCCGCGGTCTTCACAGAAACGGGACACCCAACACGATGAGCTCGATAAGACCTATGAGGAAGGGGATAATGCAAGTATTTTCAATCGAATATCTGCAGATCATGCTAGTTACAAGCCAAAAGTATGTGCAGTATACGATCCAGAAGCTGAGCATGATTACAATTTGGTGTATCGCCCAACCAAAGCAGCTGAACAATCAAAGTTTACCAGAGAGATAGCACTGGCTCCGTTGGAGCGAGCGAAATTACTATCCAACGTTGGAAAGTTTAACGGTTTAACCGATCCTGATGATCACATGCGCCTCTTTACAGGTGAGGGTTACTTGGGTGCTGGACATTGCCAATGTGGTGTCAACTATTTGTACAGACCCTTACCGGCGCTGCGCGCCTTTGGTTTGATAATTTGCCGACAGCTAAAATTTCCTCTTGGAATGACTTAAAAGAAACATTTCTTACACACTTCAGTCAGCAACAATGATACGTGCGCGATTCCTCAGATGTAATGAACATCTGGCGGAGGGACGATGAGAACCTCGAAGATTTTATAACGCGTTACAATAAAGAGGTGTTGGAGATTGGAGATGTTCATGAAGACCTTATACGCGCGCAGTTCAAGTACGTTGTAAGGTGTGACGAAATGATTAAAGTGTTGTCCGGTACAACTGGCCTTCCAAAAAGCTGGGATAAACTCATGGCGGCAGCCAAGTTCTACACCCAGACTGAGCGCAACTTAAATTCTAACAGGCCACCTCTACCTCAGAATCGTCCGCAAGACCTGAGAAGAAGTAGTCGCAAGTATAAGAGAAATTGGAAAGAGTTAAGTCAGAATTCGTACTCTCCTTATTCACCAATTGATGGGCGTGCATCAATCAACAAGATAACAACTCAAAAACGAAGCAAGAGAACAGGGAACGCCAGTGGACTCCCTTAACGAAATCTCTGGCTGAAGTTCTCAGCACTGAGAACTATCAGTTCAAACAGCCGCAACCAATGAAAAACAAAAAGGGGCAAGACCCAAATTTGTTCTGTGACTATCACAGAGAAACAGGCCACACAACAGATAACTGCATCAGTCTTCGCACGGAGATTGAAAAAGCATTAAAGAGTGGGAAGCTTACACATCTACTACAGAATGTACGCAAAGAGATTAAACAGATTACGCGCAGGGACGTAGGGCCTAGCAACAAGAAAATGAAACAGCACTTTTCCATGATTCAAGGTGGCTCGTCGCGCAAGCGTAGCCTTCAACATTTTCAAAATAGTACTTGGCACGAACAACAAGTCATTTTTCCTATCTTCCAGGAGGTCCTCAAGAAGACCGGCCAGTAGTTATCACCGGTATCTTTGGGCACTACCAAACAGATTATATGTTTATAGATCCTGGTAGTTCCATGGATATTATGTATGAACAGTGCTTTAAGCAGCTAGATCCTGAGGACAAGGCACATTTGGAACCAGTTGATTTTCCTTCTGCAATAAGGCTGTCTTTCCTCCGGGAAAAATCCTTTTTCCTGTTACTTTATCTGATGGGAGGTGTTCTCGAACGAGTAACGTCAACTTCATGGTGATGCCGGCAAATTCCCGTCAGATGTACTATTGGGACGTCGCGCGCAGCGTGATTTTAGTATGATTACCTTCGCTCCACATGCTGCTTGTGGTTTTCCGACACCAAATGGTATAGCTATACTTTACGCGCGGAAAGAAATCATGTCAATTGAAGAACCAGTTATGAAGGCTGTCAAGACATTGCCAAGTATCGAACCAGAAAAAATGGGTACTCAACAATAAGTATCCCGAGCAAAGAATCTTGTTAGGGCTCGCAGTCAGTATTGAAATTCGCGCAAAACTTTAACTACTAACAAAGACCTTTTCGCCTGGACACCTGCCGACATGGTCGGTGTCCCACGCAACGTTGCGGAACATTGTCTAAATGTATTTCCGTCAGCAGAACCAGTTGTACAAAAAAGCGCAGCCTCAGGTCAGAAAAGACAGAGGCGATGAATGAACAAGTCACCGAGTTATTAAATGCTGGTATTCTGCGCGAAGTCAAATACCAGACCTGGGTGGCAAACCCAGTCATGGTAAAGAAACATAATGGTGGATGCCGATGTGCGTAGATTTTAAAGATCTAAACAAGGCGTGTCCGAAAGATTGTTATTCTCTTCCTGAGATTGACAAAACGGTTGACTCATTAGCTTCCTTTCGCTGGAAATGTATTCTAGATTGTTAAAAAGGTTGTCATCAAGTCTTAATGAAAAAGAGGACGAAGATAAAACCGCTTTTCGCACGGAGAAGGGCATTTTTTGTTATACCAAGATGCCTTTTGGTCTCCGTAATGCGGGAGCTACTTATCAAAGATTGATGGATACATTTTTTGGAGATGATATCGGGAAAACTGTGGAAGTCTACATTGACGATTTGGTCATTATGAGTAATTCAGAAGACACTATGTTAGACAACATCCAACGAACTTTTGAGTCTCTGCGAAAGGTAAATCTAGAGTTAAATCCAAGCAAATGTTCCTTCGGTATGGAGGAGGGCAAATTTTTGGGTTTCATCGTCACCAAGGACGGTTTCAAAGTTAATCCTGAAAAGGTCGAAGCAATACAAAAAATGTCTTCTCCTGGTACCATCAAAGAGATGCAACGTTTGGCTGGGAGGTTAGCTGCGCTAAACCGCTTCCTTGCCAATCATGCTGCAAAGTCTTATCCATTTATTCGAACCTTACGCAATTTTACGAAGAGCAAAGAGTTCGCATGGACTCCTGAAGCTAATCAAGATTTCCAGCAAATGAAAGACTGTTTAGTTCAACTTCCCACACTTACTGCTCCTCGAGAAAAAGAACCCATGGTCTTATATCTTGCTGCATCTGAGGTAGCAGTAGGTGATGTCTTGTTGGTAGAACGCGAAGGGGTCCAGTCTCCAATTTATTATATCAGCAAGATGTTGAACGATCCAGAGACAAGGTATTCAATTATGGAGAAATTAGTTTTTGCATTGGTCCACGCCTTGCGCAGGCTGCGAAGATACTTTTCAGGACATGTTATTACAGTTTTAACAAATTTTCACATTGGCCAAGTCTTGACAAAGTCAGATGTTTCTGGACGACTTGCGAAGTGGGCAATAGAATTAGGAGGTTATAACATCTGTTATAAACTTAGACCAGCTATCAAAGGCCAAGTTTTGGCAGATTTCATCGCTGAAATTAATGCTGATAAAATTGAAGAATGTCAAGCAATTCAAAACCCAGTCCCGGTCATAGACAATAGAGCCTGGACATTGTTTATAGATGGCGCATCAAACAGTGATGGGGCTGAGCAGGTCTTCGATTAATGAGTCCAGAGGGAGCAGAATTCACATATGCAATTCGGTTAGATTTTAAAAGCACCAACAACGAGGCCAAATATGAAGCTTTTCTAGCAAGCTTACGCCTCGCTATTAAAATGGGTGCAACAAACTTAAAAGCTCATGTTGATTCATTATTAGTTGCTGAGCAAGTAATTGGAATGTATGATGCAAAGGGAGATATCATGGCTTTGTACTTGGCGCAAGCTAAAGCTCTTATGGCACAGTTCCAACAATTTAAAGTCACACACGTAAAGCGAAGCGAAAACAAACATGCTGACGCTCTAAGTAAACTAGCAGCAACTAGTTTTAAACATTTGGCAAAGGAAGTTCGCATCGAAGTTTTAAGTAATCCATCAGTCCCTCTCAGACAAGTAATAATGGTCGAAGTAGGAGATCCATCATGGATGTCTCCAATAATGATGTATTTGTTACATGGTTCTTTACTAGAAGATAAAGCGCAAGCACGTAAGTTACGATGCAAAGCCCTTAATTACGAGATGATTGACGGTATTCTGTACCGACGCTCTTACATGGGTCCTTCGCTTCGCTGTGTCAACAAACATGATGCGCAATACCTGATCAGGGAGGTTCATGAGGGGCTATGTGGTATACATTCTGGGCCGCGCATGGTAGTAGCCAAAAAATAAAAAGCGCAGAGTATTATTGGCCCGGAATGTACGTTGACGCTGTAGAGATCTTGCGCAAATGCATGTCCTGCCAAAGGCATGCCCCTAAAACGTTGCGCCCAAAGAATCCTTTGGTACCCGTCACAACAGCTTGGCCTTTTCAACAATGGGCCATTGATTTAGTTGGACCATTTCCAGATGCGCCCAGCGCAGGTCAAGTTTATCACTGTTGCGGTCGATTACTTCACTAAATGGGTTGAAGCTAAACCCTTAGCTTCTACTACAACGATGGTAATTCGCAAATTCATCTGGGAATACATTATTTGCCGTTTTGGTCTGCCCATGCGCATTATTACAGACAACGGTCCAAATTTAACGGCTGAAGAGTTGCAAACGTGGATGACCGAAATGGGAATCCAGCATGTTTTCGCTTCTGTTGCGCACCCACAAGCAAATGGTCAAGTTGAAAGCATAAACAAACAGTTGGTCGACGGTATCAAGGCCCGCCTCAGCACGACATGGCGGGGGTGGGTTGACGAATTGCCTAGCATCTTGTGGGCACACCGAACTATGCCCAAGACTAGCACTGGAGAAACTCCTTTTAGCCTTGTGTACGGCACGGAGGCTGTGATTCCTGCCGAAATTGGGTTACCATCTCCACGGATGCTAGCCTTGGGAAAACAAGATAACGAAGAACAAAGACGCATTGATCTGGACTTATTAGAGGAAAGACGAGAGAATGTAGCGATTCGTGAAGCTAAGTACAAGTCTCAGCTTGAAAAGTATTACAACAAAAGGGTAAGCATCTGCTCCTTTTTGCCTGGTGACTTTGTTCTTCGCGATAATGAAGCGTCGAATGCCGAAAAACCGGGGAAGTTAGCCCCACGATGGGAAGGTCCGTACGTGATAAATGAAGTATTGGGAAAAGACGCGTACACTCTGAAGCGTATGGAGGGAACCAGTGTTCCTCGAACCTGGAACGCCCAACAACTATGCAGATGTTATATGTAATCTCAGTCCTCTAAGCAACTTCTGGCCGTTGCGTAACGAGACTGCTTACTTTATTTCTTATGTAATCTTAGTGGCAGCCATAACTTTACGCTTTATCAATATGAATAAAATACTCTGTCACTACTTACAGTCTTGTATATGCTTATTTACAAATGCATGCAATTCCTTTGGATAAATGAAAACACAAACTCATGAGCCACACGTTAACTTAATACTTACGCTCACACATGAGGAAAGAAATTGTTCATTTGTCTATCCTAAAAAAGTAATTGGCCACATGCAAAAATTGTAAACTAAATATACTATATTCACATCAAAAGTACTTGCGCATCAAGCACAACGATACATCAAAAAAGAAATTTACAGACAGCTACAGGAGTAAACACAATCTAACTCTATTTTCCTGCATCCTTCACATCTTTTTGTTCCTCTACCTTAGAGAAGATTTCTTTTAATCTATCCATGAAATCATCATGCTGCAGCGTAGCATCGACAAGATCCATGATAGGAATATGTAATTGATCATAGCTCTCCTTTGCAGCTGTATAAATGGCAACAATGTCAGTTACATGCGTAGCAGCGCGGTTTGTATCCCATTGGGTCTTCAGCGCATGAGCCACATGAAGGGTGCACTCCTTATAACCCTCCGCATGACCATCGTTCTATGCTGCCACCATTAGTTCCACCACTCTCTCATCTAATTCTATAGTGTTCAAGATGGAGTTCGCGATCTACAAAATCAACATGTCAATATAAGATATAAATATTCAACAAAGATGAATATATCGAAAGAAAGGAATATTACCTCCACAATCCCATACTCCCGCAACCAGGTAAGCTGGTTCATGAGGGATTCGGTCAGGCTTTCTGCTGTAGCGCGAGCGACCTCCGTGTCATTAAGTTTTTGTTCACCTTCTGTTAAACGGCGGGTCAACTCGGCGTTCTCTGTTCGGTGAAGGTTGATATCTTTTTTCAAAACATCAACCTCATCTTGCAGCCGCACCTGGTCAAATAGCATAGAAGTTAGATCATCAATCCCTTTATTCTTAAGAAGGAGAGTCATTTTGGTTGATACCTCATTCTGCTCGCTCCTTTCTCTATGTGAGAACGCCTCTTCTGCTGCCGCAACTGCATCAGCTTTCTCTTTCTTAAGCTTCTCAATTTTGTTGCGCAGAGATATCTTTTCTTTGTTATCGCGATCGCAAGCCTCCACAAAGCGCTTGCGCTTGTCCGCATGTTGCGCAACAGAGGCCTCACACTTGCGCTTCCAAGACAACGCAGACCATCCTCGGTCTTCTTCTCCTCCTCAAACTTGGCTTTTTCAGCCTCAAAATCGACGATCATCTTTAACGTCTTCTCTTTTTCAAGTTTGGCCTTCGCCTTATCAATCTCAACCTCATCCCACTCCTTGTTCATACTGCGCCATTCGCGCACGATCCTATTTATTGTGGAAGAGGCAATGCAGACTCTTGCAAATATGACTCATATGTAGCTTCATGGTCTTTCTCTTCTTGGCGCTTCACCTCCGCCGGAGGGAAGATGCCCTTATACCACTCACTGCACGAGTGCCAATCAGTGAAAACATCACGCTGTCTAACCTTCCACACAGGCTGATAGACGCAGAGGCCCGCCTCTCAGAATAAGAACGATAGTAATAATCCCCAGGCGTCTCCTCTGGGCGAATGGGCGAATCCTCATCAGAATCCTCAACAGACATAAAGCCTTCGCTTTGTGTTGAAGGGCCAGCTCCCTTGGCTATCAACTTTGAAGGCTCCGGCACAGGGGAAGATATTTTTTCTTGCTCCGCGATAGCAGTATCTTTCACCCCGGCATCTATAGCTGTATCTTTAACCTGCTCGCCAGCAGGATTCTCAGCATCAAATTTTTTAGGCTCTTCTTCCGGAGCCACCTTCTCAATATTTTCTGGGACGATGGGGTCAGCATCAAAAACATGTGCTTCTCGCTCTGCATCTCCCTCCTTAATGTTTTCAGGCCTGCGCAGTGATGGTATAGCAGATAAGGTGGCCGGCGCAGCCTCCACCATTTTCTCTACAAAGCATATTAACAAATACCAAGTATAAGATTCTGCACAACTTTTCTGACAGAAATGCGCAATAAACTGAACATACCAGGTCAGAACTTCTTTGCAAAGGCATCCAGATTGCCCTTCTTGCCAATGCGCGGGCGCGCAACTTTCGTTGGAACAGGAGGTATAGTTTCAGACTCCTTCCTCTATTGGACGTGCGCTTCAATGCCTCTTTTGGGCTTGAGGGTATTTCCAAGGGATCATCTGGGTTCGAGGCAGGAAGAGAGGAGGTGTCAATGGGTTCTTGCTTTGGTTTCCTCAAACCTACTGGCGCAAGACCCTCCAGTGAGTCCGACACCACCATATAATCACACCAAGAGTCAAATCGAGACGCGTACCTTTCTTACCCTCAGCTTTCGCAGCAGCTGATGGCTTGGTTTTTTGATCTGGTTTAGAAGGGGGAGGGGTGCAACAGCTGCCAGCAGTTGGCTTCTTTTTCTTCTTCGAGTCAGGGCCTACGCCCAAGTTTAGCAAATCACCTACATAGTCAATCATATTAAACAAAGGTTGCGCCATTAGTTATATTGCAATATTACTTAGAAAATATGTTCAAGAGTAATATTGCAATATCAACTTAGGCCTTGTAAGAATTTAATTACCAGTCTTAAAAGATGGTTGCGCCTCCAGATCCTCCTTCTTGGGCAGCTCAAAGTTCCCCAAGATTTGTGAGAACCAAGTATCCTCACCCTCAGCAATGGGCACGACGGCCATTTTCCCTTTCTCTCTCTTGAAAGATACCAAGTAGAGCGGCGCAGCTACATAACAAATATTTTTACATCAGTACATATCTATTAAAAGATATTACTAGGAAGTTAAACGGTTACGTACCAGTCCCGTCTTCAGTATACACCGGTTTTTCCCGGCGTTCTTTCTTCCAAAAATACTCATCCCAGCAGCGATGAGGGCCCTCTTCGGCAAAACAATGTTGGGCACATCTTTAATGTCCTGATACCACACCTCGTCGGCAGCAATGGGGATGGTCTCTAGCTCGATATCATCGACGGCTCGAAAAGTCATCTTCATCGGGATTACTGCCGCCTTTATGAAGAAAAACTTCTGTTTCCAGTCATGGTAAGATTTGGGCGGCACTAATAACAACCGTTTTTCTTGCACACGTTGTTGGAACGAGTAGAAACCCAACGAGCAGTGCAACTGATAGAAGACTCTAAACTTCTCAACCGTCGGTATGATCTGCATCGACCGGCAAACAAACTCAAAATGCCGGATCCTGACCATCCCCATCGGGCTCAACTGAGAAATATGGAATTTATAAAAATCAAGGATCTCCAGCATAAAATGGGTCACCGGAAGCCTGAAGTTTCCTTCGGCAAAATAGTCATAGAACAACGTGATATAGCCTGCCGGAGCATCAGCCGCCATGGCATTCGCCACCGGAAAAAACGCTTTCCAAGACGGAGCAAACAGGAAGTTGGTGGCAAGATTATCAAAATCTTTCTTTGACCACTTTAACGGTGGTAAACTTGACGTCGATGGCATCTCAGCAGAACTTGCACCAGTGGCCATAACTCAAAACTTCGAAGAATACTCAGAAAACTTTGAAGGTCGCCGGAATATACGAACACAAGATTTTCTCTCAAGATTTGCTCTGGTAAGGAAACAAATGGATCGTCGATCCCTTTATATACTAATCGCAATTAATGCAAGATTTGACTGCAGCGACTTTTGCGACAGTCACGTATCCCCAAGTAACTGCAGGGGCGAGTGGGGAACAGTAACCGCCCCACGCGCGCGAGTGTCGCCGAAATAACATTAATGTTGTAAGGCATGTACTACAGCCTGTCAACAGTACCACCACGTCTCAAGAACGTGCATCTTCACCAACTACATCATCCGGATTAGTGACACGTGTCTAGTAATTTGAAATTCAAATACTGTTTCAAAATTCATTTACGACACGTCACCAAGATGAAGAAAACAACAAAAGACTAGTACTTACCTAGCGCAGCACATTTATCTCAAGTCCAGTGCTCCACCTACTTTTTATTCTTACATAGGAGCAACACTGGACTGGGGGGACTTGAAGGGGTATGGTCCCAAAAACCTTGCGCCAATCAAGGAAACCATACCCATTAAATAACTCTAAGGAGACTTCGCACAGACTTCTTTGCCAAAATGAATTTATTAGAACTCTGCGCCGAATATCTAAGAGAGGAAAGGAGCATATAACTACCTTGCGCGGGCTCGAGCAAGGTTCAAAGTTAACCTCGAACATTCTCTTTGGATAAAAGCTTCATTTAACTACCTTACGCGGGCTCGCGCAAGGTTCAAAGTTAACCTTGAATAATCTTGTTTGATAATGCTTCATGCATAAACCTTGCGCGGATATTTATATCAAAGCGAAGTATCCACAAAATGTTGCGCTAAGCAGCAAGGAGAAGAAAGACGACCAGTTAACTAAATTGCGCTTCTCGCGCAAGGAAACAGTTAACCCTGAGAAACTTTCCCTTAGCAAAATCCTTGACTTGGTGCAGAAGCAAAGGGAATCTTTTCTGTTATAACAGAATGTACACGTGGCGAACAACAGATGGGTAACAGATGTGAAACCTTCTAGAAGCCATTAACACCCAATCGCTGGTTATAACCAATTGCCACATGGCAGCATCTGGACGGCTGAGGAAGATCATAGTGATGGCATGCTCACATTTATAAAATGTTGTGATCTCATGTTGACACGTGGCACCTCCCTAACCGTTGATGAGCTCACGATCCGTGTGCACTAACGGATTGCCAACAAACATTAACAGAATAGCAGAAGATTCCGTTAAAGTTAACAATCTCTACTTTTGGCGCCAAACACCGCTATAAATAAGTGACTTGGAGTTCAAGGAAAGGTATTCACTCTCAACTACTCTCTCTCTTTCAATACTTTACTTCTGACTACCTGTACTTATTCTCACGCCGGAGGGTGGTCATGGAGAGAACCCCCTTCTCCCCGTGGCGAGCTAACGGTGTTCTGTTTGCAGGATCAACAGAACTACTGTTTTATTCATCATTCATCGTGAAACCAAACGAAGGGTTAACCCTTTTAGGCAGAGCCCATTCAATAGATCTACTTAGATTCTGGTCTAGTTGATCTAGGGTTTCTTCAGCGAGGAAGTGGATAGCGGTTCTTGACTGTAAGCTTGTTGAGCTCACGATAGTTAATACACATGCGAAATGACCCATCTTTCTTCTTGACGAAGAGTACGGGAGCGCCCCACGGGAAGTGCTAGGGCGTATAAAGCCTTTATCAAGAAGTTCTTGAAGTTGACTCGATAATTCTTGCATCTCTGAAGTGCTAGACGATAGGGAGCCTTCGCAACAGGAGTTGCGCCAGGAATGAGGTCAATACGAAAGTCGACAGCGCGAGGAGGAGGAAGACCAGGAAGATCATCTGGGAAAACACAAGGAAATTCACAAACGACGAGAACGTCACTTAAGCTTGGACCTTTGTATTTCTTTTCCATAACGTGGGCCAAAAAGGCAAAATATTCCTTGCGTAAGTATTTGTTCGCTTGGATACACGACATTAGTTTGAGACCTTTGGAGGGTCTCACCATAGACGTGTAGAGAATCACCTTGCGGTAGAGGAAGACGAATAAATTTCTCCGAACAAATGACTTCAGCACGAACTCGCTTAAGCCAGTCCATGCCTACTATGACATCAAAGCTACCCGTTTACCTATGTATGAGATCAATCGAAAACATATGACCATTGAGATCCAAAGAACAATTAGATAGAATGGAGTTAACAAGAATGGTCTTTCCGTCAGTGAAGGGATCGGGCAACTTAGATCATGTGCACTTAAGCAAGGGTTCGAATTCAACAGAAACTTCTATCCGCGCCGTTTACAAGGAATGTACCAGTAATGACGTCATTCGAGCTTTGGGCTTGAGCGGAGGTAAGAACGAAAGCTCGTCGTTTTGCAGGCTCAGGCTGGTGTTGCTGTTGGTTGTTGGCGCGCTTTGGGCAAACGTTGGCGAAATGGTTGGGATCACTACAGTTGTAACACGTCCGAGCAGGTGTCGCTTGAGCTTGGGGAGGGTTAGGGTTAGGGTTAGGATTGGGATTGAGCATGATGGCTTGGTTGTTTTGGTTCTGGGGTTGCGGAAAGTTTCAGCAACGGTTAGACAAGTGCCCAAGCCTCTGACATTGGGCGCACTTTCGGCATGGAGTGCCGACGGGTGTTGGTAGGAGCAGGTAGTTCACTGAGGGTGAGTGCCAGTGTAACCACATCCAGGTTGGATGGTGCTTTGGGTGGTGGCGATGGCGTTTAGAGGTGTAGGGTTAGGCGGAGTGGCGACAGTGTTGTTTTGAAAAGAAGCCTTCCGCTTCTTGTTCTTGTTGATGTTGTTGTTTTTCTTGGTTTGGTAGGGTGGAGTTTCGGTGGTGGCGGTGGTATCGGCAATGGCTCGGTGTGCATTCTTTGTAGGAACCTTGTCGTAGGCCCCTTGAAGGATGCAATTGTGGTTAATCTGGATGGTTATGCTGAAAGCTTCATCAAGGGTTTTCGGGTTGGCTACGGCTACATGGTTCATAATCACCGGCGAGAGACAACGGATGAGCTTGGCAATTGACTTAGGAACGGTATCGACCTGTCCAGGACAGATGGTACTAAGTTGTTTGAAGCGTGCGATCAAACCTTCGGTGTCGCTCCCCTGTTGGGTAAGATTCCAGAATTCGTTTTCGAGTTTCTGAGTCTCGTGGGGAGGACAAAAGTGATCCTTCATGAGCTCCTTAAGCTCTTCCCAAGGCAACTCGTGGGGGCTTCGTTGCACGCTTGTTCCTTTCAGTGGTCCACCACTCGAGGGATCTCTTTCGAAAGACCCCGTAGCATTGAGGGTTCGAAGTTCATCAAGGCATCCGCCCTGAAGGAAGGTGAGTTCCATTGCGTCGAACAGTTGATCATGGCGGTAACACCGTCCATGCCAGTGAATTCCACTGGTTTACAAGCTATGAAATGCTTGAATTGGTAAGACGTTTTGGGGATATCGGCTTTGGAATCAGCGGAGGATTTAGGTGTGGCTTCGGCATGAATGGTGTGAATTTGGCTAACGATGTCTGGTATAATCTTAGCCATTTGCCCGGCCATTTGCTCCGAAACGAGTCCCACTAGTTCTTGCTTCGATATCGAGTCCTCGTTGTTGGATCCTTTCTTGGAATCCGACTTCTTGGACTTTTTGCGGTGGTTCAACGAGTTACGGAAATGGAGGCATCTAGAGGTTGTAAATAAGGAAAAGCATGAGACTTGATCATAATAAAGAAAAACAGGTTTTGCATGTATAAGTACAATCAAGGTTCACGTAAGATTGCATAGGTTCAACAAGTATAAGTCAAAAGTTTGCATAAATGTATCATGTATAGCATGTATAGTCAGTATGAATGCGAGTAAAGAGTATAAATTTAGTATGTTACGAGAATTAGTATTGTTTTTTATTGCGATAAATGTGCGAATAGTGTAGCGGTTTGAATTGAATGAGGTAACAAGATTAAAATACATAAAAATTGAATCACATAAAAAGAATAGGCTCATAAAACATGGGAATGTTTCGGGTAGAGAAAGTCGACAATTCCAAAGTGAATCGAAGATCTTTTCAAATTAGAGAAAACGTGCTTTGGCCTATAGGTAGAATACTCTCATCGAGAAGAGACTAACGGTATTTTACCCTTCCAGTTACTACACGTCTCTAATCGATTAGAAAATCGAAACTTTGGCGAGAAAGAAAATCAAGGAATGTGACTTAATCGACAAGGTGCGGGATTTCACCCATAACTTGACGATTCCGTACCCTTAGTGTGGTTGTTTCTTACTAAACGAGGAGCATATTCCGACTTGTTTGCAAGATCCACTAGAGTATGAAATGGAAGTTTCCATCAAGATGTGGATATCACTCCTAACTTGATGGTACAACTTCGTGAAAAATCAATATGCGGAATGAGGGATTCACCAAAAATTGTAAGTCATTGGACCTATCTTGGTGCAAATCGTCTCGTTTGCATCATGAGTGTCTTCAAGTCTTCAAGTGTATTATGTAAAATGTCTTAGGAAATACATTATGTAAATTTTAAGACCAAAAGATAAGGAAGAAGCAATGAGGGAGAATAAAGTTTTAAGCATGATGTAAGAATAGTAAAAAATGGACACTTAAACTATAGACTAGGTCGAACATGGAAATTCTAATTAATTCCCTATAGTTACGGCTCTGATACCAATCTTTCACACCCCAACCGATGGCGGAAACATCGAGGCGGGATGAAATAGATTGCTCATTGCTCATAAATACTACTAAATGACAATATTTAATTAAACATGATTTTATTTCATAATAGATTGTCAAATACATCATCGAAACAAATACAACGAACAACATAACAAATTTCAGAATGTCATAACAAAATCGGTACAACAATATTAAACCTAACGTCTAATTGTGAGTATCTAAATCCTTGCTATTTTGATTTCATAGCATCGTCTCCTTCATCCTGTAATATGTTTTAAAATAAAGTCAATGCAAAAGCCAAGGCGAGTACACAAGTTTAGGCATAGCATACGTATACGAATAAAGTTTAAAAAATCCTCATGGCAACTATAATCTATACAAGGGCAATATCAAGGCATGACAATACTATTAATCAAACCCTTAACGCAAACACGTTGTTTTAACATGACCTCACGAATAACATGATGGAGATGGATGCGTGAATTCCTATAGCGCTTTAGCATGTCAAAAGGCTAAAATTAGTTAATGACTAAAGCATAGCATAACGAATATCCAAGACAAGCATCAAGTATGAGATTCAAGTATTCATGTGTATAAGATTGTTTGTGCGTTTCATAAAGTTTAAGTGTTCGTGATTTTTGTATAAGTAAAACATGTTACACCCAAAAGTATTATAAACAAAAGTGGGTCGAGTGTACTCACGGTTTTGCTAAGTCTTATAACTTGACAAGTCCGTGAAGGTAGTTGTTTTGATGGGATGAACACCGAGTTATCCTACAAGAGGAAAACAAAGGCGTATGAGTATTAAGGATGATGATGGAACATTTGGAATGGAGATTCAAAGCATGACAAAGTATGTTATACGAAAATAATTACTATGGTCTAGCACTGTTTTGACACTTCTTAGAACCCAAAGGGTTTCACGTGGTTTCACAGGTTAAACCCATAAGAATCGCAACGAGGAAACTAAACACACTAGCAATATAACTTAGTAACTTGATGAATAACCATAGGTTATCATCAAGGGTTCGGTTTTAAGATTTATATTATATAGTATAGATTAGTTACTTAGTCATGTAGGAGGTGGGAGGATTAACCATCCACTTTGGTACCTCTTAGTGTCATGTAAGTCAAGTATGAGGTGGGAGGATTAACCACCCACTTTGGGACCTCGTATGATGTTCACCACTACACAAGTGTCATGGACACAAGGAGGGTCATGAATATAGAAGTAAACAATGCAATAAGAACAACTAAACTATGAAAATCATCAAGTGATGTGTGGTCTCAAAGTTTAGGATAGCCCAAGCTAACCAAGGTGGACACACATGAACAAGTTCATGGACTTGCACCACTTGTGAGCTTGAAGCTCTATGAAAATAGAATTTTTGTGAGGATAAATCCTCTATTTTGAATGTCCAACCTTGTTTTTAAGCTTAACAACCACAAGTAGTGTTGTAAGCATTAGAACATAGGTTTGAGATGAGTTAGACTCAAGTTTGATAAAGATTAACAAGTTTATAAGAACATAAAGTAAAACAATACACTTTGGAACCTTTTTCTGGATATTCCAGGGCTTGGTTTTCCATGGAAAACCAATGGAAATGATCCTTAGGTTAATCCAAGCAAGTGGGAAAAAGAATGGAAGGATTTCGTTAAGTAATGAGTTAGTTACACTCACTTTAGTATGAAGGTATGAATCTGCTCGAACTTGGAATTTGGCAGCTGATTTGGAGAGTTTGGGAGAGATTTCAGAGAGATTAAAGTATAAAAATGCTTGGATTAGAGGAGGGTTTTATAGGGATGAGTTAGGTTAGTTGTTAGGTGAGTTTAGGTGGGTTATTAAGTGTTAAAAGTAAATAAAAAACTAAAAAAAACCAACCCAATCCCGCCCAAAACCCGCTGCTGCCCCCCCCCTTTCGACCTGATCTGACCTGGAAACAAAGCTTAAATGCTTTGTGTTTCCGGGTTCCTTCATATGTGGTGCGGGTGGTGGAGTGGTTGAGTGTTTGTTTGTTGAACCGGAGGTCCCGAGTTCGAGTCTGCGGATCCGGTTTTGTTGATTTATTTTTTTCATTTAAAACTTATTAAATCAGGTTTCATAAATGACAAGAATTGTCCCTGCTGTTTGAGAATCCAAGAATTACACTTTAAACCTTGGACTTATTAAAGAAAGATATATATTAAATTTAAATTCTAAATGTTAATATATATTATATAAGAGATTAATATTAAATTAAATTTAATTATTAATTGATTAATTAATAGATGATAGGTAATTATATTTTCGTAACGAATTTAGTTTAACGATTAACGAGTTCACGGATCACAAACGTTCCAATCACGTACAATATATACACGAACGAATATTAAGAATCTCGATTTCATTATGATCATAGTCCCGGTTTTACAACGATGCGATTAAAAATGTTTACGAGAATTACAAGCTTCCACAAAATAGAATTACAAGACACGGTTTCTAAATAAAGAAAGTACAGGAAAACAGGGCTTTACATCGAATGTCACAAACAAGTTACGTCGTTATATACGTCTACTAAGTACCTTGTCAGAACACTTGTGTCAAATCCATGACATGATTATGCATGCAATTCATCAACACACCAAGAAGTGAAGTAGGTCTTTAATTTAGAAACAACAACAATAACTAGTAGGGGATAATTCGAATCCTAAAACGTCGATCATAATCAAATTCAAGATCTAGGGATTAACTATATCTATATGAAAACAAAGAAGAGGATAGGAAGTTAAATACTATATGCATTCGCACACACATTTCTTTCTACTAATTTCTATTTAGCTCATTCGTACTCACTGCATTTTCATTGGCAAATTTGCAAAGTAATATGCAGCTTTATGTATATCAAAAGAAGTGGCGAAGCTTGCCATCGAAAACCGGGGGGAGGGGGGACGTATATACCAAAAAATTTCTATACGAAAACTACATATATAACATTACTGAGCGAAAAGTTCGAGGGGACGGAAACCTACTCCCACCCCTGATCAAAAGTGCCATTATGCTAACTAATTATTATTATTAGATTTATTTATTATATTAAATCACATCTTGTTAACCACAATTAAGTATATTGTCTTTATGTTTTGACCAACCAAAGTTTTATGTTTTTCATTTTGGTCCTAGGTTCGCTTTTATAGGTTAGCATATATTATTGTTCATATTTTTTCCATTTCTTTAATTATTTTCTTTTGCCTTTAATTTTTTACACTTTTTTATTAATATTGTGAATTTGTTATTTTTTATAAAAATTTCTTATATCTTAGTTAAACTTTTATTTATAAGTCATCCCAAAGATATTTAATATTTCCTATTTGAATTATATAATTAGTTATGTTTTATATACATTATTATTACATTATTAAAACATATATTAAATTATTTGATTGACGAATCAAACTAATACTGTTCGATACAAATACATTGGTACTAATATTCATTTTATTGTTTTCTACTAAATTTGCTAAAACAGCTCCACTTAAATTTTGCTAAAACGGCTCCAACTTTATGTCTAATAGTATCGTTCATATTGATATACGTTTTATCGCTTTGATTACTATACGAGTTCAATTTTATACGATACTATTAATACGATTAATTCCGTCGCAACGCGCGAAGAATTTACTAGTTATTTATAATCCATGCGTATATATTTAGTTCTAGCGTTTAAAAAAAAAAATCAGTCCAAATATTATATTAAGTTATGCGGTGAACAAGAGGTAGTTAGATCTACATTAATATTTGTTTTGAGGTAAGTATCAAAAGAATTTGTTTTAGCTAGGAAGGAAGGAAACATGATAGAGTGACACGTGTCAAAGATAAAAATATATAAAGAGCATTTTAGTCAAACAACCTTAAGATAAAAACCCAGTTCTATACAAAACCCAGTATGTCATTTTCTTCACGATACTTCTCACCCCACCACCACCGTCGTCACTCCATCGCCCACCACCACCAGAATCGTCTCTCCAAACTCACCACTCTGTCAAATTAACATGATGCGATGGAACATGAAATTTCTATTAAAAAGGTAATCCTCTTCTCAAATTTCTCAAAATTTGTATTCAAAGTGAAGATATCTCTGATTCTACTCTTTCTCTTGATATATTCATGCGTTTGGTCAACATCATTAGTTGCAATTTTATTGAGAAATCATTAATAAAAAGTTGCAGACCAGGTGTTTGACAAAATGTCTCAAAAAAATTACAAACACCGTTCAGTTTAAACTTTCATTTAAAATTGTGTTTTACAAAAGAATGAAAAAATACACCTTTTTGGTTTTTTTGTCCATTGCGTTTTACAAAATAATGAAAAAAACACTGTTTTTTTATCTATTGTGTTTACAAAAGAATGAAAAACACATTTTTTGGTGTTTTTATCCATTGCGTTTTACAAAAGAATGAAAAAACACACTTTAATGTGTTTTTTGTCCATTGCGTTTTAGAAAATAATGAAAAACACAGTTTTTTGTCCATTGCCTTTTACAAAAGAATGAAAAAAACACACTTTTTGGTTTTTTTGGTCTATTGCGTTTTACAAAATAATGAAAAAACACAATTTTTTATCCATTGCGTTTTACAAAAGAATGAAAAAACACACTTTTGGGTGTTTTTTGTCAATTGCGTTTTACAAATAAAATGAAAAAAACACTGTTTTTTATCCGTTGCGTTTTACAAAAAAATGAAAAAACACATTTTTTTTGTGTTTTTTGTCTATTCCGTTTTACAAAATAATGAAAAAACACAGTTTTTTGTCCATTGCGTTTTACAAAAGACATTTTTTTTTGTGATTTTAGTCTATTGCGTTTTAGAAAGTACACTTTCTTTTATATTTTTAGCCAATTACGTTTTATAAATAAATTTTGTTTTGTGTTTTAATTTATTGCTTTTTAGATAAAAAAACATTTCTTTTGTGTTTTTTGTCCATTGCCTTTTTTATTTTGTGTTTTTTAGTCCATTGTGTTTTATAAAAATGAAAAAAAATTGTGTTTTTTTTATTGCGTTTTACGCATCTGGGTTATTGAAAACTTTTTTTCAAATGTATAACAAAGTGTACTCGTTTTAAAGATAAAAAAACGCTCGTTTTTATATTGCAATTTTTATAAAAAAAAATTTCGTATGAATGAGTTATTAACGTTTAAAAAATTGGGGGGGGGGGGGATTGGAGGACCGCGAGAACTTTTTGATCTGGGGCGAGTTGGGACAAATTTTTTGCACAAACGTAGATAAAAATATTATAAACACGTCTGTAAAAAAGATAAAAAAAATTGTCGATGGAGTAGTTTTGACTGATGCAAATATTATAAACGCTCTGCTGTAAATTTTGCAAGAAAATAAAGATTTTTTTACCCTCATGTAAATGTGGGTATGCGGTTTTTTTTTGTTTTTTTAATTACCGAAACAAGTGATTTTTTATGACTTTTGAGAAAAAAAATATTCAGAAAAACCTTTTGGATGACCTAGTTCTCACGGTTCTCACAACTTAAGTGGTTTTATTTTAACCCATCCATATATATATATATACAGGGCCAGGATTTAGAGAAAACGGTTTAAAGTGTGAAAACGGTGAGAACGACTATCAGCCGTCGGATCAAAACAATCAATGACTTAGATTGGCACGGTAGCGTTTTCGTAAATACCATAAACTTTATTACTGAACGTGCCTCATTAAGGGTAATAGGGTCTTTCTACTGCTCTAAAACAAAACCATACATTAATCATAAAACGCCATTCTGGCGACACACCAGTGATACAAAAAAAGACAACACTTAATGAATAAAACGTGTTGAATAAAAGTAACTGGAATTAAATTATTAACATTAATTACAAAAAAATCCTCTTGAACTACGCGCCAAAAACATAATTATATAAACGACATTACGATAACTTCAATTATCACATCAAAAAGAAAACATGATCATACGAAAACGCCATCTTTAACCAGAACGCCAAATTCCAAAAAACAAGAAACTCTGAGGGAACACCATCAATAGATAAAAAAAACTGAAACACCACAGTAACTACAACACAGTAAACTGAAAAGAAACGTATATTTTATTATTACCATTTATTAAAATAAAATCCCGCATAAACTACGCGCAAAATAACTATTATATAAACAAACATCTTAGTATCCATTTAGTCACACCCCAAAACACAAAAAAAACATTATATCTCAGCAAACTATTCACTTTACACGCCATGTTCTCTTGTCAAACAATTCACTCAAAAACGTCATGCTCTATTGCAAAACATCCACCTAAAACGTCATTTTCTTTTTGTCAAACCCATAAACTTTTGCTGAATGAGATGGACAAATTCCTCGAAAAACGGCTCTAGTGATGATGATATGTCACTTTGTAGCCTTGTACAAGTGGAGGGTTTGGATGGAAAGAAGAGACTTATGCCAGTGTAAATGCTATTTTGGACTCCATTATTAAAATGGTGTAGAGTGGGATGAGCATGAAGATGATAGCATGTATAAACGCTATTTCAACATCAAGCGAGAAAGCCCACACACAATCACACCCCCAATAAATATCATTGACAATATGCGGCATCGGTCTATCTTTCCAACATCCAAAAGAACCACCCCCAACAAAACAACAACATATCAAACACAAAACCCCAAAACGCCATATACTAATCGATCGGATTCGTCTAGAGCTTGGCGTTTTAACTGTGTAGGACAAAAAGGTTAAGGAATACAAAGGATACGAAGGTTCAGAAGACAAAAAAAGTTCTTGAAGAAGATAATTGATAGCAGTGAAGATTAGATTAGCATTTTAATTTTTTTGGGTTATTGTATTTTAATAATCCTAAGTTTCAACTGTTGGCCGATAAAAAATTCCCTCCAATGATCCAAACTTGTAAAAAGTTTGGCCTCCATTGATCCCAACTTGTAATACTTCGGATTTTAAATCCAATATTCCTATTTTTTGTATCATTTTTGTGATTTGTTATATAATAAAAACTTCTTTGTTAATACCAAAAACGCCAAACAACGTAACGCTAAACAAAAAGGGTTCCATGCTAAAGTTTTACTTTGCATCTTTACCTATAAATTAAAAAAAACTTAAAATATGAGAAGTTTTACAGCCTTAGCAGTCTGAACAAACAGTAACTTGAAGCGACGGATACTTGATTACTACCATTTATTATATTAAAAACCACACAATGACACACAAAATCATTTTTTTTATATTTTCGAAACGCCATATTACCTGCTACATTATAGGTCTGCATCCTACATCAAAACGACAAAAAATACAAAAAATACACATTAAAAAAACATATAAAAACGCCATTAAAAATAAACACCTAAATAAAAACGCCAAAAAAAGATATTTTTCCTATGTAGTTTTTTCAGAATTTTAGTTAGTGTATTTTATGATCTTTACATACCAAAAACGCCATTAAAAATAAAGCGCCAAACTTGAAGATTGGGGGTATTACAGAATTAACAAATACTTACCAAAAACAGTAAAACCGAAACAACAGATACTTTATTAATTGCATTAATTATATTGACTATCCCGCCCAAACTACGCGCCAAATATGTCCTATAAAGAGAAACGTCTCAGCACCTTCCATTGATCGCACAAAAAACGACATGTTTCCTAAACAGAACCGACTCTAAAAACTCCAAAAATTTAAAAAAAGTCAAAGATGGCAAACAACTTCTCTTGGTTATTCAGTATTGTTTTCAATAAGGTTTTGGTGAATGGATTATTAAGCGAGGAGGATGACTCAATAAGCTTTTACTAAACGAGATGGACAAATCTTAAAGAAAAAAAGACTGATGACACCGATATGTCATTTTGTGTGTTTTTTCTTGAAGAAAATTGGCATGAGGAGAAGGAGACCGACACCAATGCAAATGCTGTGATTGGTAGCAAATAGCATCCAACCACACGACGTCGAACTATGTCTCCAAATAGCCACAAAAAGCCACTTCAAAAAACAAACAAAGAAAATCACGCGAAGCCAAACGCTAGTGACGACTGTAAGTATCCACCACCGCTTAAATAGATGCGTTTTAAATATAATATTAGGCAGTTTTCTATAGTTTGTTTTCTAATTATTGATGACAGTGGGATTTGGAAGAGATATTGGATCCAGATTTTTAATTAATTTTTTTCTGTAGTTTGTTACCTGAATTTTTTCTGAGATTTGTAAAACGCCAAGTTACCACGAACGCCAAAACTTCAAAAAGTCTAAGATCTAAAAAAAATGAAAACACCTAATATTATATAAAACGCATCTATTTAAGCAGTAGTGGATACTGACAATCGAGCCCCCGTATATCATGTAGCGCCCCCTGCACGTGTTGGGCCAGGATCTGTTCTCACACTTCAAATCGTTCTCTCCGGATCCCTTATATATATATATATATATATATTTATTGGGAGTTTTCTACAAAGTCCATTTTTCCTACAAAGTGTAAAAAGTTATAAAACACCATAATGTCAACCATAAAATATACTCAACACCCACAAATAACAAAGTGAAGATTACTAAAACACCATATTTATGGGTTTGGTGTTGTGTTTTGGATGATACGTATTTGATTATCGAACGACTAACATTATTGTTTTATAATCATAGTTCTACGATGGTGTGTTTGAAGTTTTTATGTACTGTTAGGGTTTGGATATTGTGTTTTAGTGATATTCACTCTGTTATTTGTGGGTTTTGATGCCGAAAATTGTGGTGTTTTATGACTTTGTACACTTTGTAGGAAAAATGGACTTTGTAGCCGAACCCCACCCATATAGATATAGAGGAGGGATAGAAAGAAAACCCACTTGAGTTAAGAAAAACCTTATGTAACAATTTTTATTTATAAAAAAATTAGGAAATGTAAATTACATGTTATGGAACGTTTTGTAACAAAAAAACAAAAAGCGCCGAAGGTATTTTTTTATAAAAAAATTTAAAAGTTCAGTTTTTTTAGCATATAGCAGGATTTAGAGAAAATGACTAAAAGTATGAAAACGGTGAGAACGATTTTAGTGTTGACATGTGGCGTTATTGCTAACTTACACTAAAGATAATATTGTCAAAAAGCCCATCCACATGCTACTCACATGTCAAAGACCATGCACATGCACTCACATGTCAAAGACCATGTACATGCCACTCACATGCATATTCCACCATCTTTTTTAAACTCTCGTAACTTTTCTATCCGTGATTATTTTTTTAAATTACACCATAAAATCGAGTGTTTTATTATCTTTTAACGAGTATATTATTGTTATACTTTTGAAATTAAAAAAATAACATGAACTGGGTGTTCAAATAAAAACGCCATAAAAACACCCAATTCAGAAAACGTCATGAAAAAAACCTAGTTGAAAACACCATAAAATCACCCAATTCAGAAAAACACTATAAAAACACCCAGTTGAAAACGCCATACAACACCCAGTTCAGAAAAACACCATGAAAAACTCAGTTGAAAAAACCATAAAACACGTAGTTCATAAAACGCCATAAAAAACTGGTTGTAAAACGCCATAAAAACACTCACTTTAGAAAAACGCCATAAAAACCTAGTTAGAAAAAGGCCATAAAAACTCCATAAAAACCTAGTTGAAAATACCGTAAAAAACAAAGTTTAAAATGCCAAAAAAAACCCACTTCTTTTTTTTTGAAAAATATATCAACAGTATAGTTAGAAAAACGCCATAAACACCTAGTTGAAAACGTCATAAAAAACAAAGTTTAAAATTCCATAAAAAATCCACTTCATTTTTTTCGAAAAATATATCAATAATATACTTGTTGGAAAGATAAAAACGCTGAATTTTATGGTGTGATTTTTTTGAAAAATAATACGTATAAAAAATTTATTGGCGTTTAAATATGATCGGGGAAATGACATGTGATTAGCATGTGCACCCTTGTTTGGATCTTCCTATTTTACCCTCCTGGTAGTCTAAGACCCATAGTATTTACAAAAATGTCACCGCATCAATCACAGCCACAAACCACTAAATCTTGTGCCTGAAAATCGTTTTTTCACACTTTAATGCGTTTTTCCAGATCCCGTCTCTCTCTCACTTTAATGTGTGTGTGTGTGTGTGTGTTGGGTTCAAGTGAGAACCACCTTTATTGCGAGAACCATTGTGAACGCAAAAAAAATACCTAAAAAACACACAATCTTTTTATAATATATATTTTTTTTAAAAATCGCTATATTTCGTCACAATTTTTTTTCGAGTAACAATTATCTTTGAACATATGCATATGTATAATTTTTTACAAATTCTGTAATACGTTATCGGTAGTAGACAATTGCACTTTTATTTATACTACCATCCGATACACTACTTTTTACATTACCAATATTAAAAATGCACATGTGCATCATTATGTATAACTATGTTATAACGTGTTTTGGTACAAATAATTTGTGATTTTGAATGATGAAGTAGGCCCATATAAATGTTTTATGTTAGTTATATCTAGTGGTTGATGGTTTAGTTATATTTGTCACTTTATGATGTAATATGTTGTTTGGATGGTATGAAGGGTGTTGATGTACATGTGCATAAAGTGAAATATTGGTAATGGTATTGTATTATGGATGGTAGGAGGTAATGGTAGTGTATTATGGATGATATGATAGATGAAAGGGAAAGTGTATTCAAAGTAGTGTACCAAAACACGTTATATCATGTTTATACATATAGATGCACGTGTGCGTTTCTAATATTGGTAATGTAAAAAGTAGTGTGTCACGGATGGTAGTGTAAATGAAAGTGCAATTGTCTAATATTGGTAATGTATTACAAAATTTGTCAAAAAATGATACATATGCACATGTGTAATGATAATTGTTACTCAATTTATTTTTGTTTTTTAGTGACGAAATTAGCGATAGTTTTTTAAAAATATTAAAAATAAAAATTATGTGTTTTTTAGATTTTTTTGGTATTTTTGGTTCTTCTCACATTGGTTCTCGCAATAAATGGTGGTTCCTAACGAATCTTTCTCCTATATATATACGTATATATATGGTAGGGTTCATGCGAGAACCACCTTTATTGCGAGAACCGCGAGAACCATTGTGAACACAAAATTACCTAAAAAAAACACATAAATTTTAAATATTTTTTTCATAAAATCCGCTATATTTCGTCACTAAGAAAAAAATAAAATTTCGAGTAACAATTATCGATGCATATGTATCATTTCTTTAACGAATTCCATGATACATTACCAATATTATACAATTGCACTTTCATTTACACTACCATCCGTAATACACTACTTTTTACATTACCAATATTAAAAATGCACATGTGCATCATTATGTTTGACCATGATATAACATGTTTTTTGTGACGAAAAGTAGCGACTTTTTTTGTAAAAAATTTAAAAAAAATTGGGTGGTTTTTAGATTTTTTATGTATTTTTGTTTGTGTTCACATTGGTTCTCGCAATAAAGGGTGGTTCCTGACGGATCATTCTCATATATATATATATATATATATATATATATATATACACACACACACAAAGACATAACTTTTAACTTTTTTATAAAAAAATCCCCTCGGCGCTTTTTTTTACAAAACGTACGATAACACGAAACTTACATTCCCTATTTTTTTAGAAAAAAAGTTTGTTACATAAGGTTTTCTTGAGTTTCTTAACTTAAGTGAGTTTCTCTCAAAAAAACTATAGTTCCCAACACAAGACACAACATAATATATAATATTGACGAATTATGATAAAACTAGTTTAAATGAAAAACAAAAAAATAACTAAAAAGACAAAAAAACATATCAATTTTTTTCTTTGAACTTATTATAAAATCGCTATTCTATATATAAAGACTTTTCAAAAAAAACATTTACCTAGCACACTGCACATCCTAATACAAAGCCTAAACCACTAACCCATCCCCACCAACACCCCCCAAAACTAAACCCCCCACCCACCCCAACCAAAAGCCTAAACCCACCCCAAACCAAACCCCCATAAACCCCAAAAACCTAAACTAACCGTAAACAAAACCCCAAAAACCTAACCCTCACCCACACCACTCAAAAAAACCTAAACCACCCCCCCCCCCCACACCCTCACCCCCAAAAACCTAAACTCCCTCCCCCACAACCAAAAACCTAATGCTAATCCTAAATCTTCAAAAAACTTAACCTTAAAAGCTAAACTAAACTCAAAAGCTAACTTTAAGCATATAATGCACACGTGCAACATATACATATAATGCAAATATGCACTACAAGTTTTTTTTGAAAAAAGTTTTTTATATATAAAAACTAGCGATTTTTTATAAAAAAATAAAAATTTTTGTATGTTTTTAGTCTTTTTTAGTTTTCTCATTTTATACAAGTTTTCTCATGATTATATATATATATATAATATATTATATATATATATATATATATATATATATATATATATATGGGAAGATTCATTTGAGAAGAAAATTTTATTGAGAAGAAAAAGAACAAAAGGGTAAAATTGTAAAACATTAAATTGTTTTTTTTTCTCATCTCATTTATTAGTCATAAAGACTATCATCCTACACACTAAATTTTTTTTTACTTACACATATCAAAAGTTATCCTACACATTTCGAAAATTATTCTACATATATTGAAATTTATCCTACACAGCTCGTAATTTATCATACGCCCCTCGTATTTATCCTACACTATAAATGAATTTTTATTTTTTGAGAAAAATATTTATCTTAAAAATAAGTTACAAATTTAGTATAATTAGTTATTAAAGATGAAACTACCAATTAATGATGTATATAAGTTTACCAATATACCCTTATAGTTACATTAAGTATAAATATTAAATGAAGTCTAATTAAGCATTCCTATTGGTTGAAATTTCTTCTTTATTCTTTCTTACAAAAAAATTATTCTCATTTGAACCCTCCACTATACACCACTATATATATATATATATATATAATATTATAAAACTTTCTATTATCTACATTGAGTAGTTAGAATTATTTGTTAGTCCCAATTGGGATCATTAAGTTTACCACCATCCTAAAAAACCAATTAAAAAACAGTTTTTGAAGATAATTCGAGCTACAAATAGAGTGAAACCGAAACAATTTCCCAACGATAAGGCAAAAGGTTACCTAAGAAAATTCTGATAAGATACGATATACTTTTTCTTGAAGAGATAGTGTTTCCGGCAACATCCAAACATCACCAACCCACCACCATCTATCTTCGTTTATGTACAACCTATGGCTGTCATCAAACCACCGAAAACCAACCCCTTCGCAACCATTTTAAATGACCATCTTTGCCACCACAGACCCCATCAACCCAAATACTCATCGCCGCCTCTACCCGCGATGATCTTTCTCTCATATTCATCGTCGCATTGATTGACTCAGCGGTGGGGAAAGACACGGGAATCGCAAGCCCTAGCGAATAAATAGACTTATCCACCCTCCGTCACATCAAGTCAACTACAACCTTGACCGTCTTCCATCTCTCCACTGTTGACACCAATTAGATCACTAAGAACCAGACGGGAGAAGTAGATAAGAGATGAGAATAAAAACACAACTGACAAAGTTGAAAATACATAGGAACGAATAATGATGTGGTGTAGCATGGTTAAAATCACAAGTTCACGTCGCTGGCTGCCAATGTTCATTTCAGTTTGTTTTTTTAAATATGGTATAATATACATATTTATTTATATGTTAATATACCATACATTATTAACATTAACAATTTACAATAAGTTAATAAACAATACATTAACAATTTATTTTATCCATCGACTTCATATATATAAAATATATACCACAAGATTAGAATCTCGTGTATTACAAGGCTTGAGTGAATGTAAAATTATATACATATATTAACAAAAAAGGTCATTTATTTAAACACCTATGTATTGCCCAGGTAGAATAAGGTTTCGTCTATTCATACACGGCCTTTGGCTGTTTTTACACACATCACACGCCGCGCTTTGGCCAAAGTGCAACTTATAGGTACAAGGTCAACTATAGCATCTGTCAAACGGATCCTAGAACCCGACCCGTTTTTGTAACCCGATCCGTTTTCATATTCCATGTAATTTTATTTAATGTTTAAGCAATAAAATATCTCGGATTCTATGTTTTGATCATACATGTTATCATATCTGGTGATTTATAGTCTTATACATGTTTTATACAAGTTTGGAGACTTCGTGAACACACCTAACACTCATATTCTGATCTTCTTATCATCCAAATTCATTATATACATACATTAAGATAAGACATTGGGTTTTAGAGGGTTTAGATGTAAATGATAACAAGTAAGAAGCTCTACGTGTTTCATTCTTAGTTTTGGTCTATTCAAAGCCCCAAGACATACTTGGTATACTAAGGAGCAAGTAGGTTCAAATAATGGATAAAACTGATCCCAAGCATAACAGGAATAAAAAACACAAGTTTGAGAACGTAACCCTTGACCTGCATCAAGATCCAAGGTTTAAACCCAATTCTTGACACCATGAATGTTGGATTACTCTCTTCTATATGATAGTACTCTGAAAATAGTGAACGTAGGCGTAAACCGTGCGCAAAACAGAGTTATAATGAAGCGGGAATCGCGAAAACAAGTTTGGTATTTGTTGCTGAATTGTAAGACGCGCGAACCCCTTTTTAAATTCGTCGCACATCGACGCAAATACCATTTTGTGCTCCCTTTCACACCTATAAATACTCTTTCATGGCTCCTTATAGCTTGCAACACCTAGTTTGAGTATAAACAAGTTGAATAACCAAATTTGGTGGTTCCACAAGGGCAATACCCCTTTGGGTGTTGTGCGTAGTAGTTTTCATTTCCGCTCTCGACGGGAGGTGCTTCCCTTCAAGCTCTTCTGATTTTTTAAAGTTTGTAATTTTCTTTTACTTTTCATTATTCAATTATTTATTGCTTTCTTAGTTTAATTAGTTTAGTTTAGGTTCTTAGTTAAGGAACATTAGGCTCGTTTAGGTAGCCTTGTTTAGGCTCACCTTTAGGCTTGGCGTAGCCTTGTAGAGGCCCAACGAGTCCAACATATCGTGTTCGTTCATTTAGCTATGCCTAGCATAATGTTTACCATTTCCTTATTTCATTCGTTTGTCTAGGTTAAATCACACTTGTCATTTGGATTTTCTCCTCTTTCTCGTGCGGTTTTTCACTAAGGATTAACTGAAGAAAAACTGTGAGTGGATCTTACTTTCCCCCATTTTTATCACTTTAGCTTTTTGGGGTGTATTGTGTGTTAAAATTTCTTAATGTTTCTTATTTATTTCAACATGCAAATCAAAGTGTCTTTATGTGCTCATGAATTGTATCATATGTTTTGTTACTTGTTTCATATACGTGCACTTACTTGTTTATTGCTTTGTGTCATTGCTTTCGTGTGGATCCGCCTGGCTGACTGGTTCTCCACGACTATGGGTCGAACTTGGTATCACCACATTGTTTCATAGTTTCGCTTTTCGCCTTTCAGGGCTTAAGTCACATCATTGTTTCATAGTTTCGCTTTTCGCCTTTAGGGGCTTGAACCGCATCATTGTTTCATTACTTATGTTTTATTATGTTTCATTTCATTATTTGATGTGGTTGTGTTGAATTGTTAATACATGTCATATATACACTTAAAATTGCATGTTAATTATCTTTTTTTAATAAAATAAATTAACTAAACTATTTTATCTCAATTAAAATTAAAGATCTATTCACCAACTATTGTTGACCCAAATTTATTTTATACTTCATACAGGTACACAAGGTTGATTGCATGATGAGAAGACACATAGGATTGTGTCTTAGAATAAATTAATCAAGACTTTTGTTTCGTATTTTCCTTAGATATTGTATTGAATTTTATTTGAAATTATATGGTTATGTGTGACATTTAATATAGTTGAATTAATTTCTTAAACTTTAAATATTGTCAAAAGCTATGGTCAATCCATCATGGCTCGTACCATATTCGCTGCAGGTCGGGGTGTGACATCAACGACCTAAGACTAACTGTGTTAGTTGTTTGTAGGTCGGCTGCACCTATATGCTGCGCTTTGGCCAAAGTGCAGCGTAAAGGTGTGTGATGTGTGTGAACGGTTTTTGTGTGGGTGTGGTGTTGTTGTTTGGGTGCATTTGGTTGTGTTTTTGTTTGAAAAGTTGTGTAATTTGTTTCAATATATATATTTATGAAACTATAAATTTTTTAATATGAGTTGAATATTTGACTTAATATGCTATTGTTTTATAAATTTTAAACGATTTTATTATTATGTTGATTGTATATATATGCGTGTGTGTATGTGTGTGTGTGTTTTATTTTTTTTTCATTTTCCCTTCATCTTTCTTTCAAATTCTACCCTAAACCATCAAGAACACAACTGATCACCATCTTAATTTAGCAAAATTAAAGGTAATTTTCAAGTTTTATAAGGTTTTGATGAAGTTTTCTTGGTTAAACATGAACTAGATTAGGAAAACCCTTTTTAATCCATGCTAATGGATGCTTTAAGCATGGTTCTTGGCTGAATAAGAACACAACAGGGATTCCCTAATGTTATATGATAGCCAAGATCACAAAACTTTGGCTTTTGATACCCTAATCGACCCCTAATCGAACAAAAGCGAATAACAAAGTTATTAACCGAAAAACAGTGAAACAAGACTTGATTGACATGGGTTATGGCATGTTTATATTGTGCTTGATGTTTAGGTACTAAATATAGCACCCACGCACTTCTGGACTCGAGAGAAACACACGGGAACGGAGCTTGCGCTAGGTATAACCCCCGAAACCCTCGACTAGCATAGGCAGAATATTGTTTGGACTATAACTTGGTCCGTGATGCTTGGATTGAGCCGAAAAATGGTGTGGTGATGTGGGTATTGACAGGAATGTGAACCTAAAATTTTATAATTTTTGGAATTTTCTATGATGTTTGGCGAATTTTTTACTGTTGTACCCAAAGAAATTCGGAAAAAAAGTACCAAACGGAGTCTATAAATCACCAAATTTCTACAGCGGGATTCCTGGACATATAAGGGACTTTATGGAATATTTTGGGAATTTTTAGGTATCGGATGATAAGCAATGTAAATTATTCGGTTAAATGCTGTTTTACAAATAATTTATTTGAGGAATTAAAACGGCTAAATAAATTCCCGAATTATTTTTCTCATAATCTATATATTTTACTGAATTGTTTAAAAATTTCCAGATTTTTATCAAACTTATGTATAAAAGGGGAATTTACGGAATTAAAAACACTTTATTTTAAACTAGTTTCACAGTTTACCGTGTAACGAACCTGTCGGAACCGGGAACTGACCGAATCCTACGTTTACTATAGTTGGAACACCAGGAATATTCCGGGAGATTCCAGGGTCGTTTGGACACTAGGGGCATGTCCCATGCTAGTTCGGGAGAATCCCCGATGGCGAAAACGAAAACTCAATTTTGGGCAACCTAGACTCCCCGAACACCCAAACTCCCTTAATGAAAAGTTAATTTTTCTTAAATGACAACATGTTGGTACTATTGGTATTCCCATACCATTATCCAAGCGTGTTAAACCACTGACTTTGGTTGGCATGCGAACCGGTGCCCAGAAGCCAAACTAAAAACTGATACTACCCTGATATCCATCACCATACCAGTATCCTATAGGTTCAATCCGGGGTGAAAACTCATAACCAGGTACAAGTTATAACCATTACCAACTTAGATGCTGATTTAAGTCCCTACTTAGATGCATGCTATTAAAGCTGATCCAGTTGAATAATCACTCTTTGATTGATACTACTACCTTCACTATGAGTTTCACTCCCCCACTTTTAAACTGTTTTAATGTTTTCTGAGGTGAATTGCATGTTATAAACTGTGTTAATTGCACCAACTTGTTATGATGAGAATGACCTAACACACGAACTATCCCCAATGCAAGTGATCAACGTAAGCCGTGGGCAGTGGATAGTACTATTGGTCTGACAAACCCTGTTGCCGCCGGACCGGTGTGCCAGCAGCCAGACAACTGCACACGTGCTAAACTATGTTATGTTGTTAGCACAACTACCCCTGGGGTGTTAGACTGCACATGACGCAGTCGGTGGGCTGAGGTGTCGAAGGTGACATGGCAGGGTGTGCTGAGGTGTCAAATGTGACACGAATGTGGTCAAGGTTTCACTTGTGAACTCGTGTAATTCCATCGGTGACCTGTGATACGTGCAATTAAACTTGTTAACACATTTTGCTATGAAACAACCAACCCAGTGGAACTCACCGGCTCGGTTAGCTGACCTTTTTTTTAAATTAACATGCATTTCAGGTAAAACTAAGCAGGAATGATGAATGGTCGTATGGAAGGTTTTGAGTAGGCGGACCGTAGCAGAATAAAGGCTGTAGTGGCTTGTAGTACCGCACTTGAACTAATGGTTTATAATATGATAGTTTATGTATGTTGTAACTGATGTTCCCTCTTTATATGATATCACGTTTTTAAATTATGAGGAAATACCATGTGTCTGCCGCACCCTGCAATTGTCTTTGGCTGCGAGCGGGGTGTGACAGAAGATGGTATCAGAGCCATCGGTTATAGCAAATTAGATATCCCTAAAGAACCTAGACTATAATCCTAAGTTTAGTTTCCTCGCACTGAGAACCTCTAGAGACTAAGTAGTATGACTATTACCGGGATGGTCTTGTTAGGCAAATTAATTATTGTGGTCCGGAACACAATAATATATCTGCTGGTACTTGGGATTTCTGGAAGCGTTATTGAGATAAGATAGAACAGGGATGCGGATACTAACATGACAAACTATATCTTATTTTTAAAATTTTAAAATCAAAATTTTGTTCAATACGTGCTTTTGTGTATATCTTTGGAACGTTGAATTTCGGTTGTTTCGGTCAATAGAGTCGGTGTTATATGTTGTCTTTCTCTACAGGTACCATGTCGCGTCATACGAGTCATCAGAATACGTCCCGTACTGAGACATATACTGAGGAGGATACGCTTATGCCCCTCCAGACGTCAAGTAACGAGCCGGATCAATCCAGTTACTGTTGTGGTAGTTACCCACCTAGACCCCGTACCAGGCGCGGGGGAGAGGTCTCGAGCGCCTAACGTATCCCATCTCACCGCCCGACTAGATCTTCGGAGCGTAGTCGTACCCCTGACATTCTTGTTCAGCTAGGACCTATCCCCCGGAGCCCTACTCGTGCTACAGAGCATTGGGAGTGGGAGCCTGTAGCACCTCGTTTACCTACACCGGAGACTCCTCCTGAGCCCTATACTCCTTCTACCCAGAGCACTTACTCACCATCTTCACCTAGTTCTCATGAGGTACCTACCATTAGCCTCCGGCAGACGGCCCGTCGGAGGGTACCCGCACCTGTACCTGTTTTTACACCACCACCCTCCCCTATCCGCCTGATACCGGTACCTATGGGAGCGCGGAAGCAAGTTACTGCCCGTTTCCTCACACCACCTAGGGAGGACCCTTCCCCTTTTCATACATATGAGCGAGGTAGCCCTTCTCGCCCAAACAGAGATCCTTTCCTACCAGCATGGGGCGTACCGTTCCCTCCTCAGGAGGCACCTGTTCCCCTCACCGAGAGCAGTCTGATGGGGTACTTATTTTAGCAGATTGCATTGCTGCGTATGGCGCGCGACGAGGATGAGCAACATAGGAGATCGATGGGAGATTATCTGATCGTCTTACAGCATGCGATCATTGCTTTGTAGCAGGGCATGGGATACGTTCATTACCACCAGGACCGTATCCGGGTGATGCTGTATGGATGCATAGGTGCCATCGTAGGTCTGGTGCAGGTTTTGTGGGACTGGCATGTTGGTTGTGGCATTCGTAGTATGGTTTTCTTTTTAGTATAGACAGACATGATGTATCTTTTGCACATCCTACCAAGCACTGGGTTATGTCCATGTCGAGGTGATGATGTAGTTGTAGTGTTTCTATGTTTTTGTAGTTCGTACTTTCGTTGTATGGTGTATGTACGTCACTTCGTTGACCAGTTCTGACAGCACATTTAAGCACTGGCCCTTATGGGTTAAGTCTATGTGCACATTTTGACAGTTGTATGATGACATATGTTATTATATATATAATGATGATTTTGGGATATATGTGTTGTGGGCTCATGTGTGCGATGAAATTGTGTGATATATGATGATTGAACATGTGACATTGATGTATATGTATATACTGTTTATAATCGAATGGCCCCGAAACACGCACCACAAATGACGGAGGCGAAAATTGCGCAAATGATAGCGCAACAGCTTCAGGCAGTTATCCCCGCGATCGTGGCGCAGGTTAGCGTCGGTATCCATGCTAACCCACAACAGAACCCGCAACCAGGGCCGGTAGGTCAAAACAATAATCAAAACAATGTTAGACAGGTCTGCACGCATAAGCACTTTATGGAATGCAAACCAATGGAATTTAGTGGAATCGAAGGACCGAATGGGTTAGTGAAATGGATCAAGAAGTCAGAATTGGTAATCAATATAAGTAATTGCCCTGGTGACTGTGCGGTTAAGTATACGACTTGTACCTTCACCGACTATGCCTTAAACTGGTGGAACACCATCGTTCAATATCGCGGGCAGGCCGCAATTAATACTATGACATGGGACGATCTTAAGGCACTAATGATGGAAAAGTTCTGCCCGACCAACGAAATTCAGAGGCTCGAACATGAGTTTTGGAACCTGCAGATGCAAGGTGCCGACCATGCACAAACGGATACGGCCAGACATGGTCCGACCGGAGCACAAACGGATCGAAAGATATATATGGGGACTGGCCCCAGAAGTGAGGAGCATTATCAACTCAGTGGAACACCTGACTATGCACGGAGTGGTAGCTAGGTTAGGTACTGTTACGTTCGACATGGTTAGACGAAGGATTTTGACGATCCCTGGAGAGCAGGCTGGTAATAAGCGAGAAGCCCCGGAAAGTAGTCAAGCAGGGGCAGCAACAGCGAAGAGGGGAAAGCAACTAGCCAGAGTTACGCCATGACTACCCCAGCTGGTAACTCTGATAACTACAAAGGAAAAGCCTCAAAGTGCAACAAGTTCATTTTGCACCACTATGGTGCGTGCCGAGCAGCGATATGCTCAAGGTGTCATAAAAGTGGGCATTATGCCCGAAACTGTAAGATGTCAGCTGAACCAAACCCCAAACCAACCCGCTTCCAACCCCCAAGGCCTCAACCTCTTCAGCAGTGACCCCAAAAACTAACACAACGGATTACCTACCCCCGTACGTGCTCTGAATGTGGCAGTACGGAGCATTTTCAAAGAAGTTGCCCAAAGTTAACGCAGCAGACAGCAGGAAAGAATACGCAGGGCCAAGCATCTACCTCGAATGCAACTCAAGGTCGTGCCTTTGTCATTGGGTCTGGTGACGCACGCCAGGACCCAAACGTGGTCACATGTACGTTCCTCGTTTCCGATCAATTTGCAATAGTGTTATTTGATACGTGCGCTGATAGGAGTTAGTTTCTATTGCGTTTTTGCCATGTTAAAAATGGCCGCTATTGACTTAAAACAACCGTATTCCGTCGAACTTGCCAACGGGAAACCAATCACCAGTCACCAACTCATTTGTAACTGCCATATGTCCCTTAACGGTTACCAATTTTCTATTAACCTTTTACCCGTAGAACTGGGCAGTTTTGACGTTGTCGTAGGAATGGACTGGCTGTCAACCATCGCGTTGAAGTGGTGCGTGAGCAGAAGATTGTAAAGATTCCTTTGTCCCCGAACGATGTGATCATGGTACAGGGAGAGATGTTAGGTACCATGCTGAACCTCATATCCCATCTCAAGGCGTTAAAGTGTATACGACAGGGATGTGAAATGTTTTAGTCAGCATCACGACAGTTGAACCAGCCGAAAAACATAGTGAAGACATCCCGATAGTGCGCGAATACCCAGACGTGTTCCCGGAGGAATTACCCGAATTGCCGCCCAATCGACAAGTCAAGTTTCGGATTGACCTAATACCGGGAACAACACCCATTGCCAAAGCCCCATACCGTCTTGCACCGTCCTAGATGCAAGAACTATCGATGCAACTGTAGGAGTTACTTGATCGTTGTTTCATCAGTCCCAGTTATTCTCCCTGGGGAGCCCCAATCTTATTTGTAAAGAAAAAAGACGGCAGTTCCGAATGTGCATCGACTACTGAGAATTAAACAAGGTCACTATCAAGAATCGATACCCTCTTCCGCGGATCGATGATCTTTTGACCAGCTACAAGGAGCCCGATATATTTCTAAGATAGATCTTCGATCGGCTTACCATCAAGTGAAGGTTCAAGAGGACGATATTGTAACAACTCCAAATTTCGTTGTCATATTTTTCTTTTACTTTTCGTTGTATCTCTCCTTGTAATCCCGAGATTTGGTTTATAAGAAAGTTATGTTAATTAAATTATGTTGATTTACAGTTATATCACATCTAATCGCTTATTAAACGCATCGCTAATCTAATCGCAATCATAAGTAGTTATGCCACTATATGAGCCGAGTGGGTTATTGTTTAATAAACACTTGTGCCATCGCATCGCTTATCTCATCGCATCACAAATCGCAGTTAATTATGTGGAATTATGTTTTATGTGTGTTATGTTTGTTATGTTATGGTTACAATCGCTATCGCAACGCTCTCACACGGTCGAATCACTAAATCGAATTATTACATCAATTATAACGCTTAATATAACTATCTAATACGAACCAATCGCCAAACGAACTCGTAACGTGAAATAATCGACAAAACTTGGCCACTAGGTCAAGTTTGGCCGAACTTGTATAGCACAAGTTTGCCCGAACTTGTCTGGTGTACCAAGGACCTTATCTTCCAACAAGTCCGCCCGGACTTGTTCTCAAATAACCCAGAAACATACAAGTTCGCCCGAACTTGGTACAAGTCGCCCGAACTTGGTACAAGTTCGCCCGAACTTGATGTCTGCCCTCTCATATCTCACTCCACCTATAAATACTCAGCTCCATTCTCTCATTTGAACTTGCTGCAAGTTCGCCCGGAGCTCCCAAAACCGAAACCCTTTGTTTTCTAAGTAAGATTCAACCTGTTTTCAACTACAACAACGTTCAACAACGTTTTACAACGATTTTGCACAAGGTTTTGCCTTCGTTTTCATCAAATCTCTTTTGTTTGCGAAACCTTCATCTTTTTCTATAAAACTTTTGTTTTTCACTCAGATCTATGTTTAGATCTGAGTAAAACCTTTAAAAACATTTATTTCTACACAATATTCGGACTAATGACGTATGTTTCGTTCACTTTTGAGTGGAACGAGGCGTTGTCAAGTGAAATATCAGATCCGGAAGCACAAGGACGAAATCGTCACTTTACACAAGCTGGACTAACCCGTATGAACCATCAAGTTCGCCCGGATTAGCCCGAGTTTCTATAAAATGGCTAAACTCGCTCCAAAAGACCTCTCCAACCTAAGTTTTACTCAGTGGCTTAAGGTTGGAGGGATGAACGCTCGATTTCCTCAGCAAATTGACGCAAAAACGCACGTTTGGATGCCAAAACCATCAAGTTCACTTGGAATACACCAAGTTCGCTTGAACTTGTACCAGGTTGGTGACTAAGTTCGCCCGAACTTGGTCTCCCCACGTCAAATCTGCAAAAATGGCACAAGTTCGCCCGAACTCTGCCCCCTTTTCTCAAGAGAATTAGACAAGTTCGCCCGAACTTGTCTTCCGCAGTTAGCAAACCTTACAAGTTCACCCGAACTTGTATAATTTCTTTGGAAATTAGAAAAGTTCGCCCGAACTTGTCTCACATCTCAACAGGTTTTCACAAGTTCGCCCGAACTTGTATGGAAACATACAAGTTCGCCCGAACTTGTCCTCTGCCCAATCCAAACTTAATGGTTTCAGCATTTCAGAAGACTGATGTACTTCTTTTCGCGTACAGGCTGATCCGGCGCTCTCCCCGACTCATCTCAGATCCCTCGTCTCTCCTAAAACGCACCCACAGTGAGTATACTTGAACCCTTTTACGCTTAAACTCACTTTTGGGTGTCACATGTGTTCCTATATCAAATCATATCACATAAATCTCAAATGCTTATTCGCAACTTGCTGTATTACATGACGATACGTGAAATCTGCTGAATTGTATGTATTGCTTGATTGCTTGTACACCACCCTTAACATGATAGTATTCTAGAGGTTGACCCGCCACCCGAAGGCCCGGGGTTGTTAAGGCTCACACTTTTATTTCGCATTTATTTTCTCTTTTAGGATGTGAACGCTTGTTCGCATGCCTCGATCAATCGCGGTTTGTTGGTTTGCATGAATCTAAGTAGTTACATCATTCACAACTATTACGTATGTCATGTGGTGTATGCTAAACGCTTTTATATCTATATTGTATGCAAAACGCGTATGCTCACCTTTACTTAATTGTATTGACGTTTTATTTTAGCATATGTGGTAGGTTGAGGATTTATTGCTTTAGATGCTTAGTTTAGGTTTTGTTTAGAAATCACGTAATAAATCTACGGAAGATTGGATCGGATTTAATGTTAAAGAGATTATCTCGGATTGTAATGATTATTTGAAGACTGTATGAGTTTGATAGTATGGATATTAAATGTGGATTATTGTCTTTAAAATGATTGTTATGGAATCTCTTGATCAATCTGATTCGCCTAGTGCCACTACCCCGATGTTTCGCCATCGGTTGGGGTGTGACAAATATCCCCAAGACGGCATTTTTGAACTCGGTATGGCACACTACGAGTTCCTGGTTATGCCTTTCGGGCTAACCAAGGCACCTGTTGTGTTCAGGACCTCATGAACTGGGTGTGTAAACCATACCTCGATAAGTTCGTCATCGTCTTCATCGACGATATCCTGATCTACTCCAAGAGCAAGGACGGCACGAGTATCATTTACTTGCTATATTGGAGATACCATAGAAAGAGCAACTGTACGCTAAATTGGCTAAGTGCGACTTCTGGTTGCAAGCCGTGCAATTTTTGGGACATGTGGTGGATCAGTATGGTATTCCTGTGGATCCAAGTAAGATAGAAGCAATCAAGAATTGGCCTGTACCTAAATCTCCGAAAGAGATACGCCAATTCTTGGGACTGGCGGGATATTACCGTCGGTTCATCGAAAATTTCTCTAGTATTGCGCAATCGCTAACAGCCTTGACACAGAAGGATAGGAAGTATGAATGGGGTGAAGACCAGGACACAACATTCCAGCCGTTGAAACAAAAGTTATGCGAGGCACCAATTGTGACGTTACCCGAAGGCAACGATGACTTCGTCGTATATTTTGACGCATCTCGGCAGGGCTCGGAAGTGTCCTAATGCAAAGAAACAAAGTCATTGCATACGCTTCTAGACAACTAAAGGTGCACGAGAAGAACCACACGACGCATGATTTGGAACTGGGCGTGGTTATATTCGCGCTGAAGATATGGAGACATTATTTATATGGTACAAAGTGTACTATATATACGGACCACAAAAGCCTCCAACATATTTTGACCAAAAGAGCTGAACATGAGGCGGCCAGATGGGTGGAATTATTAAATGACTACGACTGTGAAATAAAGTACCACCCGGGAAAAGCTAACGTGGTAGCGGATGCACTAAGTAGGAAGGATCAAATTAAACCACTATGAGTGCGAGCACTGGGAATGATTGTGCAGACGAGCCTTATAGAGCGAGTCTAGAACGAGCAAATGCAAGCCTTGGAGGAAAGCCAGTTACACAGCGAGGAGTTGCACGGAAATGAGAAAAACTTTGTGAAAAAAATGGATGAGGTGTTGTATTTTAAGAATCGAGTATGGATTCCTGCAAGTTCGGAGCTGAGACAGTTGATCACGGATGAGGCCCATAAATCGAAATATTCGATTCACCCCGGTACAGACAAGATGTAACACGACCTTAAAGAGTTTTATTGGTGGCCGGAGATGAAAAAGGACGTGGCAGAATATGTAAGCCAATTCTTGACTTATGCTCGGGTCAAAGCAGAGTATCAGAAACCCTTTGTAATGTTACAACAACCCGAGATACCTCAGTGGAAATGGGAACAAATCACGATAGATTTCGTGACCCATCTCCAAGAAGGCCTCGTGGTCATAACGCGATTTGGGTAATCGTCGATCGATTAACCAAATCCGCACATTTTATTCCGATCCATACCACTTATAAAACCGACAAGTTGGCCGAAATCTACACTAAAGAGATAGTAGCCAGACATGGTGTCACGGTTGCTATTATTTCAGACCGAGACAGCCACTTCACCTCGCGATATTGGCATAAGTTACAAGAAGATTTGGGGACGCGGATCGATCTGAGTACTGCTTACCATCCCCAAACCGACGGCCAATCGGAACGCACGATCCAGACGCTAAAGGACTTGCTTCGCGCCTATGTCCTGGACTTCGAAGGAAGTTGGGACAAGCATCTTCTACTAGTAGAATTTTCCTATAACAATAGTTACCACAGTAGTATCTAGGCAGCCACGTATGAGGCGCTTTATGGTCGAAAGTGCCGATCACCACTTTGTTAGGCCGAAGTGGGTGACACCTAACTGACGGGATCCAAGCTAGTACAAGAAACACTGATAAGATCCACCATATTCAGAATAGATTGAAAGCCGCTCAGGATCGGGAAAAGAGCTGGGCTGATGTACGTAGAACCGTTATCGTTCGAGGTGGGTGAATGGGTATTATTAAAGGTATCGCCGTGGAAATGCGTTATTAGATTTGGAAATACCGGAAAGTTAGCACCACGATACATCGGACCGTACGAGATTCTAGCAAATGTAGGTCACGTAGCATATCGGTTGAAGCTACCAACCGAGCTTAGTGCCATTCATAATGTCTTCCACATTTCAAACCTAAATAAGTGCCAATTAAGCAAAGCCACCCAGATACCTTTGGAATACATACACGTTGACAAGAGACTCCACTTTGTGGAGGAACCGGTAGAAGTAGTTGACGGCAGGGTTAAACAATTAAGGCACAACAAAATTTCACTGGTTAAAGTCCGGTGGAACTCTAAACAAGGCCCTGAATACACCTGGGAACGGAAGGATGAATTCCGTAGAAAATACCCTCACCTTTTTTCCCAAGCTAGACGGTGTAAATTTCGGGGACGGAATTTCTTAACCAGGGGAGACTGTGATACCCATGATGAAACAAGGTACACAATAATCGGTCCAAAACTTTAAGTATGCTTAAAACAATAATTGTGCGAAAACCCTAAAAATATATGTGACTTGTGGGCTAGATTAAATGATATCTGTTATGTCTCGGAGGAATCCGAGAGCACGTCATGGTTAACATAACACTAATAAGGGCCAACGGTGCGAGGTTGATGTCCCTAGCCTTTGAAAACGTGTTAAACGGGAGCTTTCCGTTTAACAGCGCATTAAATGTATGACTATGATTATTAGGCCATCGGTAGAGCTATTTAAGATTCTGAGTTCACGGAACATCTTAGTTATGTGTCTTAGACCATGACATAAGACTTGAAGCAAATCGGAGCTCGGGCACGCAAAATGAGGCAGTTTCCCGGTTAGGGAAACGCCTTCGTTTTGAGAACAATAAAAGGCAATCAAACATGCAAGGAATGGTCAATCAAGCCTAAGAACACTTAAACTACCCTAATACGAGGCTATTATGATTAAAACATAACCGGGGTCGGGTTTCGAGACGGTTATGCATGGTTTTTAAAACCGAGTCTTTTAACACTAAAAACGCGACAAAAGGAGCCCGTTTCACGAATCGGGGACGCGTATGGGACCCGAAACGAACCTAAACGTAATACCTAAGATAAACATCCTCTTAATAACGCGAAAAACGAAGCACAACAAAGCAGGGGGTGGGGTATGGTCACCCTACCTTGCGACCGCCCCTTTATATATATATGTGTGTGTGTGTGTGTGTGTGTTTTCCATTTTCCATTCATCTTTCTTTCAAGTTCTGCCCTAAACCATCAAGAACACAGCTGATCACCATCTTAATTCAGCAAAATTAATTGTAATTTTTAAGCTTTATATGGTTTTGATGAAGTTTTCTTGGTTAAACATAAACAAGACTAGGAAAACCTTTTTTAATCCATGCTAATGGATGGTTTAACCATGGTTCTTGGCTGAATAAGAACACATCAGGATTCCCTAATGTTATATGATAGCCAAGATCACAAAACTTCGGCTTTGATACCCTAATCGACCCCTAATCGAACAAAAGCGAATAACAAAGTTATTAACTGAAAAAAAGTGAAACAAGGCTTGATTGACATGGGTTATGGCATGTTTGGATTGTGCTTGATGTGTAGGTACTAAATATAGCACCCACGCACTTCTGGACTCAAGAGAAACACACGGGAACGGAGCTTGCGCTAGGTATAACCCCCGAAACCCTCGACTTGCATAGGCAGAATATTTTTTGGACTATAACTTGGTCCGTAATGCTTGGATTCAGCTGAAAATTGGTGTGGTGATGTAGGGTATTGACAGGAATGTCCACCTAAAATTTTAGAATTTTTTAGAATTTTCTATGATTTTTGGAGAATGTTTGAGTTTTGTACCCAAAGAAATTCGGAAAAAAAATACCAAACGGAGTCTATAAATCACCAAAATTTACATGAACACCAAGGAAGCTATAGGGAATGTTGTAGGAAGTTTGGGAGTCCATTGGTTGGATTTTGATTTGGAGTAAAAATCCGTGTTTTTGTGAGTTTTCGGTAGCCGGAAATTCACCAAAACAAAATCGAAAAAATCCTAAATTTCTATAGGGGATTCCTACACATATAAGGGACTTTCTGGAATATTTTGGGAATTTTTAGATATCGGATGATAAGAAATGTAAATTATTCGGTTAAATGTTGTTTTACAAATAATTTATTTGAGAAATTAAACCGGCTAAATAAATTCCCGAATTATTTTTCTCATAATCTATATATTTTTAGTGAATTGTATAAAAATTTTCAGATTTTATCAAACTTATGTATAAAAGGGGAATTTACGGAATTGAAAACACTTTATTTTAAACTAATTTCGACAGTTTACCGTGTAACGAACCTGCCGGAACCGGGAACTGATCGAACCCGATGTTTACTATAGTTGGAACACCGGGAATATTCCGGGAGATTCCAGGGTCGTTTGAACACTAGGGGCGTGTCCCATGCCAGTTCGGGAGAATCCCCGACGGCGAAAACGGAAACTCAATTTTGGGCAACATAGACTCCCTGAACACACAAACTCACTTAATGAAAAGTTGATCTTTCTTAAATGATAACATGCTGGTACTATTGTTATTCCCGTACCATTATCAAAGCGTGTCAAACAACTGACTTTGGTTGGCACACGAACCGGTGCACATATGCCAAACTAAAAACTGATACTACCCTGACATCCATCACCATACCATTATCCTATAGGTTCAATCCAGGGTGAAAACTCATAACCAGGTCCAAGTTATAACCATTACCAACTTAGATGCTGATTTAAGTCCTAGTTGCATGCGTGCTATTAAAGCTGATCCAGTTGAATAATCACTCTTTGATTAATACTACAACCCTCAATGTGAGTTTCACCCTTTTACTGTTTTCTGGGGTGAATTACATGTTACAAACTGTGTTAATTGCACCAACTTGTTATGATGAGAACTACCTAACACACAAACTATCCCAATGCAAGTGATCAACGTAAGCCGTGGGCAGTGGATAGTACTATTGGTGTGACAAACCCAATTGCCGCTGGACCGGTGTGCCGGCAGCCAGGCAACTGCACGCGTCCTAAACTATGTTATGTTGTTAGGCATAACTACCCATGGGGCGTTGGACTGCACGTGATGCAGTCGGTGGGCTGAGGTGTCGAAGGTGACCCGGCCCGGTGTGCTGAGGTGTCAAATGTGACACGGCACGGTTATTGTGGTCAAGGTTTCACTTGTGAACTCGTGTAATTCCATCGGTGATCTGTGATACGTGCAATTAAACTTGTTAACACATTTTGCTATGAAACAACCAACCTAGTGGAACTCACCGACTCGGTTAGCTGATCTTTTTTTAAAAATTAACATTCATTTAAGGTAAAACTAAGCAAGAATGAGGAATGGTTGTATGGAAGGTTTCGAGTAGGCGGACAATAGCAGAATAAAGGCTGTAGTGGCTTGTAGTATCGCACTTGAACTAATGGTTTGTAATATGATAGTTTATGTATGTTGTAACCGATGTTCCCTCTTTATATGATATCACATGTTTAAATTACGAGGAAATACCATGTGTCTGCCGCACCCCGCAATTGTCTTCCGCTGCGAGTCGGGGTGTGACAGCTTCTGCTGTCCTTTATTCTTGTGTCTTCGATGTTGGACGACCACATGTAATCATTTGAACAACATGAGGTTTTTTGGTATTGTTTCCTGGCATGATGATTTGTTTAAAATTTTCAAGGTAGCTCTTTTTCACTTGGGGAGGTGTTGGATTAATTTGTTGTTTCAATTTTTCAAAAATTTCCGGCTTGAAGTCAAGCTTCTCCAGAGCACATCTATCGAGTTGATTCGGATTTGTTGACCTATGAACAAAAACATATGGTAGTAAATTAGGTAGTGAAATCATAAAAGCCGGGGGTCAATAGGATTAATTACTTTTCTTTCTAGCTTTTCTAGACGACAAGCACATGGCAAACCACAACTAGTAAAAAGCTCGCAACCACAAGTTGAACTGTAGGCTCTCAACCCGTCTTCCTTACATTGTAGCTCGAAAATTATAAGCTCAATAACATATATTGAAACCTTCCGAAGTATATTTGCTAGCATGGGGTGAACCTTGTGGTGGTTCATTACTTTTCCAAGGCTTATTTCAAAACCTCTTTTTATCTCCGTATATTGTTTCTCAAAAATATGATTGACAAACCCCACAAGTTTAAACAACATGTTGCGATGACTTGGAAATACTTTTTATTAATGTAAGCATGCCCTCAACTCCGTTGGTTGTAATTTGGTGAACATTAAGTGTTTTGTTAGTCCAGACAGCTACAAACTTTTCATGGTACAGATCCAACCATGATTTCTTCATATACCAAAACATCTAAAAATATAACCATAACTTGTCAGGTATGTATGTACATATGTAATTATGTAAAAAAATTACTCACGTCCACGACCAACTTCTTTCAGTTGTGCTTCAATGTTTGCCAAATTATACTTGTATAGTTCCTCTGTCGAAGACTCACACAATGTCGAAAATGAACAAAGATACTTGTACGTTTTTGGGAAAACTTGTTCACACGCGTTCATTAGTGCCAAGTCACTGTCTGTTAAAATGACACACGGCTCCATACAGTCTACCTACGTAGACTTGATCCTCTCTAACACCCATATGTAGTTTTCTACCTTCTCAGTAGAAATTAACGCATGAGCAACCGAAAATGACTAGTTTGTCGACGTCATACCTACGAACTGAACAAACGGAAGATTGTACAAGTTTTTTTGTGGGTGGCGTCAATTATTAGCACATGCGGGAATGCACACCACATAGTAAATGAAAGTTTGTGGACAAAGAAAATATCTTCAACTGCGTTCGTGGTCTAATTCTCGCGTATGTAATAAGTGGAATCTTTTTTGACAAGAAGGTTTTCGAGTTGTTTCACTGGAGATTCGTCGACCCGCTTTCCGGCATTGATATTCTGAAAAACATTGTGTATATCTGTCGGAATAATCATTTTATCCGGATTTTTTTCGTCAACGTTCGCCAGATGCTACGGTTTGGAATATCTTGCCCTGCCAGCTGTTCAATCAGTTTTTTATCATTCGAAGAAAGCCTTCTCGCATACGCGTGACCCTCTAAGTTTTCAATAGGAGTGTAGTTATGCGTCAGGTTTGTCATCTCTAACCTCCAAACACTTCCCTTTGACTTCGTAAACCTTATCAACTCAAACAGGCAACCTATTTTCTTGCTACCTATTTTCCTCACTGTAGCTACACTTTTATACTCCCCACCAAGAGTGCATTGAAACCAAACCTTAAAATTATTTCATATTTTATTAGATCTTTTAATTTCAATAAAATAACCATTGTCCTTTCCCATCTTTTGTACCCAACCCACCAACTCATCGTGTGACGAAAAGGTCCGGTTTGTCTCAACGAAAATATAATTTGGTAAGAGCCTTCCTCATCAACTAACAAATCTTCCTGCTCACCGTCGTCTCCCTGGTCCGGATAGTCTTGCTGTACAAAGCTCTGCTCACCACCATCTCCCTGGTCCGGATAGTTTTGTTGTACAAAGAGCAGCTCACCACCATGTCATTGGTCCGGATAGTCTTGATGTACCAAGCTCTGCTCACCACCATAACCGTGGTCGGGATAGTTTGGCTGACCGTACGGATATTCAGCCTAAGGATATGGTTCACCTCCGTATCCGTAATTGGAATAGCCGTGTTGTTCGTACGAGTCCTCCACATGGATATTCAAGTACAGTTGCACCGTATTGTCACGATAACGAGTTCTAGAGACAACCTCCTCCTCCCTCATGTTTGACGGGACCGGTTTCTCGTACGAGTCAGAAATAGCGTTCTCGTCGTAAGAATCTGGAACAACGGACTCGTCAGAATATTCAACGAAAATGTAGTTGTTTAACCACGACATCGGTAATAAATGAAAAATGCTCTACTAAAACAACAGAATGTGAAAAACTTGAAAATCCCGTATGCATGGTCGGTTTGATTAAAAGAGACAACCTCGTACTCGAAGCGCTGCGCTTTGGCCAAAGCTCAGCGTTTAGGGTTCCCCGTGACATTGTTGCTTTGTCAGCTTGTCACCTTTTGTTAACCGTCACAACAGTCAACTTAGATTTTGTCATACGCTGCGCTTTGGCCAAAGCGTATCGCATAGTGAAGTGTGAAAATAAGCATATGCGTGTGCCGATATCATGATCCTTAAATAAATGCACGTCTCACACCAACATGACTATCAAATAATATTATAAAGATAATGTGATTTTTTTATTTAGATAAGCGCTTCTAATTTTAGTGTCCTAAGTTATATTATTACTGAAGTTATAAGTAACTATACATGTTATTTGATACTTTATTAGTAACTATTGTTTATATCTAGATAATACATTTTATAATATTAGGCAGGTATACCCGAGTCAAATTCTCAATGGTTTTTTTGTTGTGGTGTTTTTTTACTATCTTAATAACGTGTATAAAGTAAAAAAAATACTAGTCAATATTATTTATATTGTCATATACGTTAATGCAATTATCTAAATTATATTTAGTTAAATTGTTATTCAATAGTATTACTTAATAGGAGAGGATTATATATAATATATATAAATATATATATATTATATATATATATATATATATATATATTATATATAAACTCTAATACTATTATTTAAGCGTGAACAGCCATAGAGAGTGATATGTTCAAACAGATTTTCATTTATCAGAATATATAATTTGGAGTATATATAATTTGGATTACTGACCACTAGGGTATTATCGTGCCATCAACGGACCCATCGGATCATAAACATCTCCATTAGGCCATAATGTATATACACCAATTCGGGAGGAAATCCAATAAATTTAGAAAAACTCCCCTTCTGGGAATCGAACCGAAACACTACAAGAAAAGTCATCATTAGCGGCAAACTTTCAGCGACGACGCAGGGCAATAGCGACGACAACATTGCGTGTCACTGCTAATACCCTGTGTCGCGGCTAATAGTGCCAATCCGTGTGAGCCAGCAGCAGCTCCTGGCCATTGATTATGTGATGATCTAATGGTGGACATCTCTCCTGCTCTTCTTCTCTATCTTAAACAAACACAAACTCCCACTCATTGTTCATCTTCCTCATACACATTACTCACTCCATTTCTCCAACCTTAAACTACACACCACCATCTTCAAGCTTTACTACTGTCGGAGCACAACAACCGTGAAGCTCCACCATCACCAAGCCGGACCACCACCACCGCTGTCACCGTCAAGCCGGAACACCACTACTGTCACAGTCAAGCCGGACCACACCACCATTGTAACCATCAAGCCAGAACACGACCACTGTCACCGTCAAGCCGGAACCCCGCAACTGCCATCGTCAATCCGAACACCGCCACTGTCACCATCAAGCCAGAACACCGCAACTGCCACCGTCAAGCCAGAACACCACAACCACCGTCAAGCTCTGTCGTCAAGCTCCGGTCACTAGCTAGTTATCTCTAGTAAATGATGTAGTGTTTATCTTAGAAATCGTGCTATGTAAATCTGATTTTAATGAGAAAATATGTAGTTTTTTGTTTCATTATCGAGTTCAAGCAAATTTAGTAACAAATTATTCTTGTTTTGTTGGTATGAAATTGATAAAGCCGTCTCCGGTGAACTTTTCAGGCGAAACTCCGGCAAAGCATTAGTGGCGACACAATAGCGGCGATTACTGAGCATTAGCGGCCGAGTATTAGCGGCGTCATCAATAGCGGCGCCAGGTCGCCGCTAAAACCTTTTAGCGGCGACAAAAGGGGTCTTTAGCAGCGACAACCTGTCGCCGCTATTAGTGACCACTTCTTGTAGTGGAACCTAATGATCCTTAAGACTTATCCTTACCCCAAAAGTGCCACTATGCTATAATGGCATGCGTAAAGAAAAATTAAATATGATAAAGTTTTAATATTTATTCATTTTTAGTTGTACCAGGATTTTTAAAAGTCTAAGAAATAATTTAGTTACTAGTAAATACATTTATTTACGATAAAATGAAGTACCTATATAATATTTGATAGTTTTTATTGGATATGTTTTTAAATCCAAAATCTTTAACTCTTAATTGACGGGTTTGTTTTTTTCTTTTAAAACTATTAATTTCCTATTTTTACTTATGGTTGTTCAAATTTTTTCTTTTAAAACTATTAATTTCCTATTTTGACTTATGGTTGTTCAAATTAATGTCTAATGACATATGCAAAATACAATATAAAGCTATTGGTAGATTATGCATTTGTAATTATCGTTTTTAAATTTATAATATTCTAAGTGGTTAATATCAACAGGATCTTTTAGTCAACAAGATCATCTTTATAATATTAGATGAGCCTACCACCAATAGAGTCAATAAATTAAATTAATGAGAGAAAGTTTTAAAAGTTGGGACTAGGATTTGAGTGTGTAGGTTAAGGTGGTATGAGGCATCCTTATTTTATTAAATTAAGTAATTAACTAGACTAGAATTTCAATGTTATATGGATTGAATAAATATAAATTTATATATATAGTAACAAAAAGAAATTATGTTTTAAAAAATTTATGTATCCCATAAGTTGAAATAAAACCATGTATAATACATATTAAATAAAATATATAATGTCTGACTAGAAGCAGATTCTCTATCCTACAGGGTAGAGGTAATGTTGTCCACATCTTACTCTCATCAGACCCTATCATAGCTTTGCTATTGGTAGGATTTACTTAGTATGATGATGATAATGAGTCGTCAAAATATGTCTAAAATGAACATTGATATAACATTTATAAATTATGTTACTTATTCATTAAAACATTTGATTTCAAATGCGTATTTTTTATATAATTGATAAGTGCTAATGCAACAAAAATGTATTATTCCTTCGAATATCATTTTAACACACTTAAGTTAACCTATATTACAATTATAAATATATACTAAATTTCATACATATAAAATATTACAGGCTAAAAGATTATTTAATACAACCTACTTTTTTTACTTGACATATTTTTATCATCCAAATCATTCAAACACATTAAATATTTTAATAATTTTATAGAAATCACTCATCAAAACAATTAATATTATTATTCTTTAACTTTTAATATATTTTTATGAATATAATTTGAATTTGGTGATATTTAAAGACTTAAATGTAAGTTTTAAGTAATAAAAGTTTATTTAAAAACTCATAATTAGTTTCATATGAAATTACTTGTTAATGAATATAATAATCTTTAATAATTGAATGCTAATTATCCATATTTAAGTAGGGGAGGGATATATGAAAACTAAAATGTATATAACTTAGAATGATAATAAGTGTCCTCAACCAATTTCTTTTATTATATAGAGTAGATATAATATAGATATAGATGCATAGATATAGATAGATATAGAGTGAAAATATATTTAGAAAACCTAGGCATGTAATTTTATCACTAAAATAAAAAAATAAAAATAAAAAAAGCTGACAGGAAGTTTGTGTTACACAAATTACACATCAACTCGTTTTTGTTATCATGTCAAATGAGTAAGTACATCTATGTAACACAATATTCCTTCGCGCTTCTTTTTTAGCAATAAATTATATATGAAAAGCTAACTGAAATATGAAGAAAAAAAATGTTTTCTTATCTTTAATACGCTTTTTTTTAATATCATTCCCTAGATATAGATAGATTACTCGGACATACATTTTTTTAAAATCCTTCCCTAGATATAGATACAGATAGATTGTACAACAATGCTAACCTTTTTACTTACTCGGACAATTTCTATAAATATAAATTTGTAATTTTGTGGAATCAATTTGATTTCTTTAGAATTAAGAAGTATTTCAAAAAAGTTGGCATTTCTTGAAATGCCAAAAATGCTAAATTTGGTATCTTAACTTATCTTAGATTCTTCTTCTTTAATGGAAAAATCTTTCTTCATCGAACATCCAATTAAAAAAAATTCCGTTTGGATATTTTGATTGAACTGCATTATGTTTTTTTATTAGAATAATCCATAATTATAATTGAAGATGAGAGTTTATTAAGGCTATTCGGATGGTGATTTTGATTATACGATGAAGAAAACTTGCTACTAAATTAAATAAAAAATAAATGAATTTTTGTTTACAGTTTTCTTGAAGAATAAATTATATTACATATGTTAACAGTTATATAAGTTTTAAATTAATCAGTATGCAAATAAACTGAATTTATGATGTTATCTGAATAAAACTGGTATCAATCTTCTAAGTAAACCATGCTGATTCTGATTAAAAGTGTTGTTGCCTGGATTTGAAAAATGAATTAATTTATGGAGTTTACTTTAGATCTCCTTGTAGAGAGAAAACTGAATACAACACTAACAGACTTGTAATCTGTTAACCACCACTAAATAAATTAAATACTTTAAATTTTATACTAATATCAAACAATAAAAGAAAAAAAACCTTTCTAACACTAGTTTCTACAATTAGAACCAGAAGTTCTATGTTATTTCATAAAATTCTTGATTTAGTAGACAACTTATTTTTATTAAAGATTAATATGTAGACAACTTATTTTTATTAAAGATTAATATTAATATGCGACCGTTGTTTAAGTTATAGAAAATCAAGGAAAAAAATTAGAAATCAAGAAAAGAATAAAAAGATAATCCGGGGACAAGATCTTAGTCGCTTAAAAGTTGCGAATTATTCGATGTTTAATGTCTCTTTTTTCTACTGTTAACTTTGTTTTGTAGTTAGATTCCAATATTCATATTCAAAAAATGAAAATAATACTTTTAAACATGGATTATCGTGCAACAGAGAATTTCCATATGAAGTGAAGGGAAGAATTATGGCTCTACACGTGTCTATTTAAGAGGAAAATGTGTGATGATCTTTTCTCCTTGAACTAGTTTCATTCTTAATTTTGAAACGATTGTAATTTTTTCATTCGTTATTCTCATATTCAGTTTAACAAACACTTGTTTAGTCTTTTGCTTCTCATATTTGGTTTAACAAACACTTGTTTTAGTCTTTTGATTGTGAAATCGATGCAAATCATTTGTTAGTTTAATTATGAATTCATGATTGTTAATGGTTTTCTAGCATTCTAAACATTGTGTCAAGATAATAGCTATTGAGTTTGGTTTGTATTAGGGTTTTGTGTGGGATTGATTTTGGTTCATAGAACATACTACTGTTCACTTGTTTGATAATTGTTGATGTCTAAGATTGTTAATTAGCTTTTTTTTCACAAACTCGAAAGATCATTAGAATTCTTTATTTGATTGAACTGTTTTGCGAATTGATCCTAGTTGCTTATTAATCCGAACACGAGTGTGATTGTTTTTACCATATTGTTTACAACTCATTACAGTTAACCGTTTTGATAAATCACCAAATTGAATTACAATTGTTTTTGCTTAGCACAACCTTGAATCACTTATTAATTCATTTTTCAAACAAAGTTCTAAAAGAAAAAATTGGAACCTTCACAAGAATAACATTATTCAGGTGATCCATTAATCAGTTAGACTTAAACATCGGCCACAAACTCTTCGTGGTTCGATATCCTTCTTACCACTAGCTATCGAGCTAATGGTACTAAGGAACTCTCTTTAACTGCACCTCGACAACCTGATCAAACTTTGGCGCCGTTGTCGGGGAGTTCGTGTGCTTGGTGTTTTGAGAATTATTGATTATTTGTGATTAATTGTTTAAATCTTGGTTTTTATTGCATTTTTCCATATCTCTTGCTACACGGGGTGTGTTGTTTGTGTAGGTGACATATAGTGCATGCGTACCTGGTTGTCTGAAAGGACTTTACCACTCGTGTTTGAACTAGAAATTGAAAGACTAACAAAAAGGAATTGAGAAAACCATCACCTAGAGGCACCCATTACCTCTACCACTTACCCAAAATCACCACTCATCCATTAACATGGATCCCCAAAACAACCAACCAAACCCAAACAACCAAAACAACTATTCTTGTGGTATCAACCAAAGACCACCCACTCCACCTATAAACATTAACCAAAACCAATAACACCCACCACAAAACCAAAACCATTACCAATCTGAAAATTCAAACCGGGTCAAAACCTTAACCATAATCGTAACCCCGACCCAGATCGACCCGTTTTAAACTGAAACAACCACATTTATACTCACAATGCAAACCAAAGAGGTCCAACTACACGATCGCTTTCACCTTTTCACTAAAACAATAATAACATTAATTAAGTGAGAAATAAAGATGATAATTAGGTTAGTGTCCATACGTATCACACCGGTGCATTTCCAAACGGGCGAAATGGTACGGGGATTTAACAAGTACTAGGGCGTATGGAGCCTTTATATAGTAATTCTTGAAGCTGGCTCGATAGCTCTTGCATCTCCGAAGGTGCGGGACGGTACGGGGATTTAGCAATGGGTGTAGCGTCGGGTATGAGGTCAATACAAAAGTTAATGGAACAAGGAGGAGGACCAGGTAGGTCTTCGGGAAAAAAACGTCAAAAAAGTCACTAACGATCGGAACGTCATTCACGCTTTATCCTTTGTCCTTTTTTCACAACGTGGGCTAGAAAGGCAAAGTACTCATTTCGCAAGTGTTTGTTTGCTTTAGTGCATGTCATAAGCTTGAGACCTTATGAAGGTTTCTCGCCATAGATGTGCAAAGTGTCGCCAGACAGAAGTGGAAGACGAATAAACTTTTCGAAACAAATGACTTTGGCACAGAATTTGTGAAGCCAATCAAGGCCTATATGATGTCAAAGCTACCCAATTGCATGGGGAAGAGTTCGATTGGGAATTTGTGTTCGTTGAGGTTGAGAATGCAATTGGGGAAAACGAAGCCGACAACGATGGATTCACCATCGACAACTTTGACAGATAATGATTTTGGTAGTTTTGTACGTGTACAATTTAACAAAGGTTCAAGTTCAACGGATACAAAACTCGTATCCACACAAGTATGAAATAACATAGAAGCGTAAATACCATTAACAAGGAAGTACCGGTTACGACGTTGTTGTCGTTTTGAGCCTGGGCGGCGGTGAGGACAAAAGCACACCCACAGGGTGATTGTTGTTGTTGCTCCTGATTGTTTTGCGGGCATTGAGGGCGTAGGTGAGTTGGGTCGCCGTACTTGAAACAAGCGTGAACGTTGTTTGCGGGTTGACGGTTCTAGTTTTGGTTTTGGTTTTAGGGTGGAGGTTGAGCATGATTTTGGTTTTGATTACCCTGTGGTGAAGCACCATTTCGATGTTGGTTGCTGAGGTGCCCGAACCTATTGCAATTGGTGCAATGGCGGCACACGGTGGCAGGGAAGTGGTAATAGTGACATGTATTACACTTGGGAAAAGTCCCAGTGTAAGGCTTCCTTGTGGGGGATTGGTGTTGTTAGGGGGAGTGATGGCGTTGCAACTTTGGTTTTGAAACTTTCGTTTTTTACTATTGTTGTTTCGCGAATGAGGTTTGGTGTCTTTGGGTGTGGCGGTGGCTTGGCTTGCAGTTTTGGTGGTGGCTTGGGTTGAGGAGTGGTTATCTCTCACTCGGTTTTCATTGAGGCTGGCGGTGAGGCGGTAGACTACCTCTATAGTGTCGGGTCTTGTGGCTTGGATGATATCGCCGATTGTAGGGGGAGGCCCTTGAGGTAGTTCGCAATAGCACGCTCAGGTGTGCTAACAAGATGGGGGACAATGATGCTTAATTTCTTGAAACGGGTGGTGTAAGCGAGGTTGTTGTCACCTTCTTGCTTAAGGTGCCAAAACTCTTCCTTGTGCTTTTGTTGCTCATGGAGAGGACAAAATTCGGTTAGCATAAGCCTCTTAACTTCAGCCCAAGGTAGGACGTAGGCCTCAACATTTCCAGAATGTTACGCTCGTTTGTCCACCAGTCGAGGGCTCTCGACTCGAAGACTCCTGTAGCGCTTTGGGTTTTGACGGAGCCGGGACATTCCATGTTGATGAATGACACCTCGATGCTATCAAATCATTCTAGCATATTAGTGGCACTGTCATTATCGGTAAATGGTTTAGGATGGCAAGTGGAAAATTGTTTGTAGTTGAAAGAGGTAGGTTTGGGAGTTTCAGGTTTGGGCTCAACCGAGGCGTTTGGGCTCGTGTTGGATTGAATCTGGTTGACGATGTCGGGTATGACCTTGGCCATTTGTTTGGCTATAAACGCCATCATCTTTTTGTTCGAGCTCGTCTTGAAGTCTCTCCTTGATTTTGAGTGACGGCTTGAAGACATCTATACGATTGAATAAAAGAAGGGATGGGACTTGATCATATGGGTTTTGATTAAATTTTGCACAAGTTAGAATATGATGATGTGTGTGACATATGTGTGTATGGTTCAAGTTGTTTCAAAGCATGTATGATTCAAATATTGCACATAAACATTTTTGACTTCAAGTATATTGCAACATGAATGATATGTTTACATTGACATAAATGATAAGACATGAAAGAGCATAAATTTAGTTTGTTCTCGATTATCGTTTTTTGTTTTAGATTGCGAGAAGTGTGTGATTCGTTAATTTGAAACGAATTAAGATCAGATGTAAAACACATTGAAATTGGTATAACATAAAAGAGATTTCAATTCGTAAAAGGTGGAGTCTCAGAACGAAACTAAGACTAAGCTAAAGTGGTCGAAAGTCCTTTTGAGTTCGGGAAACACGCATTGGCCTAATAGGTAGAATACTCACACCGAGATTTCGGTTAACGGTATTAACCCTTTTGGTTACTACGTGTCCCTAGTCAATCGAAATTTCGAGACTTTGGTGAGATTGAAAATTGAGGAATGGAACTAATCATCATGATGTGGATTTCACTCCTAGCTTGATGATGTCGTTCCTAAGTGTAGTTAGTACTTACCAAACAAGGAAATAATTTTGACTTGTTGGTAAGGGTCCACTAGAGTAAGAACTGGAAATTCCCATCAAGGTGAGGATTTCACTCCTAACTTGATAGTATAATTTCGTGAAAAACATTGATCGCGGATTGAGAGTGATCACCAAAGTGTGGGTTTCACGCCTAGTTTTGTTGTAACACCTCGAAAATTTCGTCCAATAAAAATCTGACACGTGTCTCGAAAATTCTTGGTTTCCACGAGTAGCCGAGAAGGACTAAAGACGCCGTCATGTTATTTAATTAACCTCTGAACGAGCATCGGAAAAAAAAGTCGAAGGATCAAAGTGGCAAGTTTTCAAAAAATTTCATCTCTGGGAAGTCCTTACGGCGTAACCATCAATGGTTACGGACCGTAAGGCAATCATCATATGGTTTCAGTAAGGCGGTTACGGACCGCAAGCCTTATTGGTTACGGTCCGTGACCTATTCAAATCTGTGGGCGCGCCATGGCCTTACGGACCGCAAGGCTCACTCCTTACGGTCTGTAAGTGGGTGCCAGCGACAGAATGCATGGCAGCTTGCTACCCTGCCACCTTGCTCGCCATTTCCACCCTTCTCCTGCTTATGCCACGATCCTAGCCACTTGTATTCATCCCTGACCCATGCTAACACCTGGATCAATCCTATGAGGCATCTCCAACTATGAATACCCTTATAGTTGCAACATGGAGACTTGCTCATTTCTTCAAACATTCCTCTCATCTTATCTGGAGGTTCCTGATCCTTGGGGACTTCCTAATTAGTCTTATTTCGTGCTACGGACCTTGTGTAAGTGTTCTTAGCCATCCTTTTAAGTTTTATTAAGTTTTAAGCCAATGTCAAAGCGTTGACGTAAAAACGCTTTGACTTTGAGCTAAGACCATTATGGTCCAGCCAATGTTCGTAACGAACATGGCTACATGATTGTAATAAGGTAGGTGTTAATCCCTCAAGAGGGCATCTCCGGATTACCACGTTTGCTTGGTCAATTGACGGGTCAAAGTCATGTTAATAAAAGTCAAACGGGTCAGTTTTGAAATAAAATCATAATTAGCAAATTAGATGTTATAAAAACCTGTTTTGACACTCTAATAACTTAGTAATAATTGTAAGAACATGTGGGAACATGTTCGGCTCGTCAATTCCAGGTCTAAGGTCAGTTCGCAACCGAAAGTCGCAAAGTTTGACTTTTGCTTTGACTTTCAGTTCTGACCCAAATTAGAAACATTAGCTTCTTCCCCTAAGTTGCATTATGACCATGATATAGTATACTATAACCCTATGGAGTTATAGGACACGGTCATATAGTAATCCGAGTTTTTACGCAAGTATCCGTTAAATATGCCTAAAACGCCCTTTTACGTATAAAATGGTCTAAACCTAAACTTGTTATCAAAACTCTATTTCTACTGATGTAATATCATTATTAAGGTTATTTGGGATATTTATTCAGGTTGCAAACTGAGTTTAATCTCTAGTTTACACATTATGTCCTTAAATGACGATATCGCCCTTTCGGCACTTAAAATGAATTTTAAACATTTTTATAAATCAAAACCTTATGCTTACTGATATAATATATGTACAAACATATTTTGGTTATACAAACCTGGTCTCAACAACAGTTTTACTTAAATACCGTTTAAATCGTCATTTAGCGACTTAATCGCCGTTTCGGCACATAATGTGGTTTAAAACCATATTGGAGCATTGAGACTTGATACCTACTGATTTCAAAACATATTTTCAAATTATTAACAGTAGGTACATGTCCCAAACTCAGATTCCCAAAAAGTTATCAATTATATGTGAAATGACCAAATTACCCTCTCGGGACATAGTTTGGTCTTAAACTATAAACCACACATATAATTGATTTCCTATTGATATAACACCATAAAATAGTTATTTTTACGGATTGTTTATATTAATAACATCAGTTTAAATATAAGCCCGTTCATTACATTTTATAAATGACGAAAATACCCTTAAAGGCATAATTTACTTTTAAAACCATAACGGTTCGTCATATCAATAACCTACTGTTATAATAATGTATTTTAAACTTAATGGCATATGGAACTTGTGCAGAACTCACCCGGTTACCCAGTTTCGCTTATATGTGTACGGTTAAGCCTACGTGACTAGTTTACGTAATTTAATCAAAACGGGTTTAACCATATCAAAATACTCTCATATTCCAGAATGTAAAAAAGAGTACCCATATTGTACAAGTCCTAGTACTTATCGGGTCCAAAATACATTCTTTTCCAGTCACCGCTTAATCTAGCGTTTTGTACCGTCATCTTTATTTTAAGTTAGCCGATCTAAGTCAATGACTAAATAAAGACCCGCTAGCTAACTAATCGGTTAATAATACCATCTATTCCAGACTAGAGACTTCCGGTAGATTGTCGCCAAGCTAGTTTATTTTGATTACGGCTGTGCTTTGCTTATTTTCTTATTACTAAGGACTTTGCAAGCCAGGCAAATACTTTAACTTATTTTCCCTTATACGGGCTTGGGATACGGTATACTAATACCGCATGGTTGGATATGGGATCAAAGACCAATGAGTCGGGAATTCAAGTAATCCATTATAATTCGTATTGCTTAATATTAAAATTTGGGGGTTAAAACGACCATGTCCTGGATATCCACGGCTCATTTAATTGTAAATGGCCACGACCTAAGCACGGGGTGTAGGCATACACCCATCAGATGCTAAATTAAAATTATGACCCATTAGGGGTGCAGTTATTAAAGGTATTAAAGTGGTGTGTCGATTAATCACGATCCCGACATAGTTTTCAGGCTCTAAATGTATTATTAGCATGTAAAACTGATAACATGAAATTATTTATCCCAAGTTATTTATAAAACAAAGTACCATTGTGTACACTAATTTTTTTCGAAATGTTTTCAAAATGAGTCGGTTAAACGTATTTACCAGTGAAAACTGACGTATTTTCAAAAGACTAAGTGCAGGTGACAAGTATACATAATTAGGCTGGAAGTGCTCGGCGAAGGTTAAGATGAATTGCAACCCTTTGCTTAGAAGGCCTTAGTCTGTCAAGTTTCCTTTTGTATTCACATTTCGATCCGCCTGTGGATCTAGTTACAAGCGTTGTATTATTATTTTTGAACTTTGAACATTTAAACGTTTGTAATAGTAATTATCCAGACTTCCGCTGTGTATTATTGTATTGATTGGTAATGATGATATCAACTTACGTCACGATATTCCCCAACCGGGCCCACCGGGTTATACGTGGAAATTAGGTGTGTGACAGGTTGGTATCAGAATAATACACAACGGAGTTATCATCCCAACTTCTGCCTAAATCGATCACACAAGCTCGAAGCATGTCCTGCAAGGTTTGAATGGTACGCTCTCTTTGCCCGTCCGTCTGAGGATGGTAAGCTGTACTAAAGTTTAATCTCGTGCCTAGAGATTGTTGGAAGCTTTTCCAAAAGTGAGATGTGTATCTTGTATCTCTATCAGATACAATGGATACCGGCACACCGTGCAAGGACACAATCTCATCAACATAAAGCTTAGCCAGCTTGTCAGAGTCGTATGTTTCTTTAATTGGCAAGATGTGAGCGGATTTGGTTAATCTATCTACAATAACCCAAATCGTGTCATTGCCACGCTTGGTCTTGGGTAACTTAGTGATGAAGTCCATTGTTATAATTTCCTATTTCCACACTGGGATCTCAAGTTGTTGTAAAAGTCCTGACGGTTTCTGGTGTTCTGCCTTAATTTGAGAACACGTCAAGCACTTTGCTACATGATTGGCTATATCTTTCTTCATACCCATCCACCAATAATTGGGTTTAAGATCTTGATACATCTTGTCGCTTCCCGGGTGAACCGAATATTTAGAACTATGTGCTTCTTGGAGGATTACATCTCTAAGTCCTCTAAAGATCGGAACCCAGATCCGATTGTTATGCCTTAACATTCCATCCTTTCCAGATGCTAACTGATCAATGGTTGCACCTAATCCTTCTCTTGCGATATTTTCCTCTGACATGGCTTCCTTTTGTATAAATAATAGCTTTTCATTTAAGATATTCTTCAATTTAATGCTCTTGGCATTGATCCTTAAAGGTTTGACTCTTTCCTTGCGACTAAGCGCATCAGCGACTACATTCACTTTCCCTGGATGATATCGAATCTCACAATCATAGTCGTTGAGTGTTTCCATCCAACGTCGTTGTCTCATGTTCAAGTCCTTCTGATTGAACAAATGTTGGAGGCTTTTATGATTGGTGTAGATAATACACTTTGTTCCGTATAGATAATGCATCCAAAGTTTAAGTGCGAATACTACTGCACCCAGTTCCAAATCATGGGTGGTGTAGTTTCTCTCGTGCACCTTCAATTGTCGTGATGCATAGGCAATCACCTTGCCTCTCTGCATAAGCACACATCCCATGCCTGTGTGCGATGCATCACAATAAACTACGAACTCCTCCACACCTTCTGGCAGGGTTAACACCGGGGCATTGCTCAACTTAAGCTTTAGCGTCTCAAAGGATTCTTGTTGTTTTAGATGTAACATTCGTCGAAAAACGGGTTCCAAAACCCGCTCTGTTTAAAAATTTTAGAATTTATTTAAAAGTTTCGTTACGCATTTTTTTCATTTTATAAAAGGTAATTTTCATAATTTATAAATAAATAATTAATATGTTGATTAAATAAAAGAATAAAAAAAAATTTAATAGTAATTTTTAAGATTTTAAAATATAAAAAAAAAATATATCACTAAGTGTAGACCGCGGGTTTCGAACCCGGGTCTCCACTCAAACCAAACACACAACACACCACTACACCACTTGCCCACATATGTTACATCTCAAAACAATTATGTATTTATAATCACATTCTTTTGATCCGGATTCAAACAAGAAACAGCCGCGCTAAGTCACCGGCTATCATCAAGAAACCGGATTCCTCTTCAATCATCGATTGTAACTGATTTCAATCATCGGAGGAAACCGCCAATTTTGGTTTAATTCGTGAGTAACCGATTTCAATGATCCTCAAAATCATAACTGATCGAATAAATCGTTTAGCCCCTATAAATAGTGGATCTCAGCCTGTTCTAAACCCACGACACTGAATTCACAAACTCAACCACATTTCACACTCTGTTCTTCACCTCAAGTCACCGGAATTGTCTGGTAGTCGCCAGAAATATCACCGGAAAACCGAAATCGTGGTGGATCACATCAGCTATAAATACCTTGCTAACCTCGTTTCCAAACTCGTTCAAACCCTTCTCGAAATCCTCTGCTTATTCTCCCCAGCTCCGCTGACCTCAGAGCTTCATCTGCAAGTCGCCAGAATTCGGAACAGAAATCGGGATTGACTGGTTACTCCATAAATACCAATCGTTTCACCGCAAACGAATTCGCTCATTCCCTCAAAACACTCTCTACATCAACACTTAAGAAAAAACTCTCTGATAGAACCTGATGCTCTGAATAAACGACGCCGGAGTTTCTGCACAGAACCGGAATCCAACCGGAACTTCCATAACATTCTCCGATCGGTATGAATTCTTAATCTTTTCTGTCAGTTCTATTCGATTCATTTGTCCAATCTAAAACAGTAGATCAGTGAAATCAAATGTTTAATAAATCTGTTTTCAGTTCTAAGTTAATGAAGAAGATGAACATCGAGTCGTTTATAAATATAATTAAAATCAGTATTTCAAACGGGTTAGACACACAGTCCAGTGGTGGACTGTGTGCATTTCATACTATCGATACCGAGTTCGATCCTTGACACAACACCTATGCACAGATAAAACGTTTTTTTTTTTAACCCGGAACCATATTAACTCGTTGTAAGATGTTAAGTATAATAAAATTTCAATATATAACGGGTTAGACACCCAGCCCAGTTGGTTGGGCTGGGTGCAACACAACACTGGAAACGCGGGTTCGAGTCCAAGCTCTCACACCGGTTCGACAGTTTAAATCCTTTTTTAAAAATTGGATAATTTCTAAATAACTTAACTAGTATATAAGAATAATAAAATCAGAGATTATTTCGGGTTAGACACGTAGCTCAGTTGGTAGAGTTGCGTGCACGTATACGAGAGGTCACAAGTTCGAACCTCACACGCTGCCTAAAATAAATGAGTTGAACGGGCCGTTGACCAGTCAACCCTTACAAAAAAGGGTAAATTTTTTTAATTAAAAATCATTTTATTTTCTTTGAAAAATTGTTAAAAATACCTCAAAATAAGGTTTTAAAGCCTAAAAATTTGCATTAAAATTCACAAAAATAAATCTAAAAATCTCATTGAGAGCACTAATTAAAAATATTAATTTCAAATGAACTTTATTTATTTATCGAATTATTACGTTATTATTTAGGTTAGTTTTTACTCGTCGGTCGAATCATAAATCCGTGCGCATTCATCATTATCAAGGAACGCACCCACTGTGAGTGAATCCTTACAAATTCCCCTTTTTATTCATGTTTTTGGGGTGCATCATGTGTCGTTTACGTATTTCGTTTATTCAAACAATTGTGCTATTACCATTATATGATCTTACATGTTATGTAATGTTATATGTTGTATTGTGTGTTTACATTTTTGTCAAGTTGCGTGCAAATCATTCATTAGGCCCATCAGTTCCTCGTTGGAGACGGGTTGAGCATCAGGTGCCTCATTAGATCGACTCCGTTTGATTGAGCCTTGATCTCATTGTTCATCATTTGGTGTGTGCGTGTGCATTAATTGATATTATGTGTTATGTGATTTAATTTACACATACGTATACTCATATTTGGTTATGCACATTTTTATTCAAATAACCAATATAACTAATTCTTTCATATATTTAAATAAGATTCACTCGCCAACTTTTGGTGACCCAAAACCCTATTTTACACATGATACAGGTGATTCTGTTGAGAAAAGAAACACATAGGATGGCCTAGAAGAATAAACAAGTTAATGCTTTGGAATGAACGTTTAGTTTTGTTTTCCTTTGTAATTGTACGATTTTTGTTTAATGGATACTTTAGTTTGTAATTTGAATGAAAATGTATTTGAACATGTTGTGTTTGTATGTTTATTGTAACTTCTTCTTTAAAGAGAAATAATAAATATGAACTTTATAGTAAATGTCATGAGCTTTGATGAAAACCCAATCATGCCCCGACTACCATTTCCGCTGCGGGTCAGGGTGTGACAGATTGGTATCAGAGCTTTTGGCTATAGGGATATAGGATAGGTTATTAGACCCTTAGAGCCTATACTATAGTTGATTAGATTTTAAATTGTTTATGTGGTTATATGCAAACTCATGATGTTTATTTGTTTCGTATTTATTACACACACAAATGCATGCAAACACTTCCACTATCATTATGTGTGATACTTAATGAGTTATACTTGTTGTCAAACATAACATGCTTACATATACATTCATCACGCATATTTCAATGTTCACATATTCATATCATCCTCATATTTCCTTTATTCAAGATTTTGTCGCATTTTTCGTTTTTCAATCTCATCAAAGTGAGTTCTACGACGGGCATGTAGTAACTGTAAGGGTACAAGTACCGGGAGTCGGAACGTCCTGTCTAGGTTGGCATTCGTATAAATCCAATATAACGGACCAGTTTGCCTACCTGGGGACTAACGATGAGAGTACGAAGGACCTATTAGGCCAAAGCATGCCACACCAAACGTCGTTCGAACTAACCCTACTTGGAATTGTCATTGTGTCCATACCAGGACATCCTCCGACCTTATACTTTGCTGTCATGTTTTACGATTTTCATTCAGGTGGCGCAAGTGTTAACAGGCCAACACCAATATGAACCCTACCAAAGCCCAGTAGTCATGGGGGCCCACATGACTACCAAGGCCAAGTAAGGGGACATATGGGAGCCCAAACATGAGCAAAGCCCAAGACATCCTATGGATGTAGTAAATTTAGTATTCTTCATTTGTTTTATGAATGTTCATTTCTAAATACGACACATGACACCTAAAACGTCAAACTCATACTCTCGATACGTATTCCTTGTAGATGTCTTCTAGTCTCTCTCGTAGAAATATGAGATCAGGAAAATCCCGCGAGCGCATGGCTGCCCAAATCGCTCAACAAATGGCCGCCGTAATCCCCAACATCGTAGTTCAAGTTCAACAAGCCCTTGCCGCTAATCCAGTCACCTCAATCAACCAAGAAGAGCAAAACGTTGTCAACCCTCCTCCAAATGCCACTAAATGCACCTTCAAGCATTTCAAATCCTGCGATCCTCCAAAATACGAAGGAACTGAAGGTGCCACCGCTCTCCTCCATTGGTTTGAGAAGATGGAAAACACTTTTCTCAACTGCGACTGCCCTGATGATCGCAAGGTGCGATATGCTATCGGTCGTTTGTTCGGAGTAGCACTTACATGGTGGAATACAGAGAAGGCCAAGCGAGGTACTGAGAATGCTATGACCTTGACTTGGGAAGAGTTGAGGGAGATCATGACAAGACGTTTCTGTCCAAGAAGCGAAATCAAGAAATTAGAAGATGAGTTCTACTCTTTGAAACAAAAGGAGGGCGACCACACCACATACAACAAGAGATTCCTTGAGTTGAATCAGATGGTCCCCAACTTGTTCATTCCCCTCTACCGTTTGATCGAGCACTACATTCGAGGTCTTCCTTCAAAAATTCAAGACCTGTAATAAGTACCACACCTGCAACTTTGGAAGCAGCAATGGAGTTAGCTACAGAGCTCACCAAAAACCGTATACGGAATAAAGACTTCAAGGAGGAGAAGAAGAAGGATAAAGCATCAACCGAAACCTCAAACTCTACCCAAACCGAATCCTCTTCTCAACCCATTTCTAGGAGAAATTGAGACGGGCAAACTTTCGCTGTCACCCAACGCAATCAACCAGTTTCACAAGCTGTACCCCTCCAAGCTATCCCAATCACCCAAGTAGCACCCAACTCTACTTACCCAAATAAGAAACCTTACATTGGACCTCACCCTCAATGCAACACCTGTTTTTATCACCATCCATCTACCTTACCTTGTCGACTGTGTGCTAATTGTGGGCGCTATGGTCATTTGAGCAAGACTTGTCGCGCCTCTCAAAACCAAGCTTCACCCCCTACTCAAAACATGATCCAAACATATCAACCACCCCAATACCCCATGTTTCCATACGTTCGAGCTTGTTTTAATTGCGGCGACCCTACCCATTTTAGAAACACGTGCCCTCGATTGGTTAACATCATAAACGCCCAAGCTCAAGCAGACCCAGTTAACCAAGCAAATCAAGCAAACCCAGCTCCACCACCAGCAAGAGGGAGAGCTTACAACATCAACGCTAATCCTGTTGAAGATAATAACGGCCCAAACGAACCATCCAACTAGCCTTCCCTCACCAAGAATCAAGACTCAACTCCAACCGTCTAGTTTTTATGTTTCTTTATGTTATCTCAATCTTTACGTATCCCAGTTGTAAAATGGGAATTTGTGTATCCAAGAATTTTAATGCGAATTGATATTACAGTTTGTTTTATACCTTTACTCATTGATTTAACTCTCATATCATCATACATCTCGACGTATCTCGATCTCATCATTTAATGAAGTTGGGTTGTGTTTCACTTTTTCATAGACCGACCCCTTCATCATAACAAACGAGGGAGGTACCGTCGTCATTCAGTCATGTATTCTTTCAGATTTGAGACTCAAGCCTTGGTTGTTGTGTTTGTTTATGTTTTAGAGTCACATAGAACTAATCATAATTTACTGATAAAGCCAATGAAAATTTGACAAGAATATGGTGGATACGCCGCTGGTACTTCCTATATATAAGTATTCTTGGCAAAGGATCAAAAGCATTACCAGGAGATTATGAGAAGTTCGTGTAGGTTTTAGTATCGTCATGGTTGAAGTTTTGTTTTATGATATAACCTTATCTTTCCAAACGTATCAATTCTCTCAAAACTCTTATGCATGAGATCATACCTAGTCAATCAACTCTGTTTATCAATATTCCTTATCTTAGGCATCAAAAAGCGATTCCTGTAGCAGGGTATTCAACCCTAACTAGGAACGTTACCGCCTCAAATAAAATTGAAACTCTCACCCCCTTCTAATTAGGAAATTGTCAAATTAAAACCACCCACCTTCGAGTCTAGACATACCACTACTACTTAAATTTCGGGACGAAATTTCTAAAAGTAGGGGATACTGTAACATTCGTCGAAAAACGGGTTCCAAAACCCGCTCTGTTTAAAAATTTTAGAATTTATTTAAAAAGTTTCGTTACGCATTTTTTTTTCATTTTATAAAAGGTAATTTTCATAATTTATAAATAAATAATTAATATGTTGATTAAATAAAAGAATAAAAAAAATTTAATAGTAATATTTAAGATTTTAAAATATAAAAAAATATATATCCAATAAGTGTAGACCGCTGGTTTCGAACCCGGGTCTCCACTCAAACCAAACACACAACACACCACTACACCACTTGCCCACATCTGTTACATCTCAAAACAATTATGTATTTATAATCACATTCCTTTGATCCGGATTCAAACAAGAAACAGCCGCGCTAAGTCACCGGCTATCATTAAGAAACCGGATTCCTCTTCAATCATCGATTGTAACTGATTTCAATCATCGGAGGAAACCGCCAATTTTGGTTTAATTCGTGAGTAACCGATTTCAATGATCCTCAAAATGATAACCGATCGAATAAATGTTTAGCCCCTATAAATAGTGGATCTCAGTCTGTTCTAAACCCACGACACTGAATTCACAAACTCAACCACATTTCACACTCTGTTCTTCACCTCAAGTCACCGGAATTGTCTGGTAGTCGCCAGAAAATATCACCGGAAAACCGAAATCGTGGTGGATCACATCACCTATAAATACCTTGCTAACCTCGTTTCCAAACTCGTTCAAACCCTTCTCGAAATCCTCTGCTTATTCTCCCCAGCTCCGCTGACCTCAGAGCTTCATCTGCAAGTCGCCGGAATTCGGAACAGAAATCGGGATTGACTGGTTACTCCATAAATACCAATCGTTTCACCGCAAACGAATTCGCTCATTCCCTCAAAACACACTCTACATCAACACTTAAGAAAAAACTCTCTGATAGAACCTGATGCTCTGAATAAACGACGCCGGAGTTTTCTGCACAGAACCGGAATCCAACCGGAACTTCCATAACATTCTCCGATCGGTATGAATTCTTAATCTTTTCTGTCAGTTCTATTCGATTCATTTGTCTTCTAAAACAGTAGATCAGTGAAATCAATGTTTAATAAATCTGTTTTCAGTTCTAAGTTAATGAAGAAGATGAACATCGAGTCGTTTATAAATATAATTAAAATCAGTATTTCAAACGGGTTAGACAAACAGTCCAGTGATGGATTGTGTGCATTTCATACTATCAATACCGAGTTCGATCCTTGACACAACACCTATCCACAGTAATAAAACGTTTTTTTACCCGGAACCATATTAACTCGCTGTAAGATGTTAAGTATAATAAAATTTCAATATATAACGGGTTAGACACCCACCCCAGTTGGTTGGCCTGGGTGCAACACAACACTGGAAACGCGGGTTCGAGTCCAAGCTCTCACACCGGTTCGACAGTTTAATCCTTTTTAAAAATTGGATAATTTCTAAATAACTTAACTAGTATATAAGAATAATAAAATCAGAGATTATTTCGGGTTAGACACGTAGCTCAGTTGGTAGAGCTGCGTGCAGGTATACGAGAGGTCACGAGTTGAACCTCACACGCTGCCTAAAATAAATGAGTTGAAACCGGCCGTTGACCAGTCAACCCTTAGAAAAAGGGTAAAAAATTTTTTAATTAAAAATCCTTTTATTTTCTTTGAAAAATTGTTAAAAATACCTCAAAATAAGGTTTTAAAGCCTAAAAATTTGCATTAAAATTCACAAAAATAAATCTAAAAATCTCATTGAGAGCACTAATTAAAAATATTAATTTCAAATAAACTTTATTTATTTATCGAATTATTAGTTATTATTTAGGTTAGTTTTTCCTCGTCGGTCGAATCATAAATCCGTGCGCATTCATCGTTATCAAGGAACGCACCCACTGTGAGTGAATCCTTACAAATTCCCCTTTTTATTCATGTTTTGGGGTGTATCATGTGTCGTTTCACATATTTCGTTTATTCAAACAATTGTGCTATTACCATTATATGATCTTACGTGTTATGTAATGTTATATGTTGTATTGTGTGTTTACATTTTTGTCAAGTTGCTGCAAATCATTCATTAGGCCCATCAGTTCCTCGTTGGAGACGAGTTGAGCATTCAGGTGCCTCATTAGATCGGCTCCGTTTGATTGAGCCTTGATCTCATTGTTCATCATTTGGTGTGTGCGTGTGCATTAATTGATATTATGTGTTATGTGATTTAATTTACACATACGTATACTCATATTTGGTTATGCACATTTTTATTCAAATAACCAATATAACTAATTCTTTCAAAAATTTAAATAAGATTCACTCGCCAACTTTTGTTGACCCAAAACCCTATTTTACACATGATACAGGTGATCCGGTTGAGAAAAGAAACACATAGGATGGCCTAGAAGAATAAACAAGTTAATGCTTTGGAATGAACGTTTAGTTTTGTTTTCCTTTGTAATTGTACGATTTTTGTTTAATGGATACTTTAGTTTGTAATTTGAATGAAAATATTTGAACATATTGTGTTTGTATGTTTATTGTAACTTCTTCTTTAAAGAGAAATAATAAATATGAAACTTTATAGTAAATGTCATGAGCTTTGATGAAAACCCAATCATGCCCCGACTACCATTTCCGCTACGGGTCAGGGTGTGACATTGGACCCCAATTGAATTTAGCATCCTTACGAGTTAGGATTGTCAAAGGAGCGGCTATTCTGAGAAGTTCTTAATGAACTTTCAATAATAACCAGCCAGTCCTAAGAAACTACATATCTCGGAAGGTGTCTTTTGGATCTTCCCAATTCATTATTGCTTCTATCTTTGCTGGGTCTACTTGGATACCATGTTCAGTTACTATGGGGCCAAGGAACTGAACTTCACGTAGCCAAATTCACACTTAGAAAATTTTGCGTACAACTTTTCCTGGCGTAGAATTTCAAGAATGCACCGCAAATGTTTCTTGTGATCAGATTGATTTCGAGAGTAGATGAGTATGTCGTCTATGAAGACAATGACAAACTTATCTAAGTATGGCTTGCAGACTCTATTCATGAGATCCATGAATGTTGCGGTGCATTAGTGAGCCCAAAAGGCATCACCAAGAACTCGTAGTGTCCATATCTTGTCCTGAAAGCAGTTTTCGGAACATCTTCATTTCTAACTTTAAGCTGGTGATATCCCGACCTTAAATCAATCTTCGAGAAGAAACTCGCACCTTGCAACTGATCGAACAAATCATCGATCCTAGGCAAAGGATAACAATTCTTGATTGTTATCTTATTGAGTTCACGGTAGTCAATGCACATCCTCATTGACCCGTCCTTCTTTTTAACAAACAACATAGGAGCTCCCCAAGGCGAAGAGCTGGGTTGAATAAAACCTTTCTCTAAGAGTTCATCCAATTGGGTTCTCAATTCTCTCATCTCGGTTGGTGCTAAACAGTACGGAGCTTTAGTTATGGGAGCTGCTCCAGGTATGATATCAATTCGAAACTCTACCTGCCTATCAGGAGGTAGGCCAGGTAATTCTTCTGGGAACACGTCTGGGTATTCGGAAATGATAGGTATATCTTCAATCTTTGGTTTTGGTTCATCAACGGTGACTTGTGCCATGTAGACGCACATCCCTTCGTCATACATCTAGATGCCTTAAACAAAATGGCTTTATCTGACAGTCCAAGTTGGGGACAAGGTTATGTTAAAAGTGTCACCTTGGAAAGGTGTAATGCGTTTTAGGAAAAGGGCAAGTTAAGCCCGAGATACATCGGACCATTCGAAATAATCGAATGTGTCGGACCCGTAGCTTACAGGCTTAAGCTACGGAAAAGCTCAATGGAATCCATGATGTGTTCCACGTCAGCAATCTGAAGAAATGCCTCGTGGACGAGTCATTGGCAATGCCACATGAAGACACACAGATCGATGAAAACTTGCATTTCATAGAGAAACCAATTGCGATCAAGGATCGGAAGTTAAGAATCTTCGTAGGAAGCATGTACCTATTGTAAAGGTCAAATGGGATGCCCGTCGGAGTCCCGAATATACTTGGGAGGTCGAGTCCAATATGCGACAAAAGTTCCCTTATCTATTTGAATAAATCTCGAGGTCGAGATTTTTATCAAGGGGGTGAAGATGTAACACATCGAAAAGTTCGTCCAATAAAAATCCGACACGTGTAATTCTTGGTTTCCATGAGTAGCCGAGAAGGACTAAAGACGCCGTCATGTTATTTAATTAACCTCTGAACGAGCATCGGAAAAAAAATCGAAGGATCAAAGTGGCAAGTTTTCAAAAAATTTCATCTCTCGGAAGTCCTTACGGACAGTAACCATCAATGGTATGGACCGTAAGGCAATCATCATATGGTTTCAATAAGGCGATTACGGACCGCAAGCCTTATTGGTTACGGTCCGTAACCAATTCAAATCTGTGGGCGCGCCATGGCCTTACGGACCGCAAGCTCACTCCTTACGGTCCGTAAGTGGGTGCCAGTGACAGAATGCATGGCAGCTTGCTGCCCTGCCACCTTGCTCGCCATTTCCACCCTTCTCCTACTTATGCCACGATCCTTGCCACTTGTATTCATCCCCTGACCCATGCTAACACCTGGATCAATCCTATGAGGCATCTCCAACTATAAATACCCTTATAGTTGCAACATGGAGACTTGCTCATTTCTTCAAACATTCCTCTCATCTTATCTGGAGGTTCCTGATCCTTGGGGACTTCCTAATTAGTCTTATTTCGTGCTATGGACCTTGTGTAAGTGTTCTTAGCCATCATTTTCAGTTTTATTAAGTTTTAAGCCAATGTCAAAGCAATGACGTAAAAACGCTTTGACTTTGAGCTAAGACCATTATGGTCCAGCCAAAGTTTGTAATGAACATGGCTACGTGATCGTAATAAGGTAGGTGTTAATCCCTCAAGAGGGCATCTCCTGATTACCACGTTTGCTTGGTCAATTGACGGGTCAAAGTCATGTTAATAAAAAGTCAAACGGGTCAGTTTTGAAATAAAATCATAATTAGCAATCTAGATGTTATAAAACCTGTTTTGACACTCTAGTAACTTAGTAATAATTGTAAGAACATGTGGGAACATATTCGGCTCGTCAATTCCAGGTCTAAGGTCGGTTCGCAACCGAAAGTCGCAAAGTTTGACTTTTGCTTTGACTTTCAGTTCTGACCCAAATTAGCAACATTAGCTTCTTCCCCTAAGTTGCATTATGACCATGATATAGTATACTATAACCCTATGGAGTTATAGGACACGGTCATATAGTAATCCGAGTTTTTACGCAAGTATCCGTTAAATATGCCTAAAACGCCCTTTTAGTATAAAATGGTCTAAACCTAAACTTGTTGTCAAAACTCTATTTCTACTGATGTAATATCATTATTAAGGTTATTTGGGATATTTATTCAGGTTGCAAACTGAGTTTAATCTCTAGTTTACACATTATGTCCTTAAATGACGATATCGCCCTTTCGGCACTTAAAATGAATTTTAAACATTTTTATGAATCAAAACCTTATGCTTACTGATATAATATATGTACAAACATATTTTGGTTATACAAACCTGGTCTCAACATAGTTTTACTTAAATACCGTTTAAATCGTCATTTAGCGACTTAATCGCCGTTTCGGCGCATTATGTGGTTTAAAACCATATTGGAGCATTGAGACTTGATACCTACTTATTTCAAAACATATTTTCAAATTATTAACAGTAGGTAAATGTCCCAAACTCAGATTCCCAAATAAGTTATCAATTATATGCGAAATGACCAAATTACCCTCTCGGGACATAGTTTTGGTCTTAAACTATAAACCACACATATAATTGATTTCCTATTGATATAACACCATAAAATAGTTATTTTTACAGATTGTTTATATTAATAACATCAGTTTAAATATAAGCCCGTTCATTACATTTTATAAATGACGAAAATACCCTTAAAGGCATAATTTACTTTTAAAACCATAACGGGTCGTCATATCAATAACCTACTGTTATAATAACGTATTTTAAACTTAATGGCATATGAAACTTGTGTAGAACTCACCCGGTTACCCAGTTTCGCTTATATGTGTACGGTTAAGCCTACGTGACTAGTTTACGTAATTTAATCGAAACGGGTTTAACCATATCAAAATACTCTCATATTCCAGAATGTAAAAAAGAGTACCCATATTGTACAAGTCCTAGTACTTATCGGGTCCAAAATACATTCTTTTCCAGTCACCGCTTAATCTAGCGTTTTGTACCGTCATCTTTATTTTAAGTTAGCCGATCTAAGTCAATGACTAAATAAAGACCCGCTAGCTAACTAATCGGTTAATAATACCATCTATTCCAGACTAGAGACTTCCGGTAGATTTCGCCAAGCTAGTTTATTTTGATTACGGCTGTGCTTTGCTTATTTTCTTATTACTAAGGACTTTGCAAGCCAGGCAAATACTTTAACTTATTTTCCCTTATACGGGCTTGGGATACGGTATACTAATACCACATGGTTGGATATGGGATCAAAGACCAATGAGTCGGAATTCAAGTAATCCATTTTAATTCGTATTGCTTAATATTAAAATTTGGGGTTAAAACGACCGTGTCCTGGATATCCACGGCTTATTTAATTGTAAATGGCCATGAACTAAGCACGGGTGTAGGCATACACCCATCAGATGCTAAATTAAAATTATGACCCATTAGGGGTGCACTTATTAAAGGTATTAAAGTGGTGTGTCGATTAATCACGATCCCGGCATAGTTTTCGGGCTCTAAATGTATTATTAGCATGTAAAATTGATAACATGAAATTATTTATCCCAAGTTATTTATAAAACAAAGTACCATTGTGTACATTAATTTTTTTCGAAATGTTTTCAAAATGAGTCGGTTAAACGTATTTACCAGTGAAAACTGACGTATTTTCAAAAGACTAAGCGCAGGTGACAAGTATACGTAATTAGGCTGGAAGTGCTCGGCGAAGGTTAAGATGAATTGCAACCCTTTGCTTAGAAGGCCTTAGTCTGTCAAGTTTCCTTTTGTATTCACATTTCGATCCGCCTGTGGATCTAGTTACAAGCGTTGTATTATTATTTTTGAACTTTGAACATTCAAACGTTTGTAATAGTAATTATCCAGACTTCCATTGTGTATTATTGTATTGCTTGGTAATGATGATATCAACTTACGTCACGATATTCCCCAACCGGGCCCACCGGGTTATACGTGAAAATTAGGGGTGTGACATTCGTGAAGTCCTCTCTACTGTGATATGAGAGTGTCTTCATGTGATTAGTGTCATAGTGTAAATTTTCCTTAGGAAGGACGTATATTTCGAGACAAATGAATAGGTAGTAGCAAATGGTAAGAATTTGGTAATTTCAAATATGATAATCAAGAATGGTCGATAAGGTACTTAGCTATAAACTAGGTCAAATCATGCAATTTTTCCGAATTCCCTATAGTTATGGCTCTGATATCAACCTGTCACACCCCAACCGATAGCGGAAACATTAGGGCGGGAGGAAATAGATTGCTCGAGATATCACAACTTGCTAAATATGACAATAATTAATTAAACTCAAATTTCATTGATAGCTAAATGTACATTGTCTTGAAATAAAGGAACATCATGAGATACAAATACGACAAAAGAAGTTTAACATTTAAAATAGTGCGTTTCTAAATCCAATCCTATTAGATTCTTGAACGTCATAGCATCAATTTCCTGCAATATATATAAAATAAAGGTCAACACATAAAGCATTAGTGAGCGTACAAGTTTTGGTTACCAGCATAGATAATAAAGTTCTCATCACTCCTACATGGCATAAAGTATACCAAGGCATGTAACATAACATAACTAGCATGCATCAAATATAGGTCAAACCAATTGTGTCCACAAAGTTGTGTATCTTTACTACCGAAGTGAACAAGACCGTGATTGATTTAATACTTTACAATGACCCAACAAACGGGGTGGTGTGCTACTCCTATAGCGCTATACATGTTAAAGTTGGCTCAAGACGTTAATGACAAATATTTGTGCAAGAAAGGCTTCTAGCATGTATGTATCCTAAGCATATCATTTAAGCATGTATAAACGGATTGATTGATGTGAATAATGTGATTGATATCGTGATTGTGATTTTAATAATATCGTACATCTTGCACCCAAACGTGTAAACTCACGGTTTGCGCAGAAAGTTCCACGAAAGTGAGTTGATGTGTTTTGAGTTTGGAAACACCGAGTTATCCTACAAGGATAAACGAGGTGTATAAGTTCGACGGATTTAAGATTAGGAATGTGTATGCAAAAGATTTAACTTAGTATGAAAATTACATAAAAGTTATCTTGTTAAAACACTCAAATTGGACACCATGATTATGTGTTTTTCGTAAGCACAAGTTCACCCATTGGTAGTCCAAATATGAGGAATCTTAATCCAAGATAATATTCATCATAATACAAAACATTCAACTATGAGTTTAGTTGGTGTGAAGACTCGGTTTTTATGTGTTATAGTTATAAAGTATGCATTATGTGTCATAAGGTACCATGTAATGGTAATGCAAGGAGGTAGGATGGTTTTCATCCATTAACCTCTTTATATGATTCACCAAAGTACAAAATCATCAACTTAGTTGATAATTTTGGTTGGTCATGAATAAGATTAGAATGTAAGAGCATCTAAATTGCTAAGTAGCCAAATAAGAACAACCTGTATGTGTACATACCCAACATGGCAAATGTTGGAGATAGGATGGGGTTGGCTTACTTTGATTTCTTAGAAGCTACTTAGGTGAATATCTATTAATGAAAAGAAACAAGTGAGGTAGGTGGAATCATGTTTGGAGAACCAAGGTTTTCATTGTTCACATCTTACCAAAACACAAGTCTTTCAACATTGAGGATTGAAAACTTGGTTGGTTTAAACACTTTGCAGGTTGTTTAGAACCTTTAGGGCAGCAACTAAATGTCTAAATGAGGTATTGAACCTCTAATCTTCTGGAAATTCACAATAACATAAGCCCCACAACATGAGTTTAGTTGGGACCAAGTGTAGTGCATGAATTCCACAAGATAAGCATGAACAAAGACAAGTTGTAAAGGTTATTTTGAAAGCAGAATTTTTGACCCACTTTGACTTTAAAAATGAAGTCGTACCACTTTGTTACACCTTGGTGAACATTGGGTAACAACCTTTGATGTTGTCCAAGGGTTTTGAAGCAAGAAAACATAAAGAAAAAAAGAAAACGTGAGTTAGAACTCACTTTGAACACTAGAGAGTATTTTGCCCAAAACAGATTTTTCTTGAGAAAATTTGAGTATTTGAGAGAGATTTGAGAGTTTGTAAAGGGTGGAGGAGTTGTGGAAGACATGTATTTGTAGTAGGGGATTAGGGTTCGAGTATAAAGAAGGTTGGAAAGTGATTGGAGAAGAAAGGAGGTCGAAAAGGAGGTCCAATCATGTAATGTTGCAACTTTCTGCCTGCCTAGAAGGGCTTACGGACCGTAAGGTCCTGGTTACGGTGCGTAAGGACCCTGAACAACCAATATTTTTAGTTTTGGTCCTTGTTGCTTGGTCACTTGTTCGATTATGCCATTTCCTTGATATGCTAAGTGTTCTAAGACATTTTAAGGCATAAGCCTGGTAAAGTGTAAAATGTGGGTGTATATTAACCTGAACATGAAATAATCATCTAGTACGATTTGTTTTCGTATATAACACATGCGTATGTATCATGTAAAACAAATATAATTTGAAATGTGTTTCCGTTATAATCAAAATTTCGAGATTACAAAGATTGAAACGAAATACGAATACAACTTGCTAAAAATAGAAAGCATGAAATACGGATCGTTACACCAAACCTTACGTATAAAGTGGGGGTATGCAAAAAACTGAAATTAAATTAATGACCCATAACCCAAAATTGACAAAACATGACTGATAAAAACGAAACCAAATAAAAAACCGGTGGGTCGGTTAATTGTTTTACTGAAAACCAAAAGTAGCTGGTAGGTTATGGTTATAAATGTTTCCATACCCGCTATAACAGAATTGAACCAACATGTAGTAAAATTTTTGTTGTTTTTGGTTGAAAATTTAATTTATTTATGAGTTATATCATATCGTTTTGGTTGGACGTTTGTTTGAATTTACAGATTATATTATATCTTTTTGTTTAGATATTGGGTAATAATCAGTATTAATATTATTGATTATAGGTACTTTTTTGATGTTATGTAATAAATTAATATATAGAAATATGTAATAACATTTTATTCTATGGTAAAAAAGTTCAAGCCCAAACTTTCAGATCCAAATTTTGCACACTTATACTATTTTGAGCCATTTTTAGCTAGGTCCAAATTTATGGTTCACCAATGCATAACTAACCTGCTATGACCTTCAAAACCGATTAACTGAAACCGTAATAACCAATCGGTTATGGTTATCTACTATCCGATATCTCAGTTGTAGTTATGGTTTTGAGCCAAAATCAACCAAACCGACTCATTCACACCCCTAAATTATAAATTTTATTACATTATGATATCTTATAGATAAATTACAGTACAATTCATATATTTTGGATATGTTGCATTATATTTTCACATGGTGAATCATGCACACATTAGAAATCATCTCTTGGTACATGTCTCTCATCCAATCCCATGTGTTGGGGAATTCTAATAGCTTATCATGTCGATTCATAGCTTTTCTTATCTATCAACTTGTCAACAAAGGACTTCTTGCAAAGCTAGCTTGAAACGTATGGCAATAGTTCTTATTTAGATTTATTCAAGTTAAATTTGCCATATTTAATCCATAAAAAAACCTTTCTGCCCAAATATAAATTTACAAGTGTGGGTGGTTAGTTGGTTACCATTCATAGATACAAAACGACTGTCAAGTGGCAGCCGGCGGTATGGTTTCCCGAAGGAACGTCCAAGTCAAACTCTGAAGTTAGCGTGAGCCCGGTTAAAACAACATAGTCTGGCTAGAGTGAGCAACGGGACTCTTCAATTTGTAAAGTGCGATAGCTTAATACAAGAAAGTCGCCATCCAAAAAAAGTAATCACTTTTAAGTATTGCTTTTATCGTAATAACTTATTTATGTTTAAGCCAACGCTTTTTTCCCAATTCTTAAATTGAAAGATTTAGTTCGAAACTTTATTGTTAGAAGATTTAACGTTAAAATAAATTCCCAAAATCACATTTTTTTCTCCGAATTGGAAATGAGATCTGATTAACTTGGGTAGTAACCCTAGTTACATTCTCGGTTAATATTCTAATCATATACATATATTTTTCTAATATCCTTAACAATGATTGCATCTAAAGGGATGGATGCATAGCGTTAAGTGACAAGAAAATATCCTCAGATATTGTTAGTGATTTCTTTAATATAAACATAGGTAGACCTATGAAATTACAAATTAAATTAACTTTTAATAAAGTTATTTAAGAGTTTAGAAAGAGTTTATTTAAGAGTTAATTTGTAATTGAATATTAAACTCTTAAATAACTTTATTACACACATATGACATGACAGAATGATAAAGAGAAAACTCTTAAATAACTTTAAGAGTTTATATATATATAAACTCTTAAATAACTTTATTAAAAGTTATCATTCTGTCATAGGTCTACCTATATTTAAGAGTTTATATATATATACATATATATGAAAGAATGATAATGAGAAAACTCTTATTATTAAGAAAACTAGAATATTGCATATTATGCAACATATGCAAACATATTATATGCAACAATCATATGTTGTTGACATAGGGTTGGTTCCTCGTCTTCTTGCATGAGATTTGATTCCCCTCTTCTTTAGTTTAGGAAAATCTGAGGCATAATGTCTAAACTTCTAGCAATTATAGTATTTTACATTGCTTAAATTCTTCCCAAACTTCGTATAGTTGCTTCTTACCATGTATATGTTATGTGAGGCATTCTCCTCCCTACTTTGTTGTCTAAAGTTATCATGTGAAGGATCTTCTTTTCTTCTTTTGAATATAATTAACTAAAAACACAAATCCTTTGATTTTGTTTCAGATTTACAAAACCAAACAATCTTAAGCCTTTGTCTTGTATTTCTGATTGCAAACTTGATAACAACCTTTGTGAAAATCAAACAACTTGCCTTTGGTTTCACTGATTTCGAAAATGGATCACGGAACAACAACCTCGTCTCCATTTCTAATTAACTGAACCAAAGAATAGCAGCCCACAACACACTTGGATATCCGACTAATGTTAAAAAAACGAACATGAACAATCCTAAATCCTCTTGATTTTGTGACTAATATACAAAATCCGGATACCCCTTTGTGGCTTATGCTTTCTTGTGGAATAGACAATAAGACAATTAAGATTATTGTTTATGCTCTTCGATAAACAATCAATCGCCGCCTCTTGCCTTAATCGGATTTGAATAAATTACAATCACCCTCTAAGATGATTGACCTCCCAAAACAAATTGGAACTAAATGATTATATCCTGAGGCACTGATATCATTGTTGCCCAAGATCTTTATGAACTCACAATCTGCAATCAAGATCATGGTTTGTGTTTACAGACTCGATGCCTTTTATACAACCCTAATATGGACGATAAAACACTTCCTGATAGTCTGTTCGATGTTAATGGTAATTTTATCCTTACCGGCACTATACTATACTTTTCCCCTTTATTTTTTTACAAAGTATACAAAATATTGAGAAAGGGTTATCCCAGAATGATAGTTTTTTTTTTCCAAATTCACATCAAATACCACAAAATCAATTGGAAAAACAAACTTACGAATTTCTATTAGAACCTCTTCTAAAATATTGATTAGTTGCTGTTATTTCCCGAAAAATTGTATATGTGCTAGGGGTGACTCATGGTTACCTTGTGTACGGAAGATTGAATGAGGTATGATGTTGATTGAATAATCAAGGTCTAAGAGAGCAGGTTCTTTATATTCTTCTCCAATGAGGAAAGGGATAAAAAAGATTTTTAGGCCCTTTACGTATTTTCTCGTTGAGATCCTTCGGAATAATATGTTTATCTAGCAATCCCTTCTTGAGAACATCTTTAATAAACTTGGCATATTTAGGCATTTGAGATTACCCTACCACAATTGTCAAATCAAGTTTTATCTAATCGTAAATCTTGAAGTGTGGGTACACTTCTTTCATGGCCTTATTTTACTCTTCCCATGGATTCTCATTGGCTAAACAAAGGTTTTGTTGACTTTTGGAAGAAGTTAGTAACATGATGATGCACTTCTCAAAATTGTAAACGAACCAAAAGTTCAGCAAACAGTTCGTTAACCGTTAGCTGGAAGTTTGTTTATGTTTGTTTAATAAATGAATAAACACGAACAAAAGAAAAAACCAGTTCGATAAGTTAAACAAATTAACATGAACAAAGGTTGTGTTCATTCGTTATTTTATGTTCGTGAACATTCAGTAATGAGTTCATTTATGTTCATTTGTGTTCGTTCGTTTAAAGGTTTTCTTATATTATATTTTTATTATATTGGTTTTAGTTTTTAAAAATTTGAAACCATAGTTATACTATAAGCCTTCTGCAACATCCCTAATTTGACCATTTCAAATTCAATTTGTATTAAAGCTCGACAAACTTCTTAATTTTTGTGTTAATTATGTTTTTGATAATTATGTCAACTATGTTCAAAAAAGAGTTATGTTAAGTATTTATTTATTTTTGAGGATTATTCGTAACCTTTCTTATGCAAAAAACAGATTTTATGTTAAAATGAATATATAACGTTCTTTTGTGTTCATTTATTTTATAAACATTTGTATGTGTTTACTTATGTTTGTGAAAATTGTTTGTGTTCATTTGCGTTAAGTAAGTGTTCATGAACATGTTCATTTACTTAATGAACGAACACAAACAACAAATCTCGTTCGATAAGCGTTCGTAAACTGTTCATGAACATGTTCATTCTTTAGTGAACGAAACAAACTCGTTCAGTTCAATTACAGCCCTACTCAAAACACAATATCTCTTCTTCATTGTACTACTCTCCTCCTTTTCTAGTTAAGGGGTTAGGTTGATCTATCTACTAATTGTTGACTTGAAGCTTAGAGATCTGAACTTTGAAGTGCCTCCAAACTTTTGATCAAACTAACCGCTCCCTTACATAGTGTAACTGAACTTGTTAATAACGAACAACAACTTCAAGCTAATGAACTTGTTAACATTGATAAAGGTAAGTTGCTATTGTTGAGCAACTTGTTAATAATGAAGACTTCCTACTACTGAGAAAGTTTCTACCGTTGAGAATAACGTGCAAAATCAGAGAAAGATTAAGATAAAGATTGTAGAAGATTATATTACTTGTAATCTTTGTAATTATCCTCAGAGATTATACAAGTAATCGATAACTAGTTTTAACTTATAAATCATATTATACGGTTAATGGAACTGAAATTGGAACTCATTTGTATTAATGGCATAGATAGAATTGAATTTGAAATTAATGTTATCATTCATATGGGATTTCATCATTCCTTCACGTGATATTTTGCTTTGTAAAGAAGCCATCCTCTGTATATGAGAGACTTTATATCACACGTAATTATACATATTAGACTTCATAATTAAAAAACATTTTAAGAAAATTATTCTCTTAGAGGCTAATAGTGCCAATTCAAGTATGAGAATAATGCAATTTGGTGAAGAAAAAAAAGCCTAATTGTCTTTAAAGCACTTTCAAAGGGACCCATGACTAGTCTTCTCAATACCTCCTCCTTCTCCATGATTTGATTTCTAAATTTTCTATTTTCATTTCACATCTCTCTTCAATTATATATCATCTTCAAGCTCCTATTCCTACTCCTCTCTAAACCAATTATCTGTTTTTCTCATCAAGTTTAATGTCTAGTGATCACCAGAGTAAGGGAAGATTAGAAATAGGTGAAGGATCATCAAGAGGTTGTGGTGGTGGGGGTGTACTTATACCTTCTGATCATCCACAACACCCACCGCCAGCACCACCGCAGCTAAGCCGGTATGAGTCCCAGAAGCGGCGTGATTGGAACACTTTCGGACAGTACTTGAAGAACCAAAGGCCACCAGTGGCTTTGTCCCACTGTAACTATAGTCATGTACTAGATTTCCTTCGGTACCTTGACCAGTTTGGAAAGACTAAGGTTCACTTACAAGGTTGTGTTTTCTACGGTCACCCGGATCCGGCTGGCCCATGTACTTGCCCTCTTAGGCAAGCATGGGGCAGCCTTGACGCCCTCATCGGGCGTCTACGGGCAGCTTATGAAGAAAATGGTGGATTGCCCGAAATGAACCCGTTTGCAAATGGAGCAATACGGGTTTATTTGCGGGAAATTCGCGATTCACAGGCGAAAGCAAGAGGGATCCCTTACAAGAAGAAAAAGAAGAAGAGAAATCAAAAGGCAAACGAAGAAACATCGAGTTTTCGAATGCAACAATCATGATCTATGGTTCTTCAATACTGGTAATCTTTTAGTTATTTATTTGAAATTAATTATGATTTTTTGACCATAAGATTATATAAAAAAACTGCTTTTCCTATAGATCAATAGATCATACATGACAAAGTCAAGATTTTATTACAATCTGAAAAACATATTTTTTGGGGGAAAAAGCAAACCCTAGCAGACTGCACATAATTTTAAAAACCCTTGCTTGCATGGAGAACACACTTTGCATAACTGGTTTCCTCAGCTATAAAATAATATAAGAAAATAATTATATTAAATTTATGAATATTATTATTAGTTTTAAGAAAATCTCCTTAATTAATTAACTACTATTTAGAATTTGCTAGTCTTGTCTCTTTTGGGATTCTGCACTATATGGAGTGGCCATAAAGATTTGATCAATTTACCTCAACAAACACGGTTAATTATATATATAGTTTACTAGTCAATTAGCATATACTAATAGAGTGCAAGTGTGTGTTTGATTGCACATCACTGCCTAAACACATTGCTATACTTCACTGTAAACTAATAATTGCAACATTATTATATCTTATATTATTTATTTATTTCATCTCCTTCTGAGAAATACATTTAATGTATAAACAAGTCATTGCAACATTGGTAAGTAGATTTGTTTGCAAGATGATTCAATATATAATCAAAATGGATGTGCTCGAAATAAGATAAATTAAGCTGTTAAGTGAGCACAATATACATATAAGATCCAAGCTTTGCCAATACGTACCCGTTTGCTCCTAATTTTAAATTGGTTTTTGCTTAAATTAGGTCTTGTACATACTCAACCAAATCAAAACAATACTTTATTGCATTTGCTTCTCTTCCTAGTTCTTCAATTTTATAACAAAAAATACACACCGCCATAAAATCTACTCCTAGAATCTACTTATTGCTCACTTTGTAGGTTTTGAACCCGCATTATTTTTGTGGAGATAAACACCTATTTTTATGGAGATAAACACCTGTACCACTAGGTTAAGAGCCAACCAACCGAATTTGGGATAGATTTATGACTGATGATATGGTTTTTGATGCATTTGTGTTCATTCTTGTATTAGCATATCAGATGTCCGATTTGCATAGTTAAATTTCTTCACTTTTGATTACAAGGCTTTTCAATAATTAGAGGAACCGCCGAAATCACATAAACATGTGCATTTAGTTTACTTGTGATGCATCAACGGTTATGTAATTGCATAATCTGTTATATTTCTCTCATCATATAAGCTGACTAACAATGCGTACGAGTGTTATACTTTTTCCATGAGTCTTAACTAGTTAATGTCGATTATATATTAAACACACCTACACAGAAGTATATATCAAGAACCATTCAGTTGTAAATATAAAACTATGCAATAATAAGAGCGATTTAAGTTCTCACACATGAATTATATTCATTGCTATTTGAATTGCTACTCTTATGGTCGAAAATATAATAACTTCATCATTTTAAGTTCTTTACAAGTTTGTGTTTTATTAAAAAGATAAATTAATTACTTAACCAAATCAACTTGTTACTTAGTTGCTTTTAAGGTGGAGATGGACACACAAGATTTGAAGCTCTCAAAATATGTCACCAACTTCCATATTGGTGGGACACAAATTGCTCGAAGCTCATTGATGAAAATGCCCGATTCTCTACAGGTCTGGTTTGGTTATGGTGATATATAATCAGTTAATAAGAGAATAATCTATATATTATATGTAGAAGATATTTAAAGATGATAAGTCGATGTCTATCCATCTAAAATTAAGTTATTGTCTAAATTAGATGTTTTTCATGCTTGTTAAATTCGAAAATGGGTTCTGGACTATGCTTAATTACCTGTTTGTGTTATATTGGTACAATGAATAGTTAAAATTAATATTAATAATTGATTGAGAATTTTATATATATATAATATAATGAGCATATATAATGATTTGATATTTAGGCCCACTTATCGTACCATTGGATTCCTCCTAAAATTCATTCATTAATGGACTCGAGAGGACACCATTTCCTACTTATATCCTAATTGCTTCCCATAATCTCATTCTTCACACACGCGAGTTTAAATAAAATTCACTAGCTAGTGGTCTAAAAATCATTAGTTTATTAATTAGTGAATATTAGGTCTATTAACTTTTTTAGTGTATTCATTCATGAATAAAATGGTCGGAGGTTTAAATGAGAATTACTAAAACTATGAAAATAATTTTTCTGACCTCATTATTTTGAAAATAGAAAAATTGACGGTTACATTTTTGTACTTAATGCAAAAACATGTTGCATTCGTACGTGAATACACCACACATGAACATGTATTGCATTTAAAGTAAACACAAATGCATTCCCTTCATCTGTGAACTAGAAATACACCGAATGAGCGCATTAACATTTTCATAGTAAAGCTAAAAACACATTGTTTAGGGTCTTTATCAATGTACACTACATTGCGTCTTTATCATTAATCATGAAAATGTCAATGAATAAAAACAAATTATTAAATAGATAAAACAGTGTTAAAATGGTTCACTTTTTTAATAATTTAAATTTAAACACATACATATGCACAAATAACTTGGCCAGGGTATACAAAGCGTTTTAATATGTTAAGTGTAGGAAACTACCAAGATATATACGATACATATAACTTGGCCCGGGTATATATGTCTACGCACCCGTATGTAAAGAATATCACATTCATATATAAGAAAATGATCATAAGAAAACTCCTTTTTATGAGAAAACTCTATTTAACGATTGATATATCTATTGAATTTTTTCTAGGGTTAGTTTTTAGATTTTAGGGTTTGGGTATTATATTTAGGGTTTAGTTTTAGTATTTAGTTTTTAACTTTTAGATGTTAGATTTTAGAGTTTAGCTTTTAGGATGAATGATTTAGTTTTTTGAGGTTTAAGGTTTTGTTTTAGCATTTAGTTTTTAACTTTTAGTTACTTAAGAACTTGAGAGAAGTATTGTCAACCAAACAATTTTTTTAGATTTTTTTTTCAACGGTTTTTATTCACAATTGGTTGAGGGAGGTTTTTAACCATGTAAATGCCTTGATGAAAAAAAAAAGATGAAGTTAAAATATGGTTTATTGTTCATCATGTATAAGTGTTACAAGAATGTTGTTTCGTTGTTACATTTTTAATGGAAACTTTAAACTCAAACGATATTGAGAAAAGGGACATCACAAATTCGCTCCTACACGTGTGTAATTGTGATGTAATAATGTATGCATAGACGTAGTTACCTGTATATGTTTGGATCTTAATTCGTTTGTTATATGGTTTGAGACTTTGAGTTATGTAAATTGAAACTACAAAAGGAATCTTTGCAATATATATGACATGTTCACATTATTGCAGTCATTTTCATTGACCACTTATTGTAATGTTTTTCTCATATGTTGCATTTTGGTTATAGATATATCAAGTCACATTAAAATTGCATGTTATTTTTGTATTTAAATCCAAGCCACTTAGTTTAGGATAATTATGCACCTACACATTGTGAAGGATATGTATAGGATAATTATGCTTCTTTGCATTGTGTACTAAAGATGTGTAGATTGTACACAAGATGTTAATATTCGGTGCCTAGACATGTGTAGATGATAGTAATTGGTACCTGGACATATGTAGATGTTAATTGTTGAGGATTTAAGCAAATTAGGAAGATGGAAACATGTCAAATGTTGGTTTGAAAGATGTGTTAGAAGATTGATTCAAGACTCCTGCTGGTATCATGCACGTGCAAAATAAGTGTTATGATGGCTCCACATGTGACAGTTTGAAGTTTACGTATTTTGTGATAGCGTTTTGAATTGTTTTGAATAAGGCCTTGGGCCACAGTTTGTTACGTAGTCCGGGTCATTAGATAATTAGCCGTTTGAGCCTTTCCTATTTAAAGTCATTCTAGTTCGTTGGTATGTGTGCACTTTAAAAGTAATTGAATCTAAGCCAAGCATTTGGGTCGTATTGTGAGTACGATTGTTCTATATCATTGCTCTTATACCAACAGAAGTGGTATGAGAGCCAGCAATCGCTCTAGTTCAATAACAAAAGTGTGATTAAACCTCAAGAATCTCTTATGGCGGATCAAGGGAGTGCTCTTCCGATGGCACCAACTCCAATTATGGTATTCAAGGGTGATGGCTATGAGTATTGGAGTATCTGAATGAAGACAATCCTAAGATCTCGTGATCTGTGGGAACTGGTTGAGCAAGGTGTTAATAAAACTAATAAAGATCAAGGAAGACTAACAAACAACATGAATAGAGATGCTCATGCAATGGCTATCATACAACAAGTTGGCCATGATCAACTCTTTTCTCGAATATCACCAGCATCTACAGCCAAAGAAACATGGGAGATCTTGAAGATGGAGTTTCAAGGCGATACTTTGGTGAAAGTTGTGAAACTGCAAGGCCTAAGAAAAGACTTTGAGAACCTGAGTATGAATGAAAGTGAGTCTATCGGTGATTACTTCTCAATGATTATGGCCATTGTGAGCCAACAACGCTCTTATGGTAAAAAAAATTGTTGATCAAACAATAGATGAAAACATACTGAGAAGTCTTACACTTAAGTTTGATTATGTGGTTCCTTCAATTAAAGTTTCACATAATCAAGCCACACTCACCCTAGTCAAGTTGATGGGGTAATTTCAGTCTCTAGAAGAGCGGATCAACAGCCAAGGTCAAGAGAAAACTAAACTTCCTGATAAACAGGCCCTGCAAGTGTTTCAAGACAACAACAAGAGTCCTCAAAGCAATATGAGAGGAATGGGTTGCGGTGTTTCTAGAGACAGAGGCAAAGATTGTGGAAAAAGTAACGAAAGAAATAAAGGACCACAATGTTATCTATATAACACATTTGGTCATCTAAAGAAGGACTATTGGTACAATGATGAAAGTCATGCTAATGTTGCAGAAAATGAAACTCGGGAAGATGGAAGTATAAGTGAAGAACATCATGATGTTTGTCCCTACAAATCAACTTGTACTCATGGCAGATGCAAGTCATAATGCCACATCCAATTGTCTTTGGTTCCTTGATTCTGGTTGTTCTAACCATATATGACAGGAAACAAAGCAGACGTTACTCAATTGGATGATTCATTCAAACTTACTATTCGATTGGGAAGACAATAAAGGACTGGTTATGGAAGGGAAAGGTAGCGTAAAGATTAATATATCTAATGGAAATTATCGATTGCTTGATGATGTTTACTATGTACCAAGTCTTGAGTATAATTTGTTAAGTGTTGGAAAGTTTATGAGAAAAGGGTATTCACTTTTCTTTGATGATGGGAAGTGTGTGATTAAGAACAGGAATACAGGCATTACTCTCATGACTATTCCGGTTGCAAACAATAATATGATTCTCATGGATGCTTAAATTCATAACCAAGTCCAGTTTCTAGTCTTGTTGTTCATAGTCATGCTTCTACTAATGAAGTGTCAAATCTTTGGCACATGAGGTATGGTTACTACAACTTCCAAGGCTTAAAAACATTGCATGATAAAAGGATAGTCATCGGGTTGCCACAAATAACACTTGTTGATGCATGTAATGGATGTACAATCAGCAAAGAAACCGACCACCATTCAACTCCAAAATGTGGAGAGCATCTAAGAAGTTAGAACTACTTCATACTGATGTGTGTGGGCCTATGCAAGCTCCAAGTTTGGTGGTAGTGGGTATTATTTGCTATTCATTGATGATTTCACAAGGATGTGTTGGGTATACTTTATAGCAAATAAATCTGAAACTTTTGGAAAGATTAAGATTTTTAAGGCTATGGTTGAAAAACAAGGGGAATGTCCCATTAAGGTTCAAAAACTGATAAGGAAGTGAATTTTGCTCAAATGAATTCAATAAGTTTTGTGAAGCACATGGTATCAAACGTGAGCTTACACCTCCCCGTACTCCTCAAAACAATGGTGTTGTGGAGAGGAAAAACAGAAACATCATGGGACTATAAGGAGCATGATTAAACAGAAACAAATGCCCAACTACTTCTAGGAGGAAGCAGCTGCCACTGTAGTATACCTCATAAACATTACAGTGACATATGGGTAACTTTGTTTATGTTAAGTTGGAGTGTGCTAAAATAAAAACACGAAAACCTATATATACGGTACCTACAGGCTACATGTATGTCGGTCATTATCTGTTTATGTAATTTTGAAATAAATGTATGTAGGAATAATTTCCTTGTGTATTTTGTGTGATTATTTATTAATATACTTGGCACTTACATATGTGTGCCTATGACCTAGTGATCAAATGGTATGGTGTTTCCTTCCCATAAAAATTTTGTGTTTAAATGCTTACGAGTACAAGGCTACACGGTATTTAAATGTTACAAAATATTGTAAAACAACCTACATATGTTTAATTCTTAAAACCAAAATATTGGTTCCCACATACGTGTAGGATATGTTCCAAATAATTAAATGGAGAAAGGAGAGGGCACTAACGTTTGTTTCGATGTACGTAAGATAAGTTTTAACATGTGTAAGATAGTTTTAATATTTGTAGGATAGTGTTTGTTTCAACTAATTAATTAGAGAAACGAGAGAAATTAGTTAATTATATAGATTATAGATAACTAAAAGTTGAGAAAAAAGTTTTTAACCTTACCATTATACCTTTTTATTTATTTTTTTTAAAAACTAAATTAAAATAAGGGGTCTAGATTTGTTTTTTATGTTCTTGTGAGAACTTGCTTTCTACATCGTTATTGGCCATGTTAATAGTTTTTGAAGTGCGTGTGTATATATGTATATGGTAGAAAGCAAACCTATTTAAGGTTAAGAAAACTCTAAAAAGTCTTGTGTAATAAATTTTTTAATAAAAAACTAGAGCATATATTATACACGTTTTTGAACGTTTTGAGAAAAAAAAGTGTTGACTAGATACTTTTTTAAAAAAATGTTGAATATTTGTATTGTTATACTTTTTTAGCATATGTTGTATGTTACACATAATTTTAAACTTTTTTTATTTAAAACTACTCGACATTTTTTTTATTTTTGGCTCAAAACGTTTTGAAACATGTATATTGCATGCCCTAATTTTTTAGCAAAAAAAAAAATTTGGCACATAAAGTTTTTGGAAATTTCCTAAGTTTTTTCGGTTAAGTGGGTTTTCCCTCTATAATTACGATATAAATATGTATGTATGTATGTATGTATGTTAAGGATACTCATATTGATGACTTCGGTTCTAAGATTTTGTTAACTTTATCATAAATGAACTTCAGTTATCGTTCGGTTCTCGTTCGGTTCTTGTTCGATTCTCGTTCGATTCTCGTTTATTTCAGTTAATCAGCTAAGTCATGGTTTGAACTTATATTTTAAGGAAAATACTTTTTTGTTTTTCATTTGAGAGACAGAATCATGGAATAACCATAACTTTACAAAACAAAAACAATAAAATCCCTAAACTGGCTGCTAGTAGGGATGGGATTGGTACTGTACCCGTACCGGTACCGAAAATACCGGTACCGAATTTGAACAAAACTGAGTACCAAATATATAGGTACGGTACAGGTACGGGTACGGGTACTGGTACGGGTATTTTCGGTACAGTACCCGTTTTGGTACCATTTTGTTTTTATATAGTTTTTGAGCATTCGTACGGGTACTAAATATGTAAAGTTGACATGAGTACCAATATAATACGAGTACCAAATATGTAAAATTGGTACGAGTACTACTATGATACGGGTACCGTATAGGTAAAATCAATACAAGTAATATAAATACCATAATACGAAATAAAACATAATATAAAAAGACTTTTAAAGGCCAATATAAAATTCGGTACCAATACCCGTTTTTACCCGTACCAATACCGAAAGTACCGAATACCAAAATCAATAAAACTGGATACCAATACATGTACCAAATACCTAAAATCGGTACTGGTACGAGTACGGATACAGGTATTTGGGAAAAAAAAGCCCATCCCTAACTGCTAGTAGGAAAATACTTCTTTTATTATAGGACGCTATGGCTAAAAGAACCAATATCCTATGATTGTTATTAAACTATTTCATGCAAAGCTAGTAATTCTCAAACAAGTTGTGATTTGACAAGCAAGTTGTGATCCTTAACAGACAAGCAATTTTGTATTAAAGGTAAAAGTCTTAATATATGGACTAAAGGAACATAAGGTTGATTACGAATATGCTCGTTATAATAGAATCTCCCTTAAAATGTTTATATAAGTTTCAAATGTTGAATTATGACTCGTATTTTGAATTTGAATGTTGTACTTGCATGTTAGATATGTTTTCAAGCACCAATGATCCTTTGGTTTAGTGGTATCTAAGAGTTAGATAAGACTTTGTCTTTTCAAATGATAAGTTGTCAAAAAAAATGTAATTTAACAGTAAATTTAGAGAGTTTTTGAGTTGCCATTAAATAAAAGATATGTTTTAAAGCAATAAGTAATTATTATATGTTTGAACCATGTCATATATACATTTTTTGAGTGTTTAACAGGTTGGTATGGTCGTATAAGTGTTAGAATCAACCAAAATCAATGTACATTGCATTTTAGCTGATCTGGACATACTCTTAGCTAAAATGAGGTAACCTACGCCTAATTGTTGCTAATCTACACCCAAAACATAAGAGGTGGAGAACCTTATTCTCGTGGAGGTTATAATCACTCAGTATGTTTATACTGGTGATGATCGAGTCTCGAAATGGGTTGTACATACAAGAGGTCTAAACATTAAAACCACCTTTATCAAAAGAATTAGGTTTTAATGTGTTATTGAAGTTAAGATGTGATACTCTATATGTATAAAAGTATTATTGTGGCTATGTTTTAATTATATAAATAAGATATAAAACAAATCAAAAGGTTATATTAAAAATAAAAAAAGTTAGGACACGTTTTTAGCTGCAACGTAACATTATTGGTCCAAATTCAAAGTAGGGTGTTACCTTTGTAACAACTTGAGTAATGGTTTTCAATTTCTATTTCTAGTCATTTATCCATTGTGTTTTAAAAATGTATATCAATCAAGAAACTCATATATAGGAAATCAGGGTGTTCAATATTTGAAGGCTAGTAAAAAATCGAAATTTGATTTTATTCGGATTTGAATAAATGAAGTTGAGTTGGGTTTTGTTGTTAACTTTGGAATCGACTAAAGGCAAAAACCTGAATGAGATATGAATATGGAGTTGTAAGGCGGTGGAGTGTGGGAGCGGGGAGCCGACATGGTCTCCTTCCCCGACGGGGAACATCGCCCCCTTTCTTCGGTGCCCAATAGAAGATTCCCCTCTCTTTCATGCAATACTTGATGCTCATTGGCTAGAGGGGAAAGGGGAAGGTATACACCACCCCCTGAAGAGGGGAAGGTAGTGTGAGGTGGAGGTGATGTGACGTCGGGGGTGGTAGGGGAGCACCAAACCACACCCCATAGCCTAACATACTTAGATTTTTGTGGGAGAGAAAACTCACTAAAATTAACACTAAATCAATTTCGATTAAAATCCATTAAGATAATGGCATTAGTTACATAACCACAATAAGAGTGGTGTGCATTGGTCGGAAGTATAATATAAAATAGAGTACACTACAATTTCCGCCCCTGTGGTTTACACCTAATAGCACATACAACCCTCATTTGAAAAAGAAACGGTCATTCCAGTCCCTGTGGTTGTCAATTGGGATCAGTCAAGTCCCTCTCACTAATTGTCGTTACTTAATCGTCAATTATGTTAACGGTGAGGAGGGAATATTGGTAATCTCCCCAAGTGTGATACTTTTTCACCTTTTTAATCCTTAAACTTCCCTCATAAGCTGCATTTCACTCCCTGTTCCCCAAAAAACCTTCCCACTGTGAAGAAGAAAACCAGCGACCCACCAACGGCATGAGACAATACACTGTGATTCTCATCAGTTTCCACGTTATCGATACAACATTATGTCAATTTTGGTTTTGAACATTTGATTTCGTGATTTGTGTCTTGAATAAAATCTGAAATGTAGTTTGCTTTTCTTGGAATTCTAGTCAGAATAATGGTCCATGTAACCAGGCTATACATCAGGATCCAGTATGATGAGGATGGGTAGGGGCTTCCGGGTTGAGCTTTGTTTCCGCCGTCGCTTGTGAAGACTTTCAGATCTTTTGTTGTAAATATATGATGCATATCTATTAGGCTACGTATAACTGTTATGATGGATTATTTTGACCTGGAGATTATGGGTTGTTTTTAGATGTTTGAAAAGTTCTAGTGATGGGAACGATGAATAAAAGAGAAGGAAGACGGTTTTTAGTATTTCTTTGAAATTCGGCTTCCAAGTTGAGCAGTGATCTTTGACCTGCCTTACTGACCAAAAGAGATGCATCTGTAACTCTTGGTGGTGTCACAACCTTACTGTTGGTCAGGTGGTGTAACTATAACCTTGCTAGTAACAGAAGTATCTATAAATCCAATCATTTCGTCTCATTCAATTCTTGATTGGGCCACCCGCAAAACTACCTGGCAAAACAAGCTCATCTATTTCATTTTGGGTTGATATATGTATTTTAAATTTTAAGATGGGTTATAATGAGCTAAACAAAATTAGTCACTAGGTTATGATATGTTATAAAGTGGTGGATAAAAAAAGACTATGTCAGGATGGGTAGGAGATAAAATGTCACACCCCGACCCGCAGCGGAAAAGGTGACCGGGGCATGATTGGGTTATCATCAAAGCTCATGACATTTATTATAACGTTTCATATTCATTAATACAATTTAATGGGAAATTTACAATCATAATTACATCATGACCTAATCATCAATCTAAGCTTCTTTGTTTTCTTCTAAGGCATTTCCTATGTTTTCCTTGCTTCATCCTGTTCACCTGTATCATGTGTAAAAATGGTTTTTGGATCAACAAAAAGTTGGCGAGTGAATCCTATGGAAAACATTTGAGTAAGTTTATTTAATTGATGATAAAATAAAGTGCACAACCACACATGAGTAAAAATAGATGTAAACTTATACACCAATCATTTAATATTAAATAATGCACACATGAAAAATAATGGTTCGTTTTGAGGCACGCGTTGCTCAACTCGTCTCTCACGAGGAACTGATGGGCCTAGTGAATGATTTGCATATACTTGACAATATGAAATACATAACTACAAACAATATAAACTAAATAATACACACATGAACAATAATGGATTTCTTTTGAGGCACGCGTTGCTCAACTCGTCTCCCACGAGGAACTGATGGGCTTAATGAATGAATTTCATATAAGTTAACAAAATGAAATACATAACCACAAACAATATAAACAATCTAAGTTTAGATCACAATATGGTATGGCACAAGTTTAAATAAACGAGTTAATTTTTGGTGACACATGACACACCCCAAAACGTGTAATTAAAAAGGGGAGTTGTAAGATTCACTCACATTGGGTGCGTTCGGTTGATAATGTTGAATGCACGCGAACTTGGTTTTAACCACGAGTGAAATTAACCTAGATAATGGCATAGTGGTTCGGTAAGTAAACGGATTTTATTAATCCATTTTAGTAGGATTGTTGTGTGTATTTTTGTGAGTTTAAGGCTATTTTCTCACCTTAAAAATGTTATTTTTAAGTATTTTTAATTGATTTTTAATTAAAATAAATAAATAAAAATAATAAAAAAATGTTGACTTTTTGACCGTTGACCGTTGACCATTGACCATTGACTTTGACTGTTGACCGGTTCGTATGCGTGTATGTGTGCGCTGGGTGAGGCTCGAACCCGAGACCTCCCGTACGCGTGCACGCAGCTCTACCAACTGAGCTACGTGTCTAACCCGAAATATTTCTGTTTTTAATTAAATTTATATACTAATTAGATTTAACAGAAAATCATTCATTTTTAAAAAGGATTTTAATGAATCGGGCCGGTGTTCTCCACAGGTCTCGAACCCGGGACCTGTGGGTTGAGTTAACACACAGTCCACCGCTGGACTGTGTGTCTAACTTGTTAAATAATCTGATTTTTATTATACTTATATACAAACTAAATAGTTTCATTTCTGCCTTAAATAAAAAGTTGGATAATTGTCCGGACCGATGCGGTAGTCCGGACTCGAACTCGTGACCTGTGTTTTAAACGCGCACACAGTCCACCACTGGACTGTGTGTCTATCTCGGTTATTATTCCGGTTTTTATTATACTTAACAACTATATGAAATGAATCCGGTTCAGTAAGAAAAAGGAACATTTTTATTAAAGCGAGTATGCGTGGGACATGATTCGAACTCGAGACGTAAGCGTGTTTTATTTGCACACAGTCCATCGCTGGACTGTGTGTCTAACCCGAGATATATCTTGATTTTAATTATACTTATATAATACTGAACTTCGTCTTCTTCGTCGGACTTAACCAGAAAACATATTCCGACTGGTTCGAAGTTTTAATCATGTTCGTTAGTGTCTGGTGGTTAATTACATGTGAGATTAAATAAAAAGAATGAAGTATTTAAGCGTAAGGTATACCGACTGGACTCCTCTGTTTCTCCGGCGAAACTCCGGTGACAGCAGAAACTTCCGGCGACGTATGTCTTGCGGCAGAGAGTCTTCAGCGAGCTTGAGATGGATGTGAGTGGCTTCGGTATAAGTTCTGGGTGTTCAGTAAGGCTCAGAAGTGAAGGGCTCGGTTTTCCAGCGAGGTGCAGAACTTTTCCGGCGAGTGGTATTACATCGGGTAAAGGTGCGGTATTGAGCGAAAAAGCTAGCAGAGATTCGAGGAGGTATTTATAGGGCGGGACATCGACGTATTTGACCCGATTTCCGTCTTGATTCGTCGGTTAGAAACTTTCCGGCGGTTATAACTTGTGTCGCGGACTCAGGCGTCGGTTATAACCGATGATGAGTTTAAAGTTTACGTTATAACTGAAGAAACCGTCAATTCTTGGCGAGTTAGTCGGGATTTCCGACGACTGCTAATAGGCGCGTCGGTTTTGAATTCGATTCTCATGTTATGAATTAATTGACTTCAAATTTGAACAAGAAACGTAAGCGGCGCAGTGGTTGAAGGGTTGAAAGATAAGTTGCTTGTTGACTCGCTGGCTAACCCGGGTTCGAAACCCGGCAGCACTAATTTATTTTTAATTCACTATTTTTAACAGTTTTTCAAAAATAAATTATATATTCTAATATACTTATTAATTATGTATCGTTTAAAATTATTTTGGGCATTAAATTCACAACGAAACTTTTAACTGATTGTTCGGTTATTAAACGGAGCGGGTTTGGTAAATCCGGTTTTTTACGGATGTTACAGTATCCCCTGCTTTTTAGAAATTTCGTCCCGAAATTTAAGTAGTGTTATATTTGACAAAAAAATGATGGTGTTTAGTTTGACAGTTACATGCTTAGAAAAAGTAAGGGTTTAAGTTTTTGTTTGAGGCGGTAACGTTCCTTGTAAGGTTTAAGTACCCTGTTACAGGAATCGCTTTTTGTTGCCTACGGTAAAATATTGATAAGCAGAGTTGATTCGCTAAATTTGATATCATGCGTAAGAGTTTTGATATGTTTGGAGGGATATGGTTATATCCTAAAGCAAAACTTCTAATACTACAACCTACATGGAACTTCTCATAACCGTCTAACAATACCTCTGATCCTTTGACAAGAATACTTATATATAGGAAGTACCAGCGTCGTATCCACCATATTCTTGTCAAATTTTCATTGGTTTTATCAGTAAGTTATGATTGGTCCTATGATGTAACTCTAGAACATAAATAACACAACAACCAATATTTGAATCCACATTATGATAGCATATATGTTTGAATGGTGACAGTTCCTCTCTCGTTGTTATGATGGAGAGGTTAGTTTATGTAGAAATAGAACACAATCCAATTTTTTTATATGGCGAGATGATATGAATGTAATACAAATTTCAACCAAGACAATACTAAATCCTACATGGAACTTCTCATAACCGCCTGATAATGCCTCTGATCCTTTGGCAAGAATACTTATATATAGGAAGTACCAGCGGCGTATCCACCATATTCTTGTCAAATTTTCGTTGGTTTTATCCGCAAGTTATGATTAGTTACCAAGAAACTACTAAATCTTACATAGAACTTCTCATAACCGCCTGACAATGCCTCTGATCCTTTGACAAGAATACTTATATATAGGAAGTACCAGCGGCGTATCCACCATATTCTCGTCAAATTTTCATTGGTTTTATCAGTGAATTATGATTAGTCCTATGTGACTCTACAACCAATACAACAAACACAAGATACTGAAAATAAAAAATGTCTGTGCGATCAAGGCTCAATCAAACGGAGCCGATCGTATTGCATGTACTGAAAATGAAAATGTCTGTGCGATCAAGGCTCAATCAAACGGAGCCGATCGTATTGCATGTACTGAAAATAAAAAATGTCTGTGCGATCAAGGCTCAATCAAACGGAGCCGATCGTATTGCATGTACTGAAAATAATAAATTTAATCTAAACAATAATCACACAAACAGCTTATACATGGAACCTCTCATAACCGCCTGATGATGCCTCCGATCCTTTGACAAGAATACTTATATATAGGAAGTACCAGCGGCGTATCCACTATATTCTTGTCAAATTTTCATTGACTTTATCCGCAAGTTATGATTAGTTCTATGTGACTCTACAACAAACACAACAACCACAAGATACTGATAATGAAAAATGTCTGTGCGATCAAGGCTCAATCAAACGGAGCCGATCGTATTGCATGTACTGAAAATGAAAAATGTCTGTGCGATCAAGGCTCAGTCAAACGAAGCCGATCGTATTGCATGTACTGAAAATAATAAACAATAATCACTCAAACGGTTTATACATGGAACCTCTCATAACCGCCAGATAATGCCTCCGATCTTTTGGCAAGAATACTTATATATAGGAAGTACCAGCGGCGTATCCACCATATTCTTGTCAAATTCTCATTGGCTTTATCCTTAAGTTATGATTGGTTCTATGTAATTTCTAAAACATAAAGAAAAACATAAAACTAAACGATTGGAGTTGAATCTTGATTTTCGGTGAAGAGGACTAGTTGGGTGTTTTCGTTTGGGCCGCCATTATCTTCGTCAGGATTGGCGTTGATGTTGAAAACTCTTCCTCTTGCTGGTGGCCTAGTGGTTGGGTTTTCTTGATTTACTTGGTTAACTGGGTTCGATTGAGCTTGAGCGTTTATGATGTTAACCAATCGAGGGCACGTGTTTCTATAGTGGGTAGGGTCGCCACAATTGAAACAAGCTCGAACATACGGGAACATGGGGTATTGAGGTTGATGATAGGTTTGGATCATGTCTTGAGTAGAGGGAGAGATTTGGTTTTGAGGGGTGCAGCAAACCTTGCTCGAATGACCATAGCGTCCACAATTTGCACATAGTCGACAAGGTAAGGTAAGGGGATGGTGATAAAAACAGGTGTTACATCGAGGGTGAGGTCCAAGGTATGGTTTCTTATTTGGGTAAGTTGAGTTGGGTGCCACTTGAGTGATTGGGATAGCTTGGATGGGTATGGCGTGTGAAATTGGTTGATTACGTTGGATAGTAGCGAAAAGTTACCCGTCTCTTTTTCTCTTAGAATTGGGTTGAGAAGGGGATTCGGTTTGGGTGTAGTCGGAGGTTTCAGTCGATGCTTTATCCTTCTTCTTCTCCTCCTTGAAGTCTTTGTTCCGGATTCGGTTCTCGGTGAGCTCTGTTGCTAGCTCCATTGCTGCTTCCAAAGTTGCAGGCGTGGTACTTATTACAGAGTCTTGAATCTTTGACGGAAGACCTCGAATGTAGTGCTCGATCAACTGGTAGAGGGGAGTGAACAAGTTGGGAACCATCTGATGTAACTCGAGGAATCTTTTGTTGTATGTGGTGTGGTCTCCTTCCTTTTGCTTCAACGAATAAAATTCATCTTCTAATTTCTTGATTTCGCTCATTGGGCAAAATCGTCTGGTCATGATTTCCTTCAATTCAGCCCAAGTTAAAGTCATAGCATCGTCAACGCCTCGTTTGGCCTTCTCTGTATTCCACCAAGTAAGTGCTATTCTATATAAACGACCGGTAGCATAACGCACTTTGCGATCATCGGGGCAATCGCAATTTAGAAAAGTGTTCTCCATTTCTTCAAACCAATGGAGGAGAGCGGTGACACCTTCAGTCCCTTCGTATTTCGGAGGGTCGCATGATTTGAAATGCTTGTAGGTGCATTTAGTGGTATTTGGGGGAGAGTTGATAACGTTTTGATTTTCTTGATTGACAGGATTTGCGGTAAGTGCTTGTTGGACTTGGATTACAATGTTGGGTATTACGGCAGCCATTTGTTGAGCGATTAGGGCAGCCATGCGCTCGCGGGCTTTTCCTGCTCTCATCTTGTCACACCCCGACCCGCAGCGGAAAAGGTGATCGGGGCATGATTGGGTTATCATCAAAGCTCATGACATTTATTATACGTTTCATATTCTTTAATACAAATTAAATGGAAATTTACAATAAAGGTTACAACTGTTCTAACTAACAATCTAAACTTCTTTGTTCTCTTCTAAGGCATATCCTATGTTTTCCTTGCTTCAACCTGTTCACCTGTATCATGTGTAAAAGGTTTTTGGATCAACATAATGTTGGCGAGTGAATCCTATGGAAAACATTTGAACAAATTTATTTAAATTGATTATGAAATATGTGCACAACCAAACATGAGTAAAAATAGATATAAACTTAATCAACAATCATAAGATATTAAGTGAAACACACATGAACAATAATGGAACATTTAGAGGCACGCGATGCTCAACTCGTCTCTCACGATGAACTGAGGGGCCTAATGAATGAATTGCATAACCATGATAATATGAATGACACAACTACAAACAATATAAACTCAATGATATACACATAAACAATAATGAATTTGATTTGTGGCACGCGTTGTTCAACTCGTCTTCCACGAGGAACTGATGGGCTTAAATGAATGAGTTTCATGTAATTTAGCAAAAGGAAATAAGTAATCACAACAATATAAACAATCTAAGTTTAGGTCATGATGTGGTATGGCACAAGTTTAAATAAATAAGTTAATTATTTTCATAACACATGACACACCCCAAAACGTGTAATTTAAAAGGGGAGTTGTAAGATTCACTCACAGTGGGTGCGTTCGGTTGATGATGTTGAATGCACGCGAAGTGGTTTTAACCACGAGTGAGATTTAACCTAGATAAATCGCATTATGGTTTGGTAAGTAAACGGATTTTATTAATCTATTTTAGTAGGATTGTTGGGTGTATTTTTTGTGAGTTTAAGGCTATTTTCTAACCTTAAAAATGTTATTTTAAGTATTTTTAATTGATTTTTAATTAAAATAATTAAATAAAAATAATAAAAAAATTTGATTTTTTTCTCTGACCGTTGACCGTTGACTGACCGTTGACCGGTTCGATTCGGAATACAAGTGCGCTGAGTGAGGCTCGAACCCGAGACCTCCCGTATGCGTGCACGCAGCTCTACCAACTGAGCTACGTGTCTAACCCGTTATATATCTGATTTTAATTATATATATATATTAATTAGTTTAAACCGAAAATCATTTTATTTTAAAAACAGTTTAAATCAATTCGGACGGTGCGCTCCACAGGTCTCGAACCCGGGACCTGTGGCTTAAACTAACACACAGTCCACCGCTGGACTGTGTGTTTAACATGTTATATAATTCAATTTTTATTATACTTAAATACAAGTTAGTTATTTCCTTTTCTGCCTTATTTAAAAAGAATAGATAATTGTCCGAGTCGGTGCAGAAAACCGGACTCGAACTCGTGACCTGTGATATAAACATACACACAGTCCACCGCTGGACTGTGTGTCTAACTTGGTTATTATTCCGATTATTAATATACTTAACATATACCTGTGGCGACTCCGGTTCAGTTTAACAAAAAAATGATTTTTATTAAGGCAGCGTGTGTGAAACGGGATTCGAACTTGAGACGTTAGTGTTTATTGTGCACACAGTCCACCGCTGGACTGTGTGTCTAACCCGATTAATAAGTTGATTTTAATTAAACTTATATGATACTGAACTTCATCATCTTCTTCGCTGAGTTTTAAGCAGACTCGACAACAGACTGGTTCGAGGTTTTTAAAACATGTTCTTTAGTGTTTTCCAGTTCGTTATGGTGAGATAAGGGTGAAAAGAAAAAGAAAATAAGCGAAGAGGTATACCGACTGGACCCTCTGTTTTCCGGCAGAACTCCGGCGACAGCAATCACCTCCGGCGACGTGTTCCTTGTAGCAGCGAATCTCCAGGAAGCTTACAAAGGGTGTGGGTATCTCCGGGTATAAGCTCAGAGGCTCAGTGAGGTTCAGAAATGAGGAAACCGGTTTTCCGGCGAGAGAGTTTTCGCCGAGAAAGGGTGTGGTTTTGAGCGAAAGTGTTTGCAGAGGTTCGAGGTGGTTTTTATAGGGCAAATCGTCGATGTATTTGGCCCGATTTCCAACTGGATTCATTGATTTAAATTTTTCCGGCGGTTATAATTTTGGTCGCGGACTCAGACGTCGGTTATAACCGATGTCTTAGTAATGGTTTACGTTATAACGTAAATTGTCGTTAAGACTCGCGAAATTTCCGGGATTTCCGACGACTGAACTGTTGGGCGCCGGTTTTGAATTCGTAACGTCAATATATCAATTAAATGATTTCAATAATTAACAAACAAAACAAGTGGCGCAGTGGTTTGTGTGTGTGTGCTAAGTCTGTTTGCTGGATCGGTATTGACCCGGGTTCGAAACCCGGCAGGAACAATTTATTTTTATTTTGCGATTTTTAACAATTTTTCAAAAACTAATTATATATTCCCGTATAATAATTGATTATGTATCGTTTAAAATTATTTTGGACATTTAATTCGCAACGAAATTTTTGACTGACTGTTCGGTTGATAAACGGAGCGGGTTTGGTAAATCCGTTTTTGACGGATGTTACACATCTTCCTACGGGCGAGGCTAGAAGACATCTACAAGGAATACGCATCATGAGTAATGAGTTGGATGTTTTTGGGATCATGGTTCGTGCTTAGGAATGAACATTCATAAAATAAATATAGAAAAATAAATCTACTACATCCATAGGATGTCTTGGGCTTTGCTCATCATTAGGCCTTGCATGCCGCCATACTTCACCTTCGTAATCATGTGGGCCCCCATGAATACCGGGTTTTTCATATGGTTCGCATGTGTTAGCCTGGTTACGTACACTAAAACCCGGAGAAAATCGAGAAATATGTATATAACGTATGATATTCGGAATGTGTCCAGGTGTAGACACGGTGACACCTCAAAGTGGGTTAGTTCGAACGACGTTTGGTGTGGCATGCTTTGGCCTAATAGGTCCTTCGTACTCTCATCGTTAGTCCCCAGGTAGGCAAACTGGTCCGTTATATTGGATTTATACGAATGCCAACCTAGACAGGACGTTCCGACTACCGGTACTTGTACCCTTCCAGTTACTACATGCCCGTCACAGAACTTACTTTGATGAGATTTGAAAATTGCAACAAAATCTTTGAATAACAAAAGTATGAAGATGATTTGAATATATGAACATTGAAATATGTATGATGAATGTGTATATAAGTATGTATGTTTGACTGTAAGTATAAACAAATATGAAACAAATAAACATCACAAGTTTGTATATAACCACCTAAACAATTAAAATTTAGGCAAACTATAGTATAGGCTCTAAGGGTCTAATAACCTATCCTATATCCCTATAGTCATGGCTCTGATACCAATCTGTCACACCCCGATCCGCAGCGGAAAAGGTGACCGGGGCATGATTGGGTTATCATCAAAGCTCATGACATTTATTATAACGTTTCATATTCATTAATACAATTTAATGGGAAATTTACAATCATAATTACATCATGACCTAAACATCAATCTAAGCTTCTTTGTTCTAAGGCATTTCCTATGTTTTCCTTGCTTCATCCTGTTCACCTGTATCATGTGTAAAAATGGTTTTTGGATCAACAAAAAGTTGGCGAGTGAATCCTATGGAAAACATTTGAGTAAGTTTATTTAATTGATGATAAAATAAAGTGCACAACCACACATGAGTAAAATAGATGTAAACTTATACACCAATCATTTAATATTAAATAATGCACACATGAAAAATAATGGTTCGTTTTGAGGCACGCGTTGCTCAACTCGTCTCTCACGAGGAACTGATGGGCCTAATGAATGATTTGCATATACTTGACAATATGAAATACATAACTACAAACAATATAAACTAAATAATACACACATGAACAATAATTGATTTGTTTTGAGGCACGCGTTGCTCAACTCGTCTCCCACGAGGAACTGATGGGCTTAATGAATGAATTTCATATAAGTTAACGAAATGAAATACATAACCACAAACAATATAAACAATCTAAGTTTAAATCACAATATGGTATGGCACAAGTTTAAATAAACGAGTTAATTTTTGGTGACACATGACACACCCCAAAACTTGTAATTAAAAAGGGGAGTTGTAAGATTCACTCACATTGGGTGCGTTCGGTTGATAATGTTGAATGCACGCGAAGTTGGTTTTAACCACGAGTGAAATTAACCTAGATAATGGCATAGTGGTTCGGTAATTAACGGATTTTATTAATCCATTTTAGTAGGATTGTTGGGTGTATTTTTGTGAGTTTAAGGCTATTTTCTCACCTTAAAAATGTTATTTTTAAGTATTTTTAATTGATTTTTAATTAAAATAAATAAATAAAAATAATAAAAAAATGTTGACTTTTTGACCGTTGACCATTGACCATTGACTTTGACTGTTGACCGGTTCGTATGCGTGTATGTGTGCGCTGGGTGAGGCTCGAACCCGAGACCTCCCGTACGCGTGCACGCAGCTCTACCAACTGAGCTACGTGTCTAACCCGAAATATTTCTGTTTTTAATTAAATTTATATACTAATTAGATTTAACAGAAAATCATTCATTTTTAAAAAGGATTTTAATGAATCGGACCGGTGTTCTCCACAGGTCTCGAACCGGGACCTGTGGGTTGAGTTAACACACAGTCCACCGCTGGACTGTGTGTCTAACTTGTTAAATAATCTGATTTTTATTATACTTATATACAAACTAAATAGTTTCATTTCTGCCTTAAATAAAAAGTTGGATAATTGTCCGGACCGATGCGGTAGTCCGGACTCGAACTCGTGACCTGTGTTTTAAACGCGCACACAGTCCACCACTGGACTGTGTGTCTATCTTGGTTATTATTCCGGTTTTTATTATACTTAACAACTATATGAAATGAATCCGGTTCAGTAAGAAAAAGGAACATTTTTATTAAAGCGAGTATGCGTGGGACATGATTCGAACTCGAGACGTAAGCGTGTTTTATTTGCACACAGTCCACCGCTGGACTGTGTGTCTAACCCGAGATATATCTTGATTTTAATTATACTTATATAATACTGAACTTCGTCTTCTTCGTCGGACTTAACCAGAAAACATATTCCGACTGGTTCGAAGTTTTAATCATGTTCGTTAGTGTCTGGTGGTTAATTACATGTGAGATTAAATAAAAAGAATGAAGGATTTAAGCGTAAGGTATACCGACTGGACTCCTCTGTTTCTCCGGCGAAACTCCGGTGACAGCAGAAACTTCCGGCGACGTATGTCTTGCGGCAGAGAGTCTTCAGCGAGCTTGAGATGGATGTGAATGGCTTCGGTATAAGTTCTGGGTGTTCAGTAAGGCTCAGAAGTGAAGGGCTCGGTTTTCTGGCGAGGTGCAGAACTTTTCCGGCGAGTGGTATTACGTCGGGTAAAGGTGCGGTTTTGAGCGAAAAAGCTAGCAGAGATTCGAGGAGGTATTTATAGGGCGGGACATCGACGTATTTGACCCGATTTCCGTCTTGATTCGTCGGTTAGAAACTTTCCGGCGGTTATAACTTGTGTCGCGGACTCAGGCGTCGGTTATAACCGATGATGAGTTTAAAGTTTACGTTACAACTGAAGAAACCGTCAATTCTTGGCGAGTTAGTCGGGATTTCCGACGACTGCAAATAGGCGCGTCGGTTTTGAATTCGATTCTCATATTATGAATTAATTGACTTCCAATTTGAACAAGAAACGTAAGCGGCGCAGTGGTTGAAGGGTTGAAAGATAAGTTGCTTGTTGACTCGCTGGCTGACCCGGGTTCGAAACCCGGCAGCACTAATTTATTTTTAATTCACTAGTTTTAACAGTTTTTCAAAAACAAATTATATATTCCAATATACTTATTAATTATGTATCGTTTAAAATTATTTTGGGCATTAAATTCACAACGAAATTTTTAACTGATTGTTCGGTTATTAAACGGAGCGGGTTTGGTAAATCCGTTTTTTTTACGGATGTTACATAAAACCCAAGCGAGTCAGAATTAGTATGAGATAAAATCACTAAACTAATTACTACTCGTAGATATCTCTTCATAACTATGACTTCACCAACCGGCGCTGTAGTACTCTCCTGTCGTTATTCGTTTAAAAATAATGAAAATTTTAATAAAATAAAAATAATTAAAAAAATTATACAAAAAATTCAAAAAAAATAAAAAATAAATTAAAATCTAAAAAATTCTAAAAATTCAAAAAAAACTAAAAAACCTAAAAAAATCTAAAAAATCTAAAATATAAAAAAATCTAAAAATAAAAATATTAAAAATGTTAAAAAATAAAAAAATTCTAAAAATATACAAAAAAAATTGTGAAAAAATTAAAATTAAAAAAATTTAAAAAAATTCAAAAATTCAAAAATTCCAAAAAAAAAAAGTAAAATATAAAAAAATCTAAAATTCAAAAAATCTTAAAAACCCAAAAATCATAAAAAATCTAAAAAATAATAAAAATTCAAAATATCTTCAAAATTCAAAAAAAATCTAAAAACTTTTAAAAGGTAAAAAAATCTAAAAAATAAAATAAATCAAAGTCTAAAATAAAAAAAATATAAATATAAAAAAATTCAAAAAGTAAAAAAAAAACAGTTTTTATTTTTTACAATTCTTTTTATTTTTAAGAATTTTCTTTGACTTGTTAGAATTTTTTCAACTTTTTACAATTTTTTTGTTTATTAAAACTTTTAAATTTTTTTTTGAGTTTTTAGAAATTTTTGACTTTCTTACAATTTTTTTGAATTTTTTAATTTTTTTGACTTTATATAAATTTCTTATTTTTTTACAATTTTATTTTTATTTTTGGTTGTTTTTTATTTTTTAGATTCTTTTTTGAATTTTTATTTTTTTATTTTATATTGACTTTTTTTAGAATTTTTTGAATTTTTACAATTTTTTTTACTTTTAGGATTTTTTTTAACTTGTAAGATTTTTTTGAATTTTTTTTCAATTTTTTTAGAATTTTATATTCTTATATTTTTATTATTTTTTATATTTTTATTTAAATTTTTTTTATCTCATCTTTACCCAAAGTTATATTAACCTACACCAACCTAACCAAAACCTATCTTGACCCATTACCCAAACCCATTTAACTTGCCCACTTTACAACCACTACGCAAAACTATTGGACGACAATAATTCATATTGAAAATGTGACCAGTAACAGTGGTGGATCTAGAAAATCCGCCAAGCGGCACGTTTTATTAAAAACGGTAATGAAATCGAAAAAACGTCAATTTTTTCCAAAATTTACACTAATTTTACACTACCGCCGGAGCGCCAAGACGTAGCGGGGGTTGCCCCTTGTTATACACTAGGTCCGCCCCTACCAGTAACACTCTTAATTTTCACTTTTATTTAATCTCAGTTTAACGGAAAAGTAACCTTGCGTTGCCCCTAATAAATAAATAACTAAGTTTATTCTCAGCCTGAAATGTTGTAACTTGTTATTGAAACGACATAACTGAAAGTAAGGGGCAAGCGTATTTTTAGTTAAAGTGTGATTACCTTTAGCAATATAAGTGAAAGTTAGGAATACTATTGTTCATAATGTCGGTACAAATTATTATCACCTATGGCGTTATAGTTTCGATTGTTAAAATTCAACTTGTCTATAAACTAATGATGTGTTCGTTTTATAAAATTTTCAAGAAAGGATCACATTCTTGTGTACCTTTCTTTTTTAGATTTAACTCTTTATAAAATGGCGGGTGTTATGCTTCATCAATATAAACTTTTTTATTAATAATGAGTGAAAATCTAACATTAAAGCATTTCAGACACGAGATGGTCATGTACTTTTATGCTTTAATAATGTAACTTTAAGCTTGTAGTACACACTGCAGGAACATCTTATAAATGCTTGCACGTGTGGTCTTTGTTTAACATATATTTTTTATGTTTCAGGATTTGTATACCTATAATCTAATAATTTAGTGGTATGTTGATGGTTCATACAAAATTAATTTGAGTTTAAATTCTTTTACTTACAAGGATATGTGATATTTAGATATAAAGAAATACTAGTTTAAGATCCCGTATGTTATACGGGTTGTATAAAGAAAATACTTTTTATAAATCTGTTGATTTGATAAACTACACATAAATGTAAATGCTACTATACTAACAATTGGTTCTTGTTTTCTGATTATTAATAGATTTTAATACCCATACTCTTTAGCACGAAGTTGCTTTTAACTAATAAATAAATACGGAAAAAATCACAGGTTGTTTATATATAATATATTTTACTTTATATAATATAATTCATTTTCTATAAAAACGAAATGATGCATTCAATATGGGAAAAATTAAATTACAATATAAAGTTTTTTTGTTCTTTATTATTTATGTTTTATGTGTAACTTGAAGTATTGAATCTAAGATCTTTAAATCTAAATGTACCTAAAGGCTTTTGTCTTTTTCAATGAGTCACCAACCTCATTGTTAAGTAACAAAAATATAAACAATCCTTAAATCTCTAATATTTCTTTGTACACCACATTTGTGGTCTTATTTGTAACACTTTTATCTTTGTCTAATATTAGTAACTTGACTTTGTGTTTTATTTTTATTCTTGATAGTGTCACATACAACTTTCATAAGCAAAAACCGATTCTTTTAAGTACAATAAACCTTTGATATCGATTGTGTTTGATTTTTATTATGAGTAAAATGTCAAAATTGTCCCTGAGTTTATGTTTTTGCCACTTCAGTTCAAAAATAAAATATTTTGCATCTTGGTCCCTAAGGTTTCATTTTTGTTGTCATTTTCATCCAATTGGCATGGCAAGCTTAGTTCGAATTTTTTGTTATTACTTCTATGTTTTTTTTGTCATTTCCCTCATTTAGTTTAAATATATTATGGCATAAAATGACAATTACACCATTCATTTAAAGGGTAACTTTATAAAGTAGTAATTAAGTTTCAAATTTGTTCTATTTAAGTCACTCAAACTTTTTTTTAATCCTTAAAGTCACTCAAGTTTGATATGTTGTTCTAATCTTGTGTAAGTTGCGGGTTAGAAGGTTATCACTTTTTTCTTTAAACTTTTAAAGTTTATGTGAATTTGATAATTACTTATTTACCCTTTCAATTAAAGAAAAAAAACAAAAAAAAAACACATCAGAATGACAAAACATAAACATAATAAATAAAAATGGACTTTCTTCTTCATAGTAACCATCGACATCCCGACTTCCCAACTTGTTTTTTCCGGCAATAAGAATTCACCGACAAACTAGGAACTTTGGCGATCGATGGCCTTTATTCTACACAGGTACTATTCCCAGTCTCCTTTACTCTCCACCTCCATGAATGAGTGAACCAGTTCGTCGGAGCATTGGGTCTTAGCGTTACGTTGCTCGGTTGATGGCCAAAAGGTTGACGAAGCTTCATAAGAGATGGAGAAAACTAAATGTTGTCTTTAAGAAGCGTTTTAAACGGTTGAGCACTAGATCAGAAAGTTCGATTTTTCACCGGGATCTAAGATGTATGAAATCGATTTGTGTGGAAGCATTACAAAGCAAGGATGGGATCGGCATGGGAGATGGAAGTGGCGGGATTTGGTTATTTGAAATAGTCAAATAGGTTTCAGGGAACTGCCGGAATTTGTTCCCTTGATCGAACTACCAATCAGATTATTTTCATTTAACTTATTCGTTTATTAACTAATTTTTTCCCTCGCGCTTTGCGAGTGGTCATTTTTCCTGACGCAATGCAACATCTTTTTTCCCACGCACACCGACAAGAGTTGGTTATTATCGATTTAGCTTACTGAAAAATATAAAAACGAACACCGTTTCCATTTCAAATATTGCAAAATACCAGCAACGATTTTGTTCGCTCATATGAAGTTGGGCTCGTCACATTATTAAAATGATTTTTGCGTGACCAAAACTTTTATAAAAGAAACTCTATTAATTTGGAGTAAGAACTTTTTTTAAAGTTAATCAGTTTTCTAATATATTGTTGAGTATTTGGAAAAAGAAATATATTTGTTGCATATTATTTAAAAAAATTAACTTTTTGGAAAAACTTAAAATTTTTTATAATGTTTATAAAATGTATAGACATTATATATCGATATGTCCCATGATTCATTATGCACTTAATTAAGTTTTTATTTATTATTTTATCAAATAATACAAATTCAAAGCCCCAAATCTCTTTCTTCTGGATAACATAAAAGAAAGTTAATCCATCTCTTTACGGTCCTCTCTCTACACCACTTCAGCCACCATGAAAAGCCACCGAAATGTACCACCACTTTACCGTGTAAGACGTCACTTTGCCGGTCAACACCATCTCCGGAAACTATGAAGCCACTGGCCAGCCCCGCCTGCTTGAACGAATACACGTCGCCCCCAAACCCACCTCCGTAGATTTCGTTCAGATCCGTCATCGTTGCCGAGTTGGATAAGCGGCGGTGGCGTTGTGATGGTTGGTACAGTTCCGGTTAGTTGGTAATCGACGGTGGCGTGAAAAGTTCTCTGATTCTTTTTCGTCTCTCTATAAACCCGATTCCAAACCGGCTGCCATAGATTTCGTTCGGATCTCAAATCCGCCATCAATGTGGGTAGCTGTAGTACACATTGATGTTGTGGTGGCATCTGGCACTATTTCCATCGTTGTCTGAAAAAAAGGGAATCATCTGCGATCTGTCTACATAAGAAATAAATACCTAAATTGTCCTTTAGCCACTGTAGATAAAAATCTACCTGAATTGTTACATATAATAATTAAAAAACCTGAGATTTAATATAGGTTTTCTCCTTTTTCTTGTTGAATGGGTAGAATTGTAACTTACAAAATTCAGATTAGTATTAATAATTAAAATATATAGCAATAACCTAGCAACCTGATAATTACGCAATATTAGAACAACAAGTCAAACTTGGATGACTTTAGTGAGACGAAAAAAGATACAGTGACTTTAGTGAAACATGAGAGAAACTTGGTTACTATTCTGTAGCGTTTTCCATTCATTTAAATGAGGAAAACAACAAAAATGGAAGTTTTTAACAGAAAATTCTAAAGTAGTTTGCGAATTGGATGAAAATGACAACAAAAATGAAACCTCAAGGACCCGAATACAAAAGATTTATTTTTGGACTGAAGTGGTAAAAATGACCTAAACTCAAGGACCATTTTAACATTTTACTCTTTAATAATAATATGCTAAACATCAAATTTTGTTTATTTATAAGATATGCAAACATCTTATATATGGAAATGAGTAAATTACAAGTTTTGTCCTTTATCTATATACCAAATTGCAGGCGCTGTCATTTTTCGCAAAATTTGACGAGTTATGTACTTAATGTTTCAAAATCCTGCACGTTATGTCCTTTGTCCCTAACTCAGTTAAGTTTTTTTGGTTGGTCATCCAAGGGTATTTTAGTTTTTTACTTATTTATTTATTATTATTTTAAAAATAAAACAAAAAATTTTAAATTATATATCTCTTTCTTTACCACACTCTCTCTCCTTACAACACTCTCTCTGTCTACCACCATTCACCTCTGCCTCAACCATCATCCACCCCAATAGTTAAATACTTTGAAGATTGTTATGATCTTTACACAACTCATCTTCATTTTCTTACAGCATTTTCAACTTCAAACTACTTAAAAGTCGTTTTTTTAAACCCTCAAATAGGAAAATATATATGTAGTATGAAAAAGCAAGTCTCTGATATAAAAAAAACAAATGAATCGGGGAATAAAATAGTTTTTAAAAAGATTTGTATACATCAAAATCTGAAACTCGAATCGAAAACCCTCATAAATCTGAAACAAAATTTGAAAACTCTCATCTGAAACTCGAATTGAGATTTAAGAAGACGTAATCATAAGACATCGAATTCAATCAAATACATGGAACAATGAACAAAACCCATTCAGATATGATTTGAGGGAGTTATAAAGGAGACGACGGCGGTTTGTAAGGGAGATGGCAACGGTTTGTACTGTTCAAATCTGGTAGTGGTGGCTGGTTTGTACCGTTAAGACGGCGGCTATTTGTACCGTTCAGATCTGGTTGTGGTGGTTGGTGACGGCAGTCACAGTGGCAAGAGGATGGTTGGTGGCGGTGGAAGGTTGTGGTTCGTGGTGGTGTGGAGAGAAGTAGCTAGAGAGAGAGAGACGTAAGAAAAATGGTGGAAGAAGAAGAAGATTGCAGAGGAACTAGTCCAGAGATAAAGTAGAGAGAGGGTTTTTTAGAGAGAGAAAGTGATGGATTGAGTGTATATATTTATTCTCTTTTAAGATATTTTTTAAGATAACAAGGGTATAAATACAATTATACCCTCATGACACATGATCAAATTTAACCAAAAAATTTAACTGAGTTAGGGCCAAAGGACATAACATGTATAATTTTGAAACATTAAATACATAATTTGTCAAGTTTTACGCCAAAGGACAATGCCTGCAATTTGGTATATAAATAAAGAACAAAACTTGTAATTTACTCTATGGAAATGATATTTAGTTATCATTCAAGATTTCATTAAAAAATGATAATAACAATACATAAAAGATAATAATTATTATACTAATTTATTTAAACAAAAAGACAATTTAAACTATATTGATTGCGTAAAATATATATTATACTTTTTAAAAGTATTTTTATATTAGTTACAATTATAGATTATATTTTAAAAGATATTTATATTTATTAAGATTTGTGATTTGTAATCACATTTAAAAGGAAATGATCTAACAGAAAAGGAAATTCTAATTACTTTAAAATTTGTGAGAAAAGATTATTAACAAAATTCTTGTGTTTTCACTCCTAAAGTAAAACAAAAATGAGTATAATAATGACACATGTTAATTAATAGCTTAAGAGAGTGTCACGTGACATAAGATAGTTTTGATTTATTGTAATTTATATATATGTTAGAAAATATAACTTGTGTTATTAAGTATCTTAAGAAGTATCTTATTTTGTATCTTGTATGTATAATGTAGGTTTCAAATCGTAATTTCATTTTTTAGGAAGAAACACTTGATATGATTGTATTTATATTTTTAGTTGATAAAAGAGAGTGGAATCGGTGAGTTAAAAACAAACCGAAGAGAGATTCTTGCTTCTGGAGAAAAGATCAGGGTTTAAAATCCTAGCATTGGGTGTAATTTATCATTTATCGGTGTAGTTTAGAAGTAGGAGTGGAAATAATATAACCTTTGTAGTTAAAAAAAAGCAAATTTAAAAACATCGGCTTGAAAACGATAATAGTTTTTTTTTTAATACGGGTTGCTTATTGCGCTTATGTTCAGTTCCTTAATGATAGTTAGTATAGGGTAAGAAGGATTCTGGTCCATTGATCTTAGATTTTGAGGATTGAGATTAATCTTAGGGAAAAGAAAAAGAATGAAAGGGCATAAAAGGAATCTCATATTTATTGATTTTCTCTTTCCACATGCAAGGTACATGCCAATTCCCACATCGATTTAAAACGTCCATAACTTTCATACGATATTTAAAAAAAATCACCATAATAACGAATGTTTTTTTATCTTTAATATGAATGTCATATTATCATATAAAATTAAAATAAAAATTTTCATTTTTACTGGGTTTTTTTTTGCATTGTGTTAAAGGTTCACGTCATTGTGTCTTTTACCTGTTTTGGTCATTACATTTTAGCAAGTTTCTATACATTTTTTTATTAACAAAATCTGTAACACAATGTTAATTTGGGTTCTACCCACTGCGATTTTATAAGAACCGATAACACAATATATGACACAACGAATATGGTGTTATATCTGGGTTTTCTATAAACTGTGTTATTGGTTCAGGTCATTGTGTTTAATTTGTTATCAATTGTGTTTTAATATGTTGTCCATTGTGTTTTAATAATTTGTTCAATTTTTTATTCTCTTGTTCATTGTGTTTTAGTTTGTTGTGTATTGTGTTTTTAGTTTGTTTTCCATCGTGTCTTTATCTGCTCTCCATTGTGTCTTTTATCTGCTGTCATTAATTGTGTCTTTTATCTGTTGTCATCAATTGTGTTTTTATTTAGTCTGATACTTATTGTGTTATACGTTATCGCCATTGGTTTTAGTATGTTGTCCACTGCGTCTTTATCTGGTGTCATTAATTGTGTTTTTTGTAACATCCGTCAAAAACCGGATTTACCAAACCCGCTTCGTTTATTAACCGAACAATCAGTTAAAAATTTCGTTGCGTATTTATTGCTCAAATTAATTTTAAACGGTACATAATTAATAAGTATATTAGAATATAAAATTTATATTTGAAAATGTATTAAAAATAGCGAACTAAAAATAAAACAAGGCTGCCGGGATTCGAACCCGGGTCAGCCGGGTCAGCAAAGCTTTAACACACACACATCCAACCACTCCGCCACTTGTGTTCTTTAGTAATGTATCAAAACAATTAATTCAAATATCAAAATCTCGATTTCAAATCAGGCAACTGACGCGCCCAATTCGCATTCGTCGGAAATCCCGACGATTTCGCTGATAATTGACGGTTTCTTCTGATTTAACTGAAGCATTAACCTCAACATCGGTTATAACCGATGTCCAGTCCGCGACATCAGTCATAACCGCCGGAAAAATTATTGACCGACGAACCAAGACTGAAATCAGACCCCATGCATCTCGATTCTTTCATATAAATACACCCACAAGCCTCTGATAACCTTTTCGCTCACAATCACACAAATTCTCGCGTAATTTCACTCGCCGGAAAATCTCTGCAAGTCGCCGGAAAACCGAGATTTCATCTACACGGTAAATACCTCGACTCTTTCCGTTTCAATCCGTTGTTAGACTGTTACTAACTTCAATCCAACCATCAGAATCAATTCCAGACGACGTAGCCGGAATATTCAGCTCTCGCCGGAAAACCTCTGAAATTTCTGATCTTACGCTGGAAATCGGTATAATCATCCAAACTTCTGTTAATCCTTGTTTAAGTACCTCAATTTCATAACTAATCGAACAGAACTATTAATTGATTCTAACAGCCGAAGTTCACTAACTGAGCCGACGGACTTTTGCCGGAGTTCTGTGAAAGACACTGATCGGTACCTCCTATCCCCAAACTCTCTCCGTTCATTACCTTTCAACTACTTATAATGTTTGTTAATCGAATTAGACATGAATCAGTCGAATGATCATTGTCTGTGTTCTTGAGTGAAAAAGAACGAAGTTCGGTTATGTTATAAGATTAATTAAAATCAGTTTTATGAACGGGTTAGACACACAGTCCAGCGGTGGACTGTGTGGAAACAAATACATACACGTCCTGAGTTCGATTCTTGACACACGCACCTTCGCAGTAATAAAATGTCCTTTTTTTAAAAAACTGAACCGGGTTAACTCCGTAAGATGTTAAGTATAATAAAAACCAGAATAATTACCAAGTTAGACACACAGTCCAGCGGTGGACTGTGTGCCAAACTAAACCACAGGTCCCGGGTTCGAGACCTGTGGCGAGCACCGAGTCGATACATTAAATTTTTATTTTAAAATAAGTGATTTTCGGATTAACTTAATTAGTATATAAATATAATTAAAAACAGAAATATTTCGGGTTAGACACGTAGCTCAGTTGGTAGAGCTGCGTGCACGCGTACGGGAGGTCTCGGGTTCGAGTCCTGCCCGGCGCATACATATACACAATAAAACCGGTCAACAAGTCAACGGTCAACAAGTCAATGGTCAACAGTCAAAAATCAACATTTTTTTTAATACTTTTATTTATTTATTTAAATTAAAAATACTTAAAAATAACATTTTAAAGTTAGAAAATAGCCTTAAACTCAAAAAAATATATCCAATAATCCTACTAAAAATTGATCAATAAAATCCGCTTATTTACCGAACCATTATGTTATTATCTAGGTTAGTTTCACTCGTGGTTAAATCCAACTTCGTGCGCATTCAACATCATCAACCGAACGCACCCACCGTGAGTGAATCTTACAACTCCCCTTTTTAATTACACGTTTTGGGGTGTATCATGTGTCACTAAAACTAATTCGTTTATTCAAACTCGTGCCATACCATATTATGAGTTAAACTTAGAATGTAAATATTGTTTGTAGTTATGTATTACATATTGTCAAGTTGTATGCAAATTATTTGTTAGGCCCATCAGTTCCTCGTGGGAGACAAGTTGAACAACGCGTGCCTTAAAACTCATTCATTAGGCCCATCAGTTCGTAGAACAACGCGTGCCTCAAAACTCATTCATTAGGCCCATCAGTTCCTCGTGAGAGACGAGTTGAGCAACGCGTGCCTCAAAACAATCTATTATTGTATGTGTGTGCATTATTTAATATTAAGTGATTTGTGAATAAGTTTACATTTATATTTACTCATATGTGGTTACGCACTTTATTTATAATCAATTCAATAAACTTGTTTAAATGTTTTTCATAGGATTCACTCGCCAACTTTTTGTTGATCCAAAAACCATTTTTACACATGATACAGGTGAACATGATGAAGCAAGGAAAACATATGAAATGCCTTAGAAGAAAATAATGAAGTCTAGAAAGATGTATATAACATGTTGTAATTATGATTGTATGATCCCCTTTAAATTATAATAATAAATATGAAACGTTATAATAAATGTCATGAGCTTTGATGAAAACCCAATCATGCCCCGATCACCTTTTCCGCTGCGGGTCGCGGTGTGACAGATTGGTATTAGAGCTTATGACTATAGTGATATAGGATAGGTTATTAGACCCTTAGAGCCTATACTATAGTTGACTAAATTTTAATTGTTTATGTGGTTACATGCAAACTTATGATATTTATTTGTTTCATATTTATTACATACACAAATGCATGCAAACATTTCCAATATTACATTTTGTGATACATAGTGAATTATACTTACAGTCAAACATACATACTTACATACACATTCATCATACATATTTCAATGTTCACATATTCAAATTATCTTCATACTTCCGTTATTCAAGATTTTGTCGCATTTTTTTTTCATTTTTCAAATCTCATCAAAGTGAGTTCTGCGACGGGCATGTAGTAACTGTAAGGGTACAAGTACCGGTAGTCAGAACGTCCTGTCTAGGTTGGCATTCGTATAAATCCAATATAACGGACCAGTACGATGAGAGTACGAAGGACCTATTAGGCCAAAGCATGCCACACCAAACGTCATTCGAACTAACCCCACTTTGAGGTGTCACCGTGTCCATACCGGGTTACATTCCGAATATCATACATTACATACATATTTCTCGATTTTCTCCGGGTTTAGTATACGTAACCAGGCTAACACATGCGAACCATATGAAAAACCCGGTAATCATGGGGGCCCACATGATTAGGAAGGTGAAGTATGGCGGCATGCAAGGCCCAATTACGAGCAAAGCCCAAGACATCCTACGGATGTAGTAGATTTATTATTTTATATTTATTTTATAAATGTTCATTCCTAAATACGACACCTGATCCCTAAAACATCCAACTCATACTCTTGATATGTATTCCTTGTAGATGTCTTCTAGCCTCGCTCGTAGAAAGATGAGATCAGGAAAAGCCCGTGAGCGCATGGCTGCCCAAATCGCTCAACAAATGGCTGCCGTAATACCCAACATTATAATTCAAGTCCAACAAGCCCTTACCGCTAATCCTGTCAACCAAGAAGATCAAAATGTTATCAACCCTCCCCCAAATACCACTAAATGCACCTACAAGCATTTCAAATCCTGCGACCCTCCAAAATACGAAGGGACTGAAGGTGTCACCGCTCTCCTCCATTGGTTTGAAGAAATGGAGAACACTTTTCTAAATTGCGATTGCCCTAATGATCGCAAAGTGCGATATGCTACCGGTCGTTTACTTGGAATAGCACTTACTTGGTGGAATACAGAGAAGGCTAAACGAGGTGTTGAAGATGCTATGACTTTGACTTAGGAAGAGTTGAAGGAAATCATGACAAGACGGTTTTGCCCAGAGCGAAATCAAGAAATTAGAGGATGAGTTTTATTCGTTGAAACAAAAGGAAGGCGACCACACCACATACAACAAGAGATTCCTCGAGTTAAATCAAATGGTTCCCAACTTGTTCACTCCCCTCTACCGTTTGATCGAGCACTACATTCGAGGTCTTCCTTCAAAGATTCAGGACTCTGTAATAAGTACCACACCTGTAACCTTGGAAGCAGCAATGGAGTTAGCTACAGAGCTCACCGAGAACCGAATCCGGAACAAAGACTTCAAGGAGGAGAAGAAGAAGGATAAAGCATCGACTGAAACCTCCAACTCCACCCAAACTGTCACACCCCGACCCGCAGCGGAATAAGAGTCGGGGCATAATTGGGTTATCACCAAAGCTCATGATGTTTACTAATATGTTTCATATTTATTAAATCTAAATTACATTTCAATGTTCCAAGTCAAATTCATACAATACAAGGAAAGGAAAAATTAACTAAAACAATTCCATAATCTAAACTTGTTTATTCTTCTAAGCCGCCCTATATGTTTCTTGCTTCAACTTGATCACCTGTATCATGTGTAAAAATGGGAAATTTTGGGTCAACAAATGTTGGTGAGTGAACCTTGTTAAAAACATTTGTTATCAGTTCATTATTGTAATTTATTTAGGAAAATTGTGCAATAATCATATATGAACAAATGTATGTAAACATAACGATCAAAAAACCACCTTGCTTAAACATGAAATAAGAATGACAAAGTATATGTTGGCAACGTCCCGTTCACGCTCATAGGTAATGGGGAACGGACGGCCTATGCTAATGTATGTGAGATCAAGGCATAATCAAACGGAGCCGATCTTATGTTGGCAACGCCTGGTTCACGCTCATAGGTAATGGGGAACAGCTCACGCTCATAGGTAATGGGGAGCGGCGGCCTATGAAATGTATGTACTGAAATGATAAAATTAATCTAAACTTCAACCACACAAACAATGGATACACATTGAATACACATTTGATCATGAACATGATGGATGCACAAATGTTTAATTATAATAAATAAATAACGACACATGATACACCCCAAAATGTGATTAAAACGGGGAATTGGTAGAGATTCACTCACATTGGGTGCGTTTGTTTGAAGATGTTGAATGCGCACGAGTTTAGGGGATTGATCGACGAGAGATAACTAACCAAATAAATAACGAAAAGATACGGTAAGTATGTGGATTTTATTAACTATTTTAATAAGATTTTTGGGTATAATTTTGTGAGTTTAAGGCTACTTTCTAACTTTGAAAACGTTATTTTTACGTATTTTTGAAGTGATTTTTAAATTAAATAAATAAATAAAAATAAATAAAAAAATGTTGACTTTGACCGTTGACCGTTGACCGGTTCGGTCGGTTATATTGTTGCACTGAGCGAGGTTCGAACCGGTGACCTCCCGTACGCGTGCACGCAGCTCTACCAACTGAGCTACGTGTCTAACCCGAAATAATTCTGTTTTTAATTATACTTATATACTATTTAGTTTAATCCGAAAATTATTTATTTTTAAAAAGATTTTAAACATATCGGACCGGTGCTGACCACAGGTCTCGAACCCGGGACCTGTGGGTTAGCGTGCACACAGTCCACCGCTGGACTGTGTGTCTAACTTGGTTAATAACTCGGTTTTTATTATACTTAACATGTTTTTGGTAGTTAACCCGGTTCAGTTAAAAAGGCATTTGTTTATAACAATAGAGTAAAGCTGGGACAGGATTCGAACTCGCGTCGCAGGTGTTATGTGTGCACACAGTCCACCGCTGGACTGTGTGTCTAACCGTTTATAAAACTGATTTTAATTAATCTTATGATACAACCCAACTTCGTCTTCTTCGTTAGATTTTACCCAGAAAATAAGGTCCGACTGTTTGGTCTGGTTTATGCCTGATCTAGTTTTAAAACTTTATAAGTAACTTAAAGGTAACGAATGGAGAGGGTTTGGGGGAAAAAGATATACCGATCAGTGTTGTTCACAGAATTCCGGCAGAGTCCGTCGGTTCTGAAAGTGAACTCCGGCTGTCGACATCAATTAACAATATTGTTCGATTATTACGAAGTTGAGATACTTAATCAAAGTTTAATAGGAGTTGGAAAGATCATACCAGCTCTTAGTGTGATTTCGGAAGTTTCAGAAATTTTCCGGCGAAGGTGGGAATTTCGACGAACGTTGACTGGGATTGCTTCTGATGGTGGAGTTGTGTTAGTGACAGATTATTCGAATGATTGAAACAGAAAGAGTCGAAAGAATTACCGTGTGGATGTGAGTCTCGGTTTTCGGCGACTTACAGATGTTTTCCGGCGATTGAATTTTCGTCGAGAAGAGGTGCGATTTGTGAGCGAAAAGGTTTCCGGTGGATTGTGGGTGAATTTATAGGGAAGTATCGAGATGTATGGGGTCTGAATTCGGTCTCAATTCAAGGTCAGCCGTTCTCCGGCGGTTACGACTGATGTCGCGGGTTCAGACGTCTGTTATAACCGTCGTTAGAGTTAATTCTTCAGTTATCTTGGACGAAAACGTAAATTATCGGCGAAGTCGTCGGGATTTCCGACGACTGCTATTTGGGCGCGATTTTGACTGAATTTGACTTCCGTGCTTTATTATTTGAATTAATTGATTCAATATGATATCAGAAAATCAAAGTGGCGGAGCGGTTGATGGTGTGAAGGTTAAGTCTTTGGGGATTTCCGGCTGACCCGGGTTCGACTCCCGGCAGCCGGTTTTCCTTTTTAATTAATTTATTTTTATATTTTTACAATTATAATTTATATCTTCTAATTTGTTGATTAATTATGAATCGTTTAAAATTAAAATAAGCCTAAATGAACAACAAAAATTTAAAACTGATTGTTCGGTTATTAAACGAAGCGGGTTTCGAAAACCCGTTTTTCGACAAATGTTACAGTATCACCTACTTTTAGAAATTTCGTCCCGAAATTTAAGTAGTGGTAGTTACAGGAAAAAGGTGTGGGTATTTCTCGCGCATTGAGTCTTCACGTTCCCAAGTAAACTCAGGTCCTCGTTTCGACTCCCAGCGTACCCTGACAATTGGGATACGGCTTCTTCTTAAACGTTTTTCCCCGAAGTCCATAATTTCTACTGGTCTTTCAATAAAATGCATAGATTCATCGACTTGAATGTCTTCTAGAGGAATATGGAGATTTTCATCGGCGAGGCACTTCTTCAAGTTCGATACGTGGAATGTGGGATGAATTCTGTTAAGTTCCTCCGGTAGGTCAAGCTTGTAGGCTACAGGTCCTACCCTTTCGAGTATCTTGAAAGGACCTACGTAACGTGGTGCTAGCTTGCCTTTTTGGCCAAAACGAACTACTCCCTTCCACGGCGATACTTTTAAAAGTACTTGATCGTCAACGTTAAACTCCAAGGGCTTTTGTCGCTTGTCAGCATAGCTCTTTTGACGACTTTGTGCCGCTAAAAGGTTGTTTCGGATTTGATGAATCTTGTCAGTTGTTTCTTGTATTAATTCTGGACCGGTGATTTGAGCTTCTCCAATTTCGTGCCAACATATTGGTGATCGGCACTTACGACCATATAATGCTTCAAAAGGTGCCATGCCGATACTTGAATGAAAGTTGTTGTTGTACGAAAATTCAACTAATGGTAGGTGAGCGTCCCAATTCCCTTTGAAGTCTATGACACATGCCCGAAGCATGTCTTCAAGAGTTTGAATGGTGCGTTCAGATTGACCATCAGTTTGGGGATGATAAGCGGTGCTGAGATCTAATCGTGTACCCAAAGCGGCTTGTACAACTTGCCATGTTCGTGAAGTGAAACGACCATCACGATCTGATATAATGCTTAACGGTACACCATGACGGCTTACGATTTCACTGATGTAGATGCGAGCTAGTTTCTCATTTTTGAAGTCTTCGCGAATCGGAATGAAGTGAGCTGATTTTGTAAGACGATCAATGATTACCCATATTGTGTCGTACCCACCAGGAGTGCGAGGTAACCCGGTAATGAAGTCCACGGTTATATTTTCCCACTTCCATACAGGTATTTCAGGTTGTACCAGAAGTCCTGAGGGTCTTTGGTGTTCAGCTTTCACTTTTGAACAGGTAAGGCACTTGGAAACAAAAACAGCAATATCCTTCTTCATGCCAGGTCACCAGTAGGTGTATCGAAGGTCCTGATACATCTTGTCGGCTCCTGGATGTACGGAGTATCGTGTCTTGTGAGCCTCTTTCATAAGAGTATCGCGAAGGTTGTTGTGATCAGGAATCCATATGCGATCTAGATAATACAGAATGCCGTCAGATTTTGTTTCGAGTTTAAGTTCTGCTCCACAAGATAACTCATTGCGTATGTCGTATTCTGTTATGGAAACATGTTGAGCTTCTCGGATTTGGTCTTTGATGTTGGTCATGATTTGCGAACATAGAAGGCGAATGGAGTTCGCATAACCCTTTCGACTGAGTGCATCGGCCACCACATTTGCTTTGCCAGGATGATCCCGAATTTCACAGTCATAGTCATTAAGAAGTTCGACTCATCTTCGTTGCCTCATATTCAACTCCTTTTGGTTAAAGATATGTTGGAGGCTCTTGTGGTCAGTGTAAATCTCACACTTGGTACCATAGAGGTAATGTCTCCATATCTTAAGAGCGAACACAACGGCTCCAAGTTCTAGGTCATGAGTAGTGTAGTTCTTCTCATGAGTTTTGAGCTGCCTAGAAGCATAGGCTATCACTTTTCCCCTTTGCATTAAAACACAGCCTAATCCCTGTCCTGATGCGTCGCAATAACACTACAAAGTCATCGCAACCTTCGGGGAGTGTGAGGATAGGAGCGTCACAAAGCTTTTGCTTAAGGGTTTGGAAGGCTTCTTCTTGTTTAGGTACCCATGCGAAGGGTTTTCCTTTATATGTCAAAGCCGTGAGTGGTACAGCGATACGAGAGAAATTCGATATGAAACGACGATAGTAACCAGCCAAATTAAGGAAAGATCTTACTTTGGTTGGGGTACGTGGCGCTTGCCATTCTTGTACTGCTTTGATCTTTGCGGGGTCGACATGAATCCCCTTGTCATTGACGACATGACCAAGGAACTGTACTTCTTTCAACTAGAATTCGCATTTGGAGAATTTAGCGTAAAGCTTTTCGGTTCTCAAGAGTGTGAGGATGAGTCGAAGGTGTCGTTCATGATCAGTCTTAGACTTTGAGTAAATGAGAATATCGTCGATGAAGACTATAACAAAGCGATCAAGATAGGGTTTGCAAACTCTGTTCATTAGGTCCATGAAGACGGCTGGAGCGTTGGTTAGACCAAATGGCATAACCATGAATTCATAGTGACCATATCGAGTTCGGAAGGCGGTCTTTGGGACGTCTTCTTCATGTACTCTGAGTTGGTGATAGCCGGATCGAAGGTCGATCTTTGAAAAACAAGTGGCACCCTGGAGTTGGTCTAGAAGATCATCGATGCGAGGTAATGGATAGCGATTTTTGACCGTTAATTTGTTGAGTTCCCAGTAATCGATACACATGCGAAAGGTCCCATCTTTCTTCTTTACAAACAGAACAGGTGCACCCCAAGGCGATGAGCTAGGACGTATGAATCCCTTGTCGGTCAGTTCTTGCAATTGACTGGCCAGCTCTTGCATCTCGGATGGGGCTAACCTATAAGGAGATTTCGCGACGGGTGTAGCGCCAGGTATAAGGTCGATGCGGAATTCGACTTCTCTCTTGGGAGGAAGTCCGGCGATGTCGTCGGGAAAAACTTGCGGGAATTCTTTCACTACGGGTATATCTTCGAGTTTCTTCTCTTTGTCTCCCTTCTTGACAACGTGGGTTAGAAATGCTACATAATTCTTGCGGAGATATTTTCGGGCTTGAAGACAGGACATCAGCTTGAGTCCTTTCGAAGGGGTTTCTCCAAAGATTCGTAGAGTTTGACCGTCTGCAAGAGGAATGCGAATGAACTTCTCACGGCATACTACTTCAGCCTGATGTTGGCTGAGCCAGTCCATGCCGATTATAATGTCAAAACTTCCCAACTTCATAGGAATGAGGTCAACAGGAAAATCGTGATCGTTTAGAGTAAAGGTGCAGTTTCGGATAATGGAGTTTAATGAGACCGGTTTTCCGTCAGCAACTTCTACCATTATGGATTCCATAAGTTTGTCACGAGTTTGATTGAGGATGGGTTCAAATTCTAAGGACACAAAACCCTTATCCGCGCCAGTATCAAATAACACGGATGCATAACTACCATTAACGAGAAACGTACCGTTAACCACGTTGTTGTCGGCCCTAGCTTGGTTGGCGTTGATGTTAAATGCTCTTCCTCTAGCAGGTGGAGGAGCTTGGTTAGCTTGGTTCACCGGATTCGCTTGAGCTTGAGCATGTATGATGTTCACCAAGCGTGGACACGTGTTTCTGAAGTGGTTTAGGTCTCCACAATTGTAGAAGCCCGCATGGGTTGAATCATGGGGTAGTTGGGTTGATAGTAGGTTTGGGTTGTATGTTGTGTAGGTGGTGGTAGTAGGGGTTGTTGGGTTTGACCCATTATTTGATGGTGGGTTTGAGTTGTGGGTTGGTTGCGGTTCATTCGTTGCAGTGAGCGGCATGCTTGGATGGTGTGACCTGCACGGCCACAGCCGGTGCAATATTGACAGGGGTACTCGGGGGAGTAATGGTATTGACAACGGGTGCACTTTAGGTAAGGGCCAGAGTATTGCCTTTTGTATGGTGCGGGTGAAGGAGTAACTTGTGTGATGGGTGCAGCAGGGATAGGGAACTTTGTTTGAGTGACGGCAAAATTTCTGGTATTTCGCTTCCTCTTGTTTGAAAATTTTGAGGATGAGGTGGGGTGGTTGGAAGTTTGGCCCTCAACGGGGGCTTTCTTTTTCTCCTCCTTGAATTTACCGTTCCTGATGCGGTTCTCGGTAAGTTCGGTGGCTAATTCCATGGCGGCTTCAAGAGTTGCAGGCGAAGTGCTGAGGACTGAGTCTTGAATCTTCGAGGGAAGGCCTCGAATATAGTGTTCAACCAAACGGTACACGGGGGTGAACAAGTTAGGAACCATCTGGTTCAGCTCAAGAAATCTTTTGTTGTAGGAAGTATGATCCCATTCCTTTTGCTTCAGCGAGTGGAATTCGTCTTCCAACTTCTTGAGTTCGCTTCTTGGGCAGAAGCGTTTTGTCATCATTTCCCTTAACTCTTCCCAGGTTAAGGCCATAGCGTCTTCAACTCCTCTTTTACCCTTCTCGGTGTTCTACCAGGTCAAGGCTACCCCAAATAATCTCCCGGTTGCGTAACGTACCTTGCGATCCTCGGGACAATCGCAATTTAGGAAAGTGTTTTCCATTTCCTCAAACTAGTGGAGGAGAGCGGTGACACCTTCGGTCCCTTCGAACTTTGGGGGATCGCAAGACTTGAAGTGCTTGTAGGAGCACTTCTTGGAGGAAGGGTTGTCGATGTTTTGATCCTCTTGATTTGGTGGGTTGACAGGATTTGCAGTGAGAGCTTGCTGGACTTGAATTACAATATCAGGAAGTACTGCGGCCATTTGTTTTGCAATTTGAGTGGCCAAGCGTTCGTTTGACCTTCCTGACTTTCGTCCTCCACGTAGCTGCCTACCCGACATCTACATGAATATACATAGGAAGATGGTGAGTTTATGGAGTGTTTAGGGGTCATGTGTCTTAAAAAATGAAATTAACATAAATATCAATAATGCAACTACATCCATAGGATGTCTTGGGTTTGCTCATGTTGGGCCTCAAATGTCCCCCATACCTTCACCTGTATAGTCATGTGGGGCCCCCATGACTATTGGCTTGGTAGGATTCACATTAGTATTGGCGATTTAACACGCATGACCCGAATGAAAACCACAAAATATGTTTACAAGATATATGGTCGGAATGTGTCCAGGTGTAGACACAATGACAACTCAAAGTGGGGTTAGCTCACACGACGTTTGGTATAGCATGCTTTGGCCTAATAGGTACTTCGTACTCTCATCGTTAGTCCCCAGGTAGGCAAACTGGTCCTTTATTTTGGATTTATACGAATGCCAAGCCTAGATAGGACGTTCCGACTACCGGTACTTGTACCCTTCCAGTTACTACATGCCCGTCATGAGAACTCACTTTGATGAGATTTGAAAATACAAAAATCATTGTAAAAGCAATCATGAAAATAATGTGGTGTGTGCTTTCATGGGTATGATATGTTATGAGAATATGATTTATGATAGGCATTGTATAATAATATGTACTTATTACATGCTTGCATAACATTGAATGTAACAATAAACATAAAGCGTATAAGCATCATGAATTTTGCATGTAACACACAAAAATTTAAAATTTCTAAGAAACTATAGTATAGGCTCTAAGGGTCTAATAACCTATCCTATATCCCTATAGTCATGGCTCTGATACCAATCTGTCACACCCCGACCCGCAGCGGAATAAGAGTCGGGGCATAATTGGGTTATCACCAAAGCTCATGATGTTTACTAATATGTTTCATATTTATTAAATCTAAATTACATTTCAATGTTCCAAGTCAAATTCATACAATACAAGGAAAGGAAAAATTAACTAAAACAATGCCATAATCTAAACTTGTTTATTCTTCTAAGCCGCCCTATATGTTTCTTGCTTCAACTTGATCACCTGTATCATGTGTAAAAATGGGAAATTTTGGGTCAACAAATGTTGGTGAGTGAACCTTGTTAAAAACATTTGTTATCAGTTCATTATTGTAATTTATTTAGGAAAATTGTGCAATAATCATATATGAACAATGTATGTAAACATAACGATCAAAAAACCACCTTGCTTAAACATGAAATAAGAATGACAAAGTATATGTTGGCAACGTCCCGTTCACGCTCATAGGTAATGGGGAACGGACGGCCTATGCTAATGTATGTGAGATCAAGGCTTAATCAAACGGAGCCGATCTTATGTTGGCAACGCCTGGTTCACGCTCATAGGTAATGGGGAACAGCTCACGCTCATAGGTAATGGGGAGCGGCGGCCTATGAAATGTATGTACTGAAATGATAAAATTAATCTAAACTTCAACCACACAAACAATGGATACACATTGAATACACATTTGATCATGAACATGATGGATGCACAAATGTTTAATTATAATAAATAAATAACGACACATGATACACCCCAAAATGTGATTAAAACGGGGAATTGGTAGAGATTCACTCACATTGGGTGCGTTTGTTTGAAGATGTTGAATGCGCACGAGTTTAGGGGATTGATCGACGAGAGATAACTAACCAAATAAATAACGAAAAGGTACGGTAAGTATGTGGATTTTATTAACTATTTTAATAAGATTTTTGGGTATAATTTTGTGAGTTTAAGGCTACTTTCTAACTTTGAAAACGTTATTTTTACGTATTTTTAATTGATTTTTAAATTAAATAAATAAATAAAAATAAATAAAAAAATGTTGACTTTGACCGTTGACCGTTGACCGGTTCGGTCGGTTATATTGTTGCACTGAGCGAGGTTCGAACCGGTGACCTCCCGTACGCGTGCACGCAGCTCTACCAACTGAGCTACGTGTCTAACCCGAAATAATTCTGTTTTTAATTATACTTATATACTATTTAGTTTAATCCGAAAATTATTTATTTTTAAAAAGATTTTAAACGTATCGGACCGGTGCTGACCACAGGTCTCGAACCCGGGACCTGTGGGTTAGCGTGCACAAAGTCCACCGCTGGACTGTGTGTCTAACTTGGTTAATAACTCGGTTTTTATTATACTTAACATGTTTTTGGTAGTTAACCCGGTTCAGTTAAAAAGGCATTTGTTTATAACAATATAGTAAAGCTGGGACAGGATTCGAACTCGCGTCGCAGGTGTTATGTGTGCACACAGTCCACCGCTGGACTGTGTGTCTAACCCGTTTATAAAACTGATTTTAATTAATCTTATGATACAACCCAACTTCGTCTTCTTCGTTAGATTTTACCCAGAAAATAAGGTCCGACTGTTTGGTCTGGTTTATGCCTTATCTAGTTTTTAAACTTTATAAGTAACTTAAAGGTAACGAATGGAGAGGGTTTGGGGGAAAAAGATATACCGATCAGTGTTGTTCACAGAATTCCGGTAGAGTCCGTCGGTTCTGAAAGTGAACTCCGGCTGTCGACATCAATTAACAATTCTGTTCGATTATTACGAAGTTGAGATACTTAATCAAAGTTTAATAGGAGTTGGAAAGATCATACCAGCTCTCAGTGTGATTTCGGAAGTTTCAGAAATTTTCCGGCGAAGGTGGGAATTTCGACGAACGTTAACTGGGATTGCTTCTGATGGTGGAGTTGTGTTAGTGACAGATTATTCGAATGATTGAAACAGAAAGAGTCGAAAGAATTACCGTGTGGATGTGAGTCTCGGTTTTCCGGCGACTTACAGATGTTTTCCGGCGATTGAATTTTCGTCGAGAAGAGGTGCGATTTGTGAGCGAAAAGGTTTCCGGTGGATTGTGGGTGAATTTATAGGGAAGTATCGAGATGTATGGGGTCTGAATTCGGTCTCAATTCAAGGTCAGCCGTTCTCCGGCGGTTACGACTGATGTCGCGGGTTCAGACGTCGGTTATAACCGTCGTTAGAGTTAATTCTTCAGTTATCTTGGACGAAAACGTAAATTATCGGCGAAGTCGTCGGGATTTCCGACGACTGCTATTTGGGCGCGATTTTGACTGAATTTGACTTCCGTGCTTTATTATTTGAATTAATTGATTCAATATGATATCAGAAAATCAAAGTGGCGGAGCGGTTGATGGTGTGAAGGTTAAGTCTTTGGGATTTCCGGCTGACCCGGGTTCGACTCCCGGCAGCCGGTTTTCCTTTTTAATTAATTTATTTTTATATTTTTACAATTATAATTTATATCTTCTAATTTGTTGATTAATTATGAATCGTTTAAAATTAAAATAAGCCATAAATGAACAACAAAAATTTAAAACTGATTGTTCGGTTATTAAACGAAGCGGGTTTCGAAAACCCGTTTTTCTACAAATGTTACACAAACCGAATCCCCTTCTCAACCCATTTCTAAGAGAAAACGAGACGGGCAACTTTTCTCTACCACCCAACGCAACCAACTAGCCTCACAAGCCGTACCCCTCCAAGCTATCCCAATCACTCAAGTAGCACCCAACTTAACTTACCCAAATAAGAAACCTTACCTTGGACCTCACCCTCAATGTAACACCTGTTTTTATCACCATCCATCTACCTTACCTTGTCGACTATGTGCGAATTGTGGACGCTATGGTCATTTGAGCAAGGTTTGCCGCACCCCTCAAAACCAAACCTCACCCCCTACTCAAAACATGATCCAAACATATCAACAACCCCAATACCCCATGTTCCCATATGTTCGAGCTTGTTTCAATTGTGGCGATCCTACCCACTTTAGAAACACGTGCCCTCGATTGGTTAACATCATAAACGCCCAAGCTCAAGCAAACCCAGTTAATAAAGCAAATCAAGGAAACCTAATCACTAGGCCACCAGCAAGAAGAAGAGTTTTCAACATCAACGCCAATCCTATTGAAGATAATGACGGCCCAAACGAAACCACCCAACTAGTCCCCTTCACCAAAAATCAAGATTCAACTCCAACCGCTTAGTTTTTACGTTTTTCTTTATGTTATCTCAATTTTCACGTGTCTCAATTTTAATTTGGAAATTTATCCAAGGATCTTAATGCGAATTACTATTTCAGTTTTGTTTTTTTATACTCATTGATTTAACATTCATATCATCATACCTCACGACATATCACAGTCTCATCATTTAAAGAAATTGGATTGTGTTCCATTTCTACATAGACTAACCTCTCCATCATAACAAACGAGAGAGGTACTGTCATCATTCAAACATGTATACTATCAGAATTAAGACTCAAGCTTTGGTTGTTGTGTTTGTTTATGTTTTAGAGTCACATAGGACTAATCATAACTTACTGATAAAACCAATGAAAATTTGACGAGAATATGGTGGATACGCCGCTGGTATTTCCTATATATAAGTATTCTTGTCAAAGGATCAGAGGCATTGTCAGGCGGTTATGAGAAGTTCCATGTAGGATTTAGTAATGTCTTGGTTGAAGTTTGTTTTATACTCACTGATTTAGCATTCATATCATCTCATCATTTAAAGAAATTGGATTGTGTTCCATTTCTACATAGACTAACATCTCCATCATAACAAACGAGAGAGGTACTGTCATCATTCAAACATGTATACTATCAGAATTAAGACTCAAGCTTTGTTTGTTGTGTTTGTTTATGTTTTAGAGTCAGATAGGACTAATCATAACTTACTGATAAAACCAATGAAAATTTGACGAGAATATGGTGGATACGCCGCTGGTACTTCCTATATATAAGTATTTTTGTCAAAGGATCAGAGGCATTATCAGGCGGTTATGAGAAGTTCCATGTAGGATTTAGTATTGTCTTGGTTGAAGTTTGTGTTATACTCACTGATTTAGCATTCATATCATCTCATTATTTAAAGAAATTGGATTGTGTTATATTTTTACATAAACTAACCTCTCCATCATAACAAACGAGATAGGAACTGTCACCATTCAAACATGTATGCTATCAGAATTAGGACTCAGATATTGGTTGTTGTGTTTATTTATGTTCTAGAGTCACATTCATAGAACCAATCATAACTTACTGATAAAACCAATGAGAATTTGACAAGAATATGGTGGATACGCCGCTGGTACTTCCTATATATAAGTATTCTTGCCAAAGGATCAGAGGCATTGTCAGGCGGTTTATGAGAAGTTCCATGTAGGTTTTAGTATTAGAAGTTTTGTTTTAGGATATAGCCTTATCTTTCCAAACATATCAAAACTCTTGCGCATGAAATCATATTTAGTCAATCAACTCTGTTTATCAATATTCATTATCTTAGGCATCAAAAAGCGATTCCTGTAGCAGGGTACTCAACCCTTACAAGGAACGTTACCGCCTCAAACAAAAATTTAAACTCTTACTCCTTTCCAAGTATGTAACTGTCAAACTAAACACCATCCTTTTTAGACAAATATGTCACTACTTAAATTTCGGGACGAAATTTCTAAAAAGTAGGGGATACTGTAACATTCGTCAAAAACCGGATTTACCAAACCCGCTTCGTTTATTAACCGAACAATCAGTTAAAAATTTCGTTGCGTATTTATTGCTCAAATTAATTTTAAACGGTACATAATTAATAAGTGTATTAGAATATAAAATTTATATTTGAAAATGTATTAAAAATAGCGAATTAAAAATAAAACAAGGCTGCCGGGATTCGAACCCGGGTCAGCCCCGGGTCAACCGAGTCAGCAAAGCTTTAACACACACACATCCAACCACTCCGCCACTTGTGTTCTTTAGTAATGTATCAAAACAATTAATTCAAATATCAAAATCTCGATTTCAAATCAGGCAACTGACGCGCCCAATTCGCAGTCGTCGGAAATCCCGACGATTTCGCCGATAATTGACGGTTTCTTCTGATTTAACCGAAGCATTAACCTCAACATCGGTTATAACCGATGTCCAGTCCTCGACATCAGTCATAACCGCCGGAAAAATTATTGACCGACGAATCAAGAATGAAATCAGGCCCCATGCATCTCGATTCTTTCCTATTAATACACCCACAAGCCTCTGATAACCTTTTCGCTCACAATCACACAAATTCTCGACGTAATTTCACTCGCCGGAAAATCTCTGCAAGTCGCCGGAAAACCGAGATTTCATCTACACGGTAAATACCTCGACTCTTTCCATTTCAATCCGTTGTTAGACTGTTACTAACTTCAATCCAACCATCAGAATCAATTCCAGACGACGTAGCCGGAATATTCAGCTCTCGCCGGAAAACCTCTGAAATTTCTGATCTTACGCTAGAAATCGGTATAATCATCCAAACTTCTATTAATCCTTGTTTAAGTACCTCAATTTCATAACTAATCGAACAGAACTATTAATTGATTCTAACAGCCGAAATTCACTAACTGAGCCGACGGACTTTTGCCGGAGTTCTGTGAAAGACACTGATCGGTACCTCCTATCCCCAAACTCTCTCCGTTCATTACCTTTCAACTACTTATAATGTTTGTTAATCGAATTAGACATGAATCAGTGGAATTATCATTGTCTGTGTTCTTGAGCGAAGAAGACGAAGTCCGGTTATGTTATAAGATTAATTAAAATCAGTTTTATGAACGGGTTAGACACACAGTCCAGCGGTGGACTGTGTGCAAACAAATACATACACGTCCCGAGTTCGATTCTTGACACACGCACCTTCGCAATAATAAAATGTCATTTTTTTAAAAACTGAACCGGGTTAACTCCGTAAGATGTTAAGTATAATAAAAACCAGAATAATTACCAAGTTAGACACACAGTCCAGCGGTGGACTGTGTGCCAAACTAAACCACAGGTCCCGGGTTCGAGACCTGTGGCGAGCGCCGAGTCGATACATTAAATCTTTATTTTAAAATAAGTGATTTTCGGATTAACTTAATTAGTATATAAATATAATTATAAACAGAAATATTTCGGGTTAGACACGTAGCTCAGTTGGTGGAGCTGCGTGCACGCGTACGGGAGGTCTCGGGTTCGAGTCCTGCCCGGCGCATACATATACACAATAAAACCGGTCAACAAGTCAACGGTCAACGGTCAACAAGTCATTGGTCAACAGTCAAAAATCAACATTTTTTTTAATACTTTTATTTATTTATTTAAATTAAAAATACTTAAAAATAACATTTTTAAAGTTAGAAAATAGCCTTAAACTCACAAAAATATATCCAATAATCCTACTAAAAATTGATCAATAAAATCCGCTTATTTACCGAACCATTATGTTATTATCTAGGTTAGTTTCACTTGTGGTTAAATCCAACTTCATGCGCATTCAACATCATCAACCGAACGCACCCACCGTGAGTGAATCTTACAACTCCCCTTTTTAATTACACGTTTTGGGGTGTATTATGTGTCACTAAAACTAATTCGTTTATTCAAACTCGTGCCATACCATATTATGAGTTAAACTTAGAATGTAAATATTGTTTGTAGTTATGTATTACATATTGTCAAGTTGTATGCAAATTATTTGTTAGGCCCATCAGTTCCTCGTGGGAGACGAGTTGAACAACGCGTGCCTTAAAACTCATTCATTAGGCCCATCAGTTCGTAGAACAACGCGTGCCTCAAAACTCATTCATTAGGCCCATCAATTCCTCGTGGGAGACGAGTTGAGCAACGCGTGCCTCAAAACAATCTATTATTGTATGTGTGTGCATTATTTAATATTAAGTGATTTGTGAATAAGTTTACATCTATATTTACTCATATGTGGTTACGCACTTTATTTATAATCAATTCAATAAACTTGTTTAAATGTTTTTCATAGGATTCACTCGCAACTTTTGTTGATCCAAAAACCATTTTTACACATGATGGTGAACAGGATGAAGCAAGGAAAACATAGGAAATGCCTTAGAAGAAAATAATGAAGTCTAGAAAGATATATATAACATGTTGTAATTATGATTGTATGATCCCCTTTAAATTGTAATAATAAATATGAAACGTTATAATAAATGTCAAGAGCTTTGATGAAAACCCAATCATGCCCCGATCACCTTTTCCGCTGCGGGTCGGGGTGTGACATTTTTGATCTACTTTACGTTGTGTTTTACATCATGTCCATTGTGTAATACGCAACTGGGTTTTTGATTTTTTTTTTAAATATAACAATATGGTACTCATATATAAGATAAAAAAACGTTCGATTTTATGGTATAATTTAAAAAAAAAACAAATGATGTATAAAAAAGTTACGGACGTTTAAAAATTGGGAGGAGGGAATATCATGTGACTTGCATGTGCATATTCCCTTTCCTATTGTAGACAAAAATATCATTTCCATTTGATTCTTCCTAGGACACTTGTCACTTTCTGATGGCTTCTTAGTTCTTACCCTTCTTACATTTATACTTTTTTGTAGAATAACTCAACCCTCGTAATATCATATCAGTAAAAAGGTAAGACTAACAAGGAATTATAAGTCCGATTACGACCAATATTAACTGGATAAAGTGTATCAAACGTACTTCGATTGACCTCATTCAAGCGGCATTGGAACCGACTCATCGAACTCTATGATGTGAGAATTTAGGTTTTCACTTTTGGATTCACAGGTTGTAGATTTTAGAATTTTTGTTTATTATTATTATATCTTTTATTTGTCATTGTGTATTTTCTATTTGCGTCATTGTGTCTTTTTTGCGACCCATTTTGTCTTTTTTCCTCGACATTGTGTTATATTTTTTTAACATTTTGTCATCTTGTATGATACATTGTGTCTTTGTAAACTTCTTATTTTTAAAAGTATTTATAGAACATACATGCTTTATACATTGGTAGTATTTAGTTAGCGAGTGGAGATATCGAATCCATTATCTTGTGCCATGAAATTCCTTAAGGCATCACATTGGTCAATGGCGTAAATTACCCACTACTATTTATGCATTTAACATTCATGATCTCCTGGTGCACAACCGTATAAATAGAAATAAAGTTAAAAAAAGGTGGCCCCCATGCTATTATTCTCATTTTCCATTGTTTCATTTGTAAGGCGCGGAACGACAAACTCTATAATCACATGAACATGTCTCATTCGAGCTTTGTTTCAAAAGTTCAAGCTTGATTTGTGGGTAGTTTTTCAATGGAGCTTTGTTTCAAGTTTTTAATGGTTTTCTCATTAACCTAATATATATATGGTTGTGTGTTAGAGGGAATCGCTACCATACCATCCGATTGAGTTTGGAATTCCGATGCTCACAAACTAACATCCCTTCCGACACTTTGCCTTTGCGTGTTTCACATACATACATACTACATCATGCATTAACTTTTATTTTATAATTCACCGGCATTTTTCGAGATAATCGTTCGAATCTTAACTATATGCCGGGTCAATAAGTTTAAAATAGTATAGTTGTCTATATAAAATATGTGTAGGTATTTACATGTGTAATCCCCGATTTTCATAAGGTAGGCATGCCGGTCATGAACATTTACTATCGTTACATATTATTGGCAACCTTTGAAAACTAGCAACACTTACAATTTGGAAAAGTGAAATCATTACATATTATGAGCAACCTTTGTAAACTATCATAATTGCGTAGAGTTATCAAAGAGGCAATTATGATATATACCCCTACAAGCTAAATAATAAAGTGACAGTGTTATATAATTATTTAGTTAAGAACGTATTGTCTAAGCCAAACAAAATTGGTGGTAGTGGTTAATGAATACATTTAGAAGTCGGGTTATTTTACGAGTGAGTCAAGTTGAGCCAAGCCAAGCCGAGCTGATTTCAGCTCATTCTCGAAGTTAAATGAGCCTGTCTGGCTCGTAAAATGCTAGAGCAAACTCGTTTAAGTTAAAACTAAAACTTAATAATACTTAAGTAACCAATAATATTAAAATTAATATTAACATAGTGTCAAGGGGGCTTATATACCTAATTATGTGGTCTTATTTCCAAAATTGTGTTAAGGATTTTAATTTACAAACATTAAAATTTCGGCTTAATGAGCGAGCAAACGAGTGAGCGTACCTTGGCTCAATTTTGTTCGTTTACAGACGATGTCAGCTTGGCTTGACTATAAACCGGTCGATTTCAAGTGAGTTTTTCTTGAGGGAGTTACGAGCCACAATCTTTTCAAACAATATATTGTTTTAGGGTCCTATTTTCACACCCATATTTTCTTATTTTCACATCCCTAGGTGTATACGGGTCGTATAACCTTATACGACCCGTATAGAATGTTGTTGCACAGAAATAAATGCGCTGGAATGTTTTATTTGTTTTACATGTATACGAGTCATATAATATCGTACGACCCGTATACAATTGTATACGAGCAATATAATGTTATACGGCCTGGTGTATATTTTTTGTGAGGTTTGATCAGTTTTTTGGGTGTTTTAACACCTGTATACGGGCCGTATAATGTTACACGAGTCGTCTATAATTTTTCTTTTTGTGAAAGCGAAAAACCGTTTAATAAGTTTAGTAATTGTTTAGATAGTGTTTGTCGTAGTATTTGGATATATCAGATTTGTTACGAGTTTGTAAATAAACTTACTAATAATGTTGAATAATTTTCCACTTTGCAAAATGATAAATATGTGAATATAATAAACACTAGATAATAATTATTCAACAAACAAGATAAAATGTAAACATAAGATTAATATTTACAATGTTTTACATCTAAAACTAAAGATAAATAGTTACAATGTTTCAAATGTAAAACAACAAAACCAAAATACAATAAGCAGCTACGACGACGGTGGTGGTGCAGCGCCAGCTCGTGGAGGTAGGGGCGCGCCAGAATGCATAGCAATAACCGTCTCGACCATCCACTATATACATCGCTCTGTATACGGGATACGTCCAACCGAATAGCAGCTACATCCGACTCGACCTGAGCCAGTCTCCCTCCACCCCCGGTATATACGGGCCGTATAACCTTATACGGTCTGTATACACCATGTGAGAATAAGATTTCACCATGTTTAATTATTATTATTTTTTTCAACATCAAATTTAGATCACTGACGGACCACTGGAGTATCATCGTGCCACCAGATGAACCACCCGATCATATCCATCTCCACTAGGCATAATGCCACACCAATTCAGGAGGAAACCCAATAAACATGGGAAAACCCCCTTGTGGAATCAAACCCAAGACCTATTGGTCCCAAATTCTTATCTCACCATCAAGACGTCACTAGACTATAAAGCCATAGCACCATGTTTAATTATTAGATCCCTTCTTTTAAAGGTTGCGGTTATCTAAATATAATATTTAATATAATTTTTGAAATTATATACATCTCATACATATTTTGAGGAAACCGATAAAAGACGAATATAAAACAGCCAACATTTGGTCAAAAGAGGTTAAATGCACATTTACAAAGGGCCTTCTTCTCTTGCATCAAATCCTTACCAAGACAGTGACAAGATGAAAGGGTTGTCACAATAAATTATTAAGGACAAACCATGTCAAATAATCCCCCACCTCAAAGTCATATCTAGTACAATTCTCTCATGTGTCAATCAAACACTAAAACAATTTAAATTTATCTTCTACTATTCTCACACCTATAAATGTGAAGTTTTCCCAAAATAAACACCATAAAATCTAGTGAAAAATCGATGGTGGTGTCTTGTTTCAAGTGGAAAAAGAGACCCTCGGTCAAGACTTGCTTCACGAGCCAGTTGGAAAATGCAGATTGAATTTAGAAATGGGAGTTAATATTCATACACTCCTCTCCTCTATCTCTCTCTATACATATATACATAGATATATAGAGAGAGATAAGTGAAAAGGGGTTAAGAAGAAGATTTAAACGTGTGAAAATAGTGAAAGCCTTAAAAATACATTGTCACATGGAAGTTGTAAACGAGGATTACATCATGAACATTGCATTTACTAAATGAAATAAAAGGTTCCATAACACATGTTACATGTAGCTTTATAACAGTACATATATGTGTATTCCTTTTCCTTAAGTTAACATGTTGAAGCAAATTCTCAGGGCTCCAGGTAGATATTCCATGAGTATTGGGTGAAAAAGGTGAAATTCATCCGGCTCAGATAGGTTCCGAAGATGGCATGATGTCGGCTTTCATCATATCAGGGTCGTGAACCATATCTTCAACCATAGGAAAATCTCGTTAGAGGGGCCGGGAATCGTAGCTTTGAGGGCACCACAATGCTCAAATCAGATGGGGCCTCATTGTGAAAATCATAATATCATGTATGTATGTAATATGAAGAGCAATAGGTGCTAGTGGGACTAATCTTTAGGGGTCGGCCTAAAGGTGTTTAATGAATTGAATAATGACTTTTTGATTAATCTAATCGAATCCAATTATTCAAATATTTTTGTTTTTTACTTAGATTCGTATTAGTATTAGATTCGATGATTCAATTCGATTGATTCATATTTGAAACTTGAATATGAATTCGCCCAAAATACTTCTCAATCTGTGAATAAAATCGAATATAGAACTATAGAATCTATGAACTAAAAATCTAAAAGCTAGATGTGGAACTATAAAATCGAATATTGAACTTCTAGTTCGTGAGATAATATGTGAACTAAACCCTTTCGGGGAATTAAACCCTTGTCGTGAACTCGTGAATAGAGATGGGCATAATCGGGTTTTATTATTACCCGGAACCGGTTCCAACCCGGACCCGGTTCTGCTTGGATGTCATTGGAACCGGGTATGGTGTGGAACCGGGTCCAGTTCCTGCCCGGGTTCACACCCAAGAATATGGAACCGTGTAGAACCGGGTACGGGTATTATGGAACCGGGTATGGTGTGCAACCGGGTATGGTGCGGAACCGGTTCCTGATAGTGTGGGAACCGGTTCCTGGCAGTCAAACCTGCCATTTACTGTTCAGAACCGGTTCCTGGCAGTCAAATGTTCAGTCAAACTGCCATTTACATGGAACCGGTTCCTGACAGTCAAACCTGCCATTCACTGTTCAGAACCGGTTCCTGATAAAAATGTTACCGTTGGAACCGGTTCCTGATTACAGAATCGGTTTTTCTATATAAACCCCTTTACACTTTACACTTTACAGAATCGGTTTTTCTATATAAACTTAACACTTTACACTTCAAATCTAATACTATCAAAGAGATAACGATGGCTTGCAACGATGAGGTCGTGGTTGTTTTGGAAACCAAAAGAAACCCCGCTATTTGGAAGCACTTTGACTTGTGCTTGATGTCGGATAACCATGAAATGGCTAGATGCAAGGGGTGCGGGAAGTTCATGAAGGCGTCGGCCAACTCGACGCTCAAGAAACACATCGACCGCCATTGTCCGGTGACAAAGGCGAAAAACAATGAAAAGGGTGAAGCATCCGGGACCGGGTCATCGAAAGTTTAGTTTGTTTTATGTATTGTAAACCCATTTGTGTTTTATGATTAGTATGTTTAGTGTTTTATATGTTTTGTTTAACGTTTCTTGTTTAGGTTGTTTGTGTAACCGGGTACTTGTTTCTAGCAAAGACTTTATAAAAACTCACATTAAAAATATATTGACGCCGGGTCTGGAAGGTTACCGTAGGAACCGGGTATGATAAGAACCGGTTACGGGTACAACCCGGGTACGGGTTGGAACCGGTTCCGGAACTTATTTTTTTCCAAAAATGTGGAACCGGGTAGGAACCATCGGGTATTTTGAACCCGGAACCAGTTCTACTATATGTCGGGTAGGAATCGAAACCGGTCCCGGGTAGGTTCCACCGGGTCGGGTTTGGAACCGGTTATTATGCCCATCTCTACTCGTGAATATTGAACTTATGGACTTGTGGTTTATTCACTATTGGGCTTGGTGATAATATGGATAATAAACTTATAATTTAGTTTAGATCTTGGCCCAAAATTAGTGACTGTTTTTCACCGTTCGTGTGCGTACATATATAGAAAAAAGCTAAAATAATATGTATGATATGAATTTAAATTTTGAATCGAATCGAATTTACAAAGTCGTATTCGGTTCGAATTCGATTATCAGACTATTTTTTTAAACCGAATTTGAACTTTGATAATTAAATTCAAATCGAGGTGAATTTCGTATTGTTCAAATCCAATTCGAATATCCTTAGGCCCCAGCCTTAACTTGGATCACGTTGAGTCTTGGTCCAATTACTATGGTATCTCATCACCAACAATGCAACATTGGCATGTTTATAGTTCCTGACTTCTAATTATATTTTATATTATTTTAGTGTCAAGATAATCAGTACAAGTTATTTTATGAAATTGTTGCCGATATACAAGTAGGGAGAGGATTAAATAGGAAGTTTGTTTTGGGTAGGAAGGATAGGAAGCAATGATAAAAGGACACGTGGCAAAGAATAAATATCCTAAGAAGGGCATTTTCGTCAACCACAAATTATTCTCGTTTAACCGGGATCTAAAAAAAGCCAGCTTCATCCCCTCCCCCCACACCCCCACAACCACCACCACCATTCACCGCCCACTGCCACCACAGCCGTCACTCCCACCCCACCCCAACCCTCCTCCTCCTTCTTCTTCGGTTCCGGCGATCTCCATTATCATCAACGTCAACGTCTTTTTCAATTCCGGTGACCCTCCACCGTCATCAACATCGTCTTTTCCGGTTTCCGCGACCCTCCGTCTTCTTCATTTCCGATGAGCTGAGGTGAATCTTCAGTTCCGGCAACGTAACCACCACCAACTTCATCTTTTCACCGTGTTGTTTGGCAACGATGGTTCTAATTTTGGGAAAATGTTGTGTTTGTTGGAGGAAGAATTAATACACAGTACATGGGTGGTTGAATGAAATGTGCAGATTAAGAAAAGATAAAATAAGGTTAGTATGGAGTGAGGTGAAAGAATAAAGTGTCTGGCTTTCCCGCTACGTTTTACAAAATATTATTAAATATTTGTTTTATCATTTGCTGTTGTGTTGTCTTGTTGCGTTTTATGGAATAAAGTCAGATATTTGTTATTTTCCACTACGTTTTGCATATTATATATTGTTATATCATCTTCTGTTATCATTTTGTGAAATGCTTGTGTATATTGTTTTCTTTAATGTATTTATTTCTTAATTGTTCTTTTTCTTATTCTTTTTTTTTTAACAATGTAAATGAAAGATGTATACTTGATCGACTTCACTATGAACGTTTATTTTTTGAATTTTGGATATGATGGTGTTTTCTAGTTACGGGTTTAGTTTGTGTTCTCAAATAACTTTAATAAAACACAATGAAAAACGCATGTTTTGTATGTTTTTTCTCTATTGCGTTTTACAAACGATTGAAAAAAACACATTTTTTTATGTTTTTAATCCATTGCGTTTAATATTAAACATTTTCTTTTGTGTTTTTTGTTTATTGCGTTTTACAAAATAATGAAAAAACTATTTTTTTTATCAATTGCGTTTTAAAAAAGAATGAAAAAACACACTTTTTGAGTGTTTTTTGTCCATTGCGTTTTACAAAATAATGAAAAAAACTGTTTTTTATCCATTGCGTTTTACAAAAGAATGAAAAACACATTTTTGGGTGTTTTTTTGTCCATTGCGTTTTACAAAATAATGAAAAAAACTGTTTTTTGTCTATTGCGTTTTCTAAAAGAATGAAAAACACACTTTTTGGGTGTTTTTTGTCTATTGCGTTTTACAAAATAATGAAAAAAACTGTTTTTTATCCATTATATTTTACAAAAGAATGAAAAAATACACTTTTTGGGTGTTTTTTGTCCATTGCGTTTTACAAAATAATGAAAAAAAACTGTTTTTTATCCATTGCGTTTTACAAAGACACGTTTCTTTTGTGATTATAGTGCATTGCGTTTTAAAAAATGTACAATTTCTTTTATATTTTTAGTCAATTGAGTTTTAGAAATAAACTTTGTTTTTAGAAAAAAAAAATTTTTTTTATGTTTTTTAGTCCATTATGTTTTATGATGGCTTGTTGAACTTGAAATGAAACTATATGATAATAATGTTGGAAATCAAGTGTGTTTGAATTGATGTCCAAAATGGTAAAGCACTTGTCCTACATTGGTGTGGAGACAAAGTATAAGGTTATTTATAAGGTGAAGCCTTTGCATAACCTACATAACTTTATGACATGTTTTACCATAAGTCCTACGCACGGGTGCGGAGGGGGGGTGCAAATTGGAACCGGAATTTAGTCGAACTCGTGTGCACCCGCACGTCCGCTTTAGTTTTACTGGTTCGTTTCGTTGTTAACTGCAGAGCGTTTTTTATTTTACTAGTTCGCTGCGTTTTACATAAAAACACTTCTGCAACGTTTTCATAGACTGTTTTGTTCTGCAGCGTTTTCATAGAATGGTTTGCTGAGTTTTTTAATTGCGCTCCAGGCTGTAGTTAATTGCGGTTTTTTTGGGCTTTTTTTGTTGCGTTTTACGCAACTGAGTTTTCAAAATTATTTTTCAAAATATAGCAATAGCATACTAGTTTTAAAGATAAAAAAACGCTCGTTTTTTTGTGCAATTTTTATTAAAAAATAATATCGTATGAAAGAGTTATTAACGTTTAAAAAATGAGGGGGAATGTGAGGAGAGAGAAACTATTACATTGGATTGACTACAATACCCCTCAACAAACTCATGCGCCTCTTCTTTTTGATTCAATTTAATTCATTTAATCTTAACCCTTGATTACTAAATGGATGGACAAGATTACTTCCTATCCTTCCTAGTGATAGAAACTTCCTATTATATACTAAGCCTATACAAGTATTGTTACATAACTAAACTATCACTTAACTATAACTAAGTGATTGTCTCATTCTGATTCTATAACAAGTTGTAATAACTAGTTTGAACTTTGAACACACATCCTCCTATGAGGCTCGCATGACATTAATGTTGGGAAAAATCGAAATTTGCTTGGATAAATCTGAAGTCGTGTAATCACTTTCAGATCAAACAATTGGAGTGGCTACCAATCTTTGATCGGATAAAATCATATTTGATTCTAAATTTCTGTATGAGATTTTGATTGTGAGATTTTGGGGATTAGTTACGAATCAAAATTCGTCTAGGGTTTTTTTCTAAAAGATTTGGGAGCGTATTTTCAGTTTTCTCAACTGCTTGCAGTTTCAGTTTTGAACAAAACGCCTTTTAGTCCATTAACTTTCGAAAGTGCATATTTAGCCTGAAATTGAATTTCTGATGCATTTTCGATAAAGGGAGCGTACTTTCAGTTTTCACTCTACTCCTGGACCCCGCCAGGGGCTGCCGCCCCTTGGACCCTGCTTCTCTCGGGGGCGCTGCCCCCTTGGATCCCCCGTTAGTCCCGATGACATTCAAATAAGCGTGCACTCTTATTTGAGCGTCACACGTAATATCAAATTACACTAAAATATCCAACAAGCAGAAAAAAAGTTAAGATCCCAGAAAATATGTTCCAAATGTCCACGAGATAGATGCCAAGTTTGACTTTTGACTCGATCATAGTAGTAATATTTGCATGATTATATAGTGTCGAAATTTGACTATTAACTTCAAATTTTGACAAAACTCTTTTAGTGCAAACTAAGGACATATGTTATGGTTTCGGGTGAGGGGGGTTGCACCCTTCACAAGGGGTGTGTTGTTCCCCTCCATCCCCACCTTCACGTTAGATTTCTACCCTATATTGCTTCAAAACCTTTTTGTTTCACGTAATGAACGGGGCATCCATCCTCTCCACGCTGCTCCCTCTCTCCTGCACTAGGGGCTTGGTGTTTCCCGTGATCCCCACCTCCATGTCATCACCACCGTACTTTATATTTAACACAACCTAATATAAGTTTATTCTACCTTGATAAAATCTATAAATTAGCTTCACCTCCGGATATTCAATCCAAATTAAAAATTTTAAGTTGAAATCAACTTACTCGAGTGGATGCAATGTTGATCATTTTAGTATAATTGGATCTGCTGATGACCAAATGGTAATAAGAATAAATATCAATCCGATTGAATTTTCATGAGTACCAACGAAATATTTCAATTTGAAAGCGATCTCAACGCGATTCAGAGAGACGCTAATGCCTATACAAGCTCTAAAACTACATTCAACGTGCCAACATCTTGCTAGTGAGACCAATATTCCTTTATTAAAAGAAAGCACAACAAACTTTTTTACAGATGCAACACAAAAAATCAAAACTTTTCCAATTGCCAACTTCCAAGATATAATCAACAAAATTTCACATCAAAAGAAAGAAACTCAGAAATTGACTTGAACTCTATTGTAAATGAAACAACCATGATATTATATGAAAGTGAAGAAAGTTAAAGATCTTTCCTTATGTGTTCCTAAAAACTGAAAGTTTCAATATTGTATAAAAGGGAGATCAAATAACTAATTCTACTATGTGGGGTGTTTTGATAATGTATTTCCGGTAAATCCAACCTAAAATTACTCCTTTTGACCCAATCAAGAGTTGACCCGTTACCCTATCCGCCCATTTGCCAACTCTAATATTGATAATGTAATCAACTCAACGATAAAGCTGATTACTCTTCAATCTTTCACAAAATACTCATAAATATAACTTGTAAACAATATAAAGCAAAGGGAATGATGCAATTGTAAAAGAAAAGAAAATCACTTATAAAAGAATTCAAAAGAACTGAAAAACTGGAATGGTAAATAATATATGTGTGTGTGTTGGATAACCGAAAACCAGATCTCTTTATATAGAGAGGTTAGAATGAAAAGACGATAATAAAACTAACCAACTAAATGAACTAATGATAGAGCTAACCACTTAATGATATTAACAAAACCTCAACAACTATTCCAATATTCAAACTAGAGATAAAATAATGACTAACAAACAAACGTAAAGATAAGCGCTAAATCAAATAATGAGGATAACAATAACTAGGATAGATGATAAACTCGGTTAAAACCTTCCATAAAACACCTAAAGATCAATGGAAAACACTGAGACCGTTTAAATTGCGTGTGATCTCGGGCATGGAAAGGCAAGTGTTTACAACTTACTCATCACAAAATCGATGAATTGAATCTTAAATTGTTACTTTAACCGCACGTATGGCCTTCTTTGTCATAAATAATCGTGTAATTCGAGCTGCTTATGTCCCTAAAATAGCAGAACTTATCGTCACCATAATTATACATCTGTTGTGTACTCCCCAATCCACTCACCACCAGATTTCCCTTCACAAGTATTGATCCCTGACCCTTTTGTAAGTTTCCAAGAACACTTGATGACGGTTTAGAACCCGAATTAACGACCTTTTTCTCGTTAAAATCCAAAGTAATATCTGCCAGCTGAGCAAAACTTCCATTTCCTTTGTCTTCTGTATCTGAGTTTATGTAAAACGAAAACGATTTTAAAGATTGTTTCAAATGAACAGAAGACAGCTTCTTGGTAGACACACTGTCGTTAAACTCGATTATTTGATCAACAATTTGTAAACCCCCATCCTTTGCCATCACCATAATATTACTGTAGTTAAACTCTTGAGTTGATTCGGTTACTATCTTACCGAAAGAAGATTGTACCCACCGGTTGACTTTATTGACCGCGTGACCTTCTTAACAAATGTTCCGTTCAAACCCATGTAATTAGAGACCAAAGAAACATGAAGAGGCGAAACGTTTTGTGTTAAGACCTTTCCATGTGTCTTCTCACTCTTTTTATCTAACCATACATGTAAATTTGCATCAATGTACCAAACATTTAGCGCGTTTGTGACGCTAAAAGCAAAATCATGGGATTTCCCGTTTAACAGTGTGCCTAAAAACGGGGTTATCTCAATATCATACGTTGGAAGATCAAACGACCCGATGCCAGTAATCGGTCTCCACAACAATGGGTTAACACCACCTGTGTAAACCACAGTAAAAGGCCAAATCGCACCAACTACACCACCATCGAAACTCACCACAACCTCCCTAAACGGCCCATTACCCGCGTAACCAGTCAAATTATTCTCCAAAATATAATCATTCGGAACATTCGTAGGCCAAAACTCATCGTTTTCATGAAACGAAACGTACACTTCAAGAACAGCTTTATACGCATTTTGGGGAATCACAAACTGTTTCGACTCCACATCAGTCGAATTCTCGATTTCGAACCACAACCCATCGTTTAACGGTAAGTTTCTTGAAATGGGTATGATCAAATCCGCCCATTGATCACCCAAACCATTCGAAGTAACTGGTAACTTCCTCATTTTCTTAACCTCAACAGGGTAAAAATGAATACTAACATTAACATGGTACACACCAGTATAAGTACTATCAACAAGATTCCCCAAATAAACAGAAAGTGTTTGATTAGTCCTAAGTAAAGAGTAATACCTAGTAATGTCTTTTTTAACCGTCCATTTGATCCCGGTTGGTCTCGGCTCAGCGGTGCAGCTTCGCAGCAGCTCGACTCCACCGAGCCACACCCCGAAAATCCTGTCAAATTGTCTGCCTTTACAAGTCGCAGCCCATTCAAGAACAATCTTGTCAAAGTTCTTTGATGGGCAGTTTGATGGTGGTGTGTATTGGGCGGTAACCGGTGGGCGGCCGTAGGTGTAGCCGAAATCATGGCTTAGGACATGGGATGAACATGGTTTTGTGTTTGGGAGTTGAATTGGTTTTGTTACTTCGAAGTAAGTGGTGGGTGGGGTGGGGTGAGGGGGGATGGTGGTGGTGGTGAGGTGTGGGCGGAATGTGGTGGTGGAGGTGAAGGGGAGGAGAGAGAGGAGGAGGAGGGGGAGGAGAGAGAGGACGGTGGAAGCCATGAATATGGTGGTTGGGAAGGTGTGAGATTGTGAGTTTTGTAGGGGTCGACAGGGGAGAAAACAATGTGTTAAGGTTGGAGTGTTGTGTTGGGGTTTCAGATTTTAGTGGGAAAAAAGTCGTTAAGTTCATCAACAATTTTGCCGGTGGTTTGGAAATATGCTTTGAAATGGATTATTATGGTTCGAATATTATTATAATCATAACCATAACCATGAATGATCACACATTCAGCTGTTTTAAATATATTTTATTTTTCTACTTCCAATTGGTTGTTGAGTTATTCGGTCATTCGAATTTTTAATTTTATTGTGAATGCAAATTTTATGTAATATTATTTTTAATAGATATAAATACTTGATAATACTAAACGTCTTATTTACATCGAGATAGATAGTAAACGGACAACAAGCTACGCCGCACCCCTTTTTTAATCGTATCATTAAAAAATATTCATAGCTCACAATCAAATATTTGAATTGATTTAAAAATCACAAAAATAAAATCCAAAATTTGATTTAATCACCAAAAAATTTGAAAACCAAATTCGAATTAGTAATTCAGATTTAGGTTTTCCATAGTTTTAAAAAACCCATGTTTTATAATGCCTTAAAAGTTAGAAGACATAGTATGATGGTAAAAAGAAATTCAAACCTTATAAGATAAGATGCAAGTATTGAAGTACTTTAGAAGTAGTTTAGCTTGTCATTTAAAAATAAATATATGGGCATTCAAGAGTACATTAGTATTCCTTAAAAAATATAAAAAAATAATAAAAACCCTTTAGAAGCACTTCAAAGAGCGGAAAGAGAAGTTATTTTTTTTAACGGCTAATTTTTTCCCCTTAAATTTTTACACCTTCCAATGATTGAACCTTAGTCTCCCACAAGAAATAATTCCTCTTGACCACTAAGTTATAGCCTAAGTGGCGGAAAGAGAAGTTATTTATGAATATATATTTTAGTTTTACATACTTGTACTCCGTGAGTAAGTGCTTTTTCAACCGGTGTAAAGTGTAATGGCCAGATATAAAGGTGATTTTCCTTTCCATCAACATTTCACAAATATAAAGGTGTATTAAATTACTAGGAAACAAAACAAGAAACTGAAAATAAAAACACATCAATTTAATCTTGAAAGTTGACCAGAATCACCATTCAGAAAGAAAACTTCCAGTGGTTTATAAGAACTTGAAGACGACGCAGCAAAAGTTGATCCGAATCTGTACGTCGGTTGCAGTATTCTACTTCCTTTCGGACATGGCACCGTCAATATCCTCGGGCCAGTCCTCATCTGCCAAATCTGCAACATTTATAAATTTTATTAGTCAAAACAAGTCAAACTTGACATGTCTAAAAAGAACCATAGGTTGATTGAATGTTACCTCAACGATGCCCTTTCGAGGGGCGTGAATGGCGAGACATAAGCAGTAATCATTCTTTACTTGTTCACGAGAATCTTTATTTACAAGCCTTTCAACGAAAAGACAGCTAGCATCCCGATATCCCTTAAATTTGGGTTTCAAACATAATTATATACGGCAGGTGTGTGTTTATGAATTAAAAAGAATACCTTCCATAAGCGTACGACCACAAGGGCACGAGTGTCTAATAGCATAATACGACCTAGTGAATCTGTTATTGCCGCTAAAGTCCCGCTAGGGGATAAGGTTAGTTTCTCTCCCTTTCTAGGGTGATCTTTCAAACATGTAAGGGGCAAAGCTGCAAAATTTGAGAAAAGCTTGAAGTTATTATGTAGAAATTAGATCATTTGACTTATTAGTTACTTACTATTATTTTATTTAAGAGTAAAGTACACGGATAGTACATGTGGTTTTCCAAAATTTTGGATTTGGTACCTAGCTTTCAAAAAGTACACGGATGGTCTTTGTGGTTTGCACTTTGTAACGCATTTGGTCACCAGCCAACAAATCTAAAGGTTTCAGGGAATCAAAGTTAGGGACTAAATGTGTTATAAAGTGCAAACCTCAGGGACCATCCATGTACTTTTGGCATAAGTTGAGGACTAATTGCGTTACAAAGTGCAAACCATCGGAACCATCTGTGTATTTTTGAAAAGCTAGGGACCAAATTCAAAATTTTAGAAAACCACTGGACTATCCGTGTACTTTACTCAAAAAAGACTTAATTTATTATCATTATTATTATTAGTATATTTATTATTCTTATTATTATTCTAATTATTATTAATTTTTATATAAATCATTAAAAAATTCAGAATAAACCAGACCTCGAGCAAATGGTTGTGGTTTTGGTTCGGGCTTTTTTGTCGGTTGTTGGGTCCTCCATACCAATTTGGAGAAAGAGGCTATCGTTGAAAATGTTGCCGGTACAACCTTTGATAAAAGGGCTCCAACAAAGGATCTGCTTCGATCTTCAGAAAGCCTTCAGACAAAATAAATAAATAAAAAATATTAAATCACTAGTTAAGGTGGTTTATTAGATAATAATTATAAAAAAGAAGAAGATGCTTGCTAGCAACCTGAACGCTGAAATCGCAGCATCAGCTCCAATAGTAACAGCACAATAATATCGATCACTCGACTGCTCAACAATAAAAGCAGCTGAATTCAAATACCAGAATACTACCTTCAGATACTCCCCAAAACTCATTACATAAGACATTTTCGACATGCATTATATGTAAAGGTACCTTCAGACATTATATTCGATTTACCACATATAGCTTGTTTATTACAACTAATCATCTTATCTCACTAAAAGAGCTGAGATAAGAAATTGATTATTTTAGTAAATGTAATTAGTTCTTTTAGTAAAATGGTGTTTTCGTTGTCCCTGAGATTCGGCCAGTTATGCGACTTTTGTCCAAAGGTTTGCTTTTTCGCATCTAGATCCAAAAGGCTTGAAATCTTGCCATTTTCATCCGGCTCGTTTACTCCATCCAATTTTCTTCGTTAAGTCAGGGGCATTTTCATCTTTTTTGTTAACTTAAAGGGCAATTCGGTGTACGTTATGCTAAATGCTTTTACATAAAGTGAAAAAGACCGAATTGCCCTTTAAGTTAACAAAAAGGACAGAAATACCCCTAACTTAACGTAGAAAAATGGATGGAGTTAACGAGCCGGATGAAAATGGCAAGATTTCAAACCTTTTGGATCCAGATGCTAAAAAACAAACCTTTGCACGAAAGTCGCAAACCTGGCCAAACCTCAGAGACGAAAATGGCATTTTACTCATTTAGGAACGTAAAATTAGTTAACTAACCCCAACTTGTAGTAAATACCAAAACCGCCCCTCTATACCTGTTGTTCCAGAAGAGGTGGTGGCATGACACCAGTAACTGCAGCATCAACACATGAACCATATTTATTAACATTCCAACATTGGTAAGGAATAAGGGAGGATGAAGCTTCATATTCTTCTGAGCCTTTATCTATTGATGATTGATTCCAAAACCGATTTTGAGTTTCTTGATACCATTTCTGCAGTACCCTCTGCACACCAGAGTTATGTTTGCCTGATTGTTATGAAGCATTTAAACGAGTATTAAAAGACACTGGAATCGATCTAAAATATTATATATGACATGCCTGAATGTCGGATCCATCAAAACGAGCAATTATGCCTGGTATAACAACACACACTTCCTCAAATGATGATGTGTCTTCTGTAATATCTCGCTTGGTCCCACGCACTCTTAACCTTAGAATCTTTCCTGGATATACAAGCTACAAGAACAAAGCAGAGTTATATGAGTACTTTACCTTGGTTTAAAAAAGCGGGAGGCGCACAAAAGCGATGAGGTCTAAAACCGATTTTTTTAAAGCGAAGCGCAAAAGCGGTGAGCTTTTCGTACGCAAAGCGCAAAGTGGTTATATAAACTATTTTATATATCCCATAAGTGTTAGCATCCAATACCTATGATTTAGCTATAATTAAGCTTTATATATGTTTTAAAATGAAAAAAACATAAATGTACAGCATAAAAAGCCTGTTGTACAACACTCAGCTGCATAGAAACACCCCATGTACAATAAAGCGCGCGCCTCAGCTTGCGCCTTAGGTCGATTTTCCCCTAAAAAGTGTGCCTCATCGGCGCTTCTTGTACACCCATCCCGCTTTGAAGCGCAAAGCGATATAATTTGCGCCTTGGGTAGCCTCGCGCCTAGGCGCGCTTTTTAAAACCAAGGTACTTACTAGTCCATTCGCCAACTAAAGCTTTCTAATTTCCTATTTATAAAATTTCTTTACTTCAGTTTAGGGACAATGATGTTCTTAAATACACGCATACCATGCTAATATATTTTCCAATTTACAAGATATCTTTATTTCACTTATGTTATTATTCCTTTTAATGTTATCATCACTTTCTATTATCCGTTTCTGTATAAATAATCATCCTCTCTTCTACAATCATATGCCATTGTTTCTCTTCTCATTTCACAACTGAAATCCCTTCTTCTACCAACGCTCCAACACCTTTTGAACATCAGTAATACAATCTTGATTCTTGAACATATGATGAGTTTTATACTAAATTTGCATGTTTACAAAACACAAAGTGTGAATTTTAACTGATTATATCTCAACATGAAGTTACAATAATCTGTCTAGACTATAATGCATGCTAAAAACCCCTGAAATGAGACTAACTTATGTTGTCAAGGCTCACGGCCTCACCCGTTCGCTTCAAAAGAGCCACTTTCAGGCCCTCAGGCACATTTTTCAGACCAAGTTCCGACAAAATTCCGGCCAAAAATCATCTTTACAGGTCTAAAACCATTATACTAACCCTAAAGAAGCCTAAAACTCGTCTAAAACACCTAAAAAATATATTTTTATACTATGTGTCTCGCCAAAAAATCCCAGCTCTTTTCAACTGCCTTGCACCGAGGCCCGAGGCTCACCCGTTACGACTTGAGTGCGCCTCGTGCCTTCGACACCTATGATTCTAACTATTCGGGGGTCAAAATAATCACTTTGGGAAAATAACCTGATTAACATACATAATTCTAACTATTACAAAACATATATAATCTAGATTATCTAACTAACAATACCTGTTTGTGAATAAGATCGCCACCAAGTGAATAAATCAACAAATACCCACAAGAAGTTCCAACAGCAATAACCCGAATATCATCAAACACCAACCACTCAAGTGCAGACACATACTCTGCTTCAATCGGGGACAGATTGGGTCGGATCTTGACCCGAAAAGAAGCAGGGGCGGAAGCGTGAGACCACTCGAGAACAAGGAGGAAGTAGCGGTTGGCGATTGCGAGAGAATCTGCGTCGAATGCGCAGAGAAGATTTGGGTTGTCGAGCCAGCCTTCTTTTCCTGCACCCAGTTCGGTTAGATCAAGGTTGGCTATGGTTCCGAGATTTGTTAAGTGGGTTCTTCGAGCCATGGTTGTGTTGGGTTCTGGTTCGGTTTAGGGTTTGAGTGTTAGATTAGTTGTGCACATATTGAGATGAGATTGTTGGAATGATGGAGAAATCGAAGGTGGATTTGATTGTTTAGAGAGGATGGATTTGTAACGAAGAAGCGTTTACAAACCTTCTCCAATAAACTCATAAAATATTTTAGGAAATTGTTTGAAAAAAGTTAAGTTAATCAACAAAATTTGTAAAATAGCCTTTAATTAAGTACACAATCAACAAAATTTGTAAAATAGCCTTTAATTAAGTACACACCTCAATAGCCCACATCATGATAATTTGACACCATCTATAGTGGATACTAGGATAAGACCCTCAGGGCTCACACTCTCATACCCTGATATTTCTATGGTCCACACTTGGATAAACAAGCGCCTCAATAAACAATGCGTGAAAGAGTTAGTGCTTATATAAACAAATAGTTGAGTTATTCTACAAATGAGTATAAAAGTAAGAAATGTAAGAAGCAACTATAGAATAACAAGTGTCCCAAAATAAATTAAGTGGAAAATGTAATTTTGTTAAAGAGAATAAAAAGATTATATACATGCTATTTCCTCCCTATTTTTTAAACGTCCATAATTTTTTTATACGACATTTGTTTTTAAAAAAAATATACCATAAAATGAAGCGTCTTTTTATCTTTAATATGAGTACCATATTGTTGTATTTAGAAAAAAAATTCAAAAATCCAGTTACGTATTACACAATGAACATAACGTATAACATAATGAGAAAACCTAGTTGCATATTACACAATGTATATAACATACAACACAATGAGTATCAAACTAAAAACACAATGAAAAGTAGACAAAAAACACAATCCCGATGACAATAGATAAAGACACAATGTATAGCAGACTAAACACAATGAATATCAAACTAAAAACGCAATTGATGAAAGAAGATTAAAGACACAATGAACAACAGACAACGAACTACAACACAATGCGCAACAAAACAAAAAAACACAATTGACAACAGATTAAAACACAATCGATAGCATAATAAAAACAATGAGTAGAACCTATAACACAATGTATGGGAAACCCAAATATAACACTATCTTTATTGCGTCATACATGGTGTTATCGGTTCTGATAAAAACGCAATGGACATGACCCAACTTAATTTTGTGTTATAAGTTTTGATAATAACACAATGTATAGAAACCTTAGTAAAAAGGTAAAGACCAAAACTCAGGTAAAAGACACAATGACCGATACCTTTAACACAATACAAAGAAAACCCAGTAAAAATAATTTTTTTATTTTGTTTTTATAAAACAATATCATACTATATTAAAGATAAAAAAACGCTTGTTATTATGGTGAACATTTTTTTAAAAAACAAATGTCGTATGAAAAAGTTTGTTTTTTAAATTGATGGGGAAATTGACATATGCCTTACATGTGGAGAAGAAAGTAAATAAATATTTGATTCCTTTTATGCCTTTTTATTCTTTTCTTTTTCCCTAGAATTAATCTCAACCCTACAAATCTAATATTAATGGACTAGAATTCCTTCTTACCCTTCTTATTTATGTTGTCCTTTGTATTTTATCCTAATCCTATAAACAAATGTAAAACTTATTGTCTAATTTATTAGTTTTCTTGGCTAATTATCTATATTTTATGATTATCCCAAAATTTCTTGCTAAGTTTAAAATATATTTAAGATTTGTAAATAAAAATAAAGAAATTTGTTAAACAATTTGATTAAGTTGTGTTGTCAACCAAATTGTTAATCTAAGAAATTAAAATTTATTCAAGAATTTTGAATTTGATACATACTTGGTTCACAAAATAAAAGTGTTCGGTTTATAAATTTGTTATAAGCGTTCTTGATGACTGTGAAGGGAGTGGTTTCATATCATTCTCAATGGAGTCTCTATCTTCTTCTTTAACATTTAGAGGGTGTTTTTTTTTTTGTGAAAAGTATTCATAACCTTTTTGTCTGACCACACAGACACGCACAGACGTTTTAGTCTGCATATGTGTTTGTTTTTTGAAAGAGATTTCACTAAAAAAAATGTTCTAGACCTCTTCCTCGCGCATACCTGAACTTGCATCTTCAAACCTCTTCAAGGCTTCTATCTCTTTCAAAAAAGTTCAAATCCTCACCCTTTTACGGCCGGACAGTCTCCCTCTCCACCACACTCTCCGCCCCCACTATTCACGTTCTACCACAGCACCGTTATTCGAGCCGCTGGGCTCGACCCATCCTCCGTTCGAATGGCTCGACTGCCACTCCACATCGTGGTTTATGTTCATTTTCACACAAGTGTGCCCATTATACTTTGATGAAAGGCCCCGAATGAAGATTTTGCACGAGATGACAATTTTGTAAATACAATCATGAAAAAAGGATTATCCGTGTATCATGTTTTTCATCTTCACGGTTGGTTTTCTTGTGTTTGTTGGGTTGAGCTTAATTCTTGGCTAATTTTGCTTTATATTCTTAGAAATTGAATCTTGCTCCTGTCGTTTGATGCAAAGCTTCAAGATCAGCATATTGAGTGACCCTATTTGGGGTTTTGTTTAAAGAATTATTATATGTTTTCTTGCTTTTGGTAACAATTCGGTAGGAGAACCATTTGGTTTTAGTTTCCAATATCTTAACTGTTGTTTGATTAAACCAAACATATAAAGAATTAATATATGTAAAATGACTAAGGTTGAATCCTTGTTCAAATTAGTTTTTTAATTTCTTGAGGATGTTTCTTAGTCCGATGAACGTTCGTGCGAACCGGAAGGATGTTGAATTGAAAGTGAAGGAGGAATATTATAGGTTCAGGGTAAGAAGTTCTTAATTTTGCATATCAATATGTAATTTTTTCATGATTTGGACTCATTATGGATAGATGTTATCACTTACCCATTACTCATATGGTAGTTTGTTTGATGTTAATTGTTCAGATTGTTTTGTTTGATGTTAATTTTTCTGATGATTTAGCACTTGTATAACTATTATTGTGTTTTTATGAAAGTTGGAAAACTCTTTTAAGTTTAATAAATCAGTTTATTTATATTTCATTTTAATTCAGCACCTTGCAGAAGTTAAAAAAAAAACAGTCTTCTTCTTGCAAAATGCAGATGTTTGGTCCACCTCTTCTGCTATAGATGTCTGCAGACGTGGCCACAGACTGCAGACGTTTTACCTCTGAAAAAACAAACATCACCTTAGAGAATTTCATCTATTTATTTCTCTATCAGAATGTCGATCCCCATATACCTTAAGCTTACGGTATGTACTGCAAGTATGGAAGAAATAGAGAACCAGACATGGGAGTTTTTAGTACGTAAACAAAATTTAAAGATAAATTTAGAGAAATTTTATTTTTTTGAGTTTACGATGGGGATTTCAGTAGAAATTGTAACAACCCGACTTTTCAACTGTTTTATCTCTTTGTTGATTGTACTATCCTGCATCCTCTTTGTACTTTGAGATTCATAAATAACAAGGGTTTGTGTTAAATTTAAATACATTTTTGTCACACTGCACTTAAACGCTTAACACTCGCAACACTTAACGCTAACACAACACGAATCACAGTAGCTTATGCTACTTCATAGGCCGAGTGTGTTTGTTTGTTCGGTAACCACTCTCGCTTTCATACTCCCCTATTTACACTAAAACGCAAACGCAATTAATTATGTGGGTTATGTAATGTGATGTGTATCTATGTGTATGATTTATTTATTTAGTATGTTACGCTCACTCGCTTGCTCGCAAAACTCGCTATCTCACACCAAATCGCAACGCAAC